>CAWUFW010016591.1:0-302159 GCA_963921515.1 Calotriton arnoldi | reverse complement strand
TGGTAATTGGCATGTGATAATCATAAACAAAGCGAAGCTAATGATACTTATTTAACCATTATTGAAATTAATCATTGAAAGTCTAAAAAATATTCCAAGTCATGATACATTGTATATACTTTGATTATGTCCATGATTCACGTTGAACTTTGCACTTTCCACTATGCACTATGTCACTTTAAAAGGCGAAAAAAACTTACCGCAAAATCATGTCATGTGATCAAGGCTCTTGAGGAGTCGAAACGCGTAATGGCGGCTGAATAAAGCAGTAAACCTCACATACAAGTGGTCCGTGTGTTTCAGAGAGGATTGGGAGTAACGACGGCAATCGTGATATAGGAACCGGGCAGGTTTCGCCTGGATCAACACGGACCCCCGCTCCCAGTTTGGTCGATGCCGCAAAAGAAACCAACATCCTGAGCCTCGGCGAAGGGATTCAAGCAAGCAACCCGGAAGGGTTTGGAGCGTCTGACCCCCCAGCGCCAGTAAATGCCGTAAAGCCTTCACAAAGTTCGGTGAAGCCGTGTCGGAGGACCCGGAGTACACTGACTATAGTCAAGGTAGGCGCGAGTGGCAGCGTGGGGTGATCGGTGTGAATTGCGGGGCGGGCTGCCGCATTTGTCGAGGAGACCCGCACATCAAGCAAAGTAAAAACAATACGATGTCGGCCGACATGTTGCGGGACCGTGAAGCAGC
Source organism: Calotriton arnoldi (assembly GCA_963921515.1). Taxonomy (NCBI): domain Eukaryota; kingdom Metazoa; phylum Chordata; class Amphibia; order Caudata; family Salamandridae; genus Calotriton; species Calotriton arnoldi. The sequence continues at coordinate 301,463 of CAWUFW010016591.1, read as the reverse complement.
GGCCCTTGAAATGTTTAGTGATCTGCCTACAACAACCCCAGTAACGAGACCGGGCAATGAGGCAAGCAATAGCGTGAATAGCACAATAAAGGACAAGTTCAGACTATTAGAAAAACTCATGCGCCAAGAACAGAGCAAATGGTGGGAGTCCTGGTCCTTACAAAGGTATATAGATGTGGGAAGGATTCCTAGAGGCTTGCGGATTTTCATAGCGCCCAGCTACGAAAATCCAAATCCCCAAATGATGCAGGAATGGGCCGATTGCAATTTAGAGTCTTCACGGAAATTAATCTTAATTCTGATCAAATATGCTGATTCTGACCGAACTACCCTGCTTGAGCAAATAGACAAACTAAATGAAGAGATTGGAGCCAGTGGGCAAACAGAAGATATAAGCAAATTGCGCAAAGATATGTTAGTACGTATAAAAAAGGAGGAAGAAAAAATCAAAGAAAGAAAGACGTACAAATTCATAAGGGACAAAACGGACTATGAAATGGGTCAGATTTTCACTTTTTCTAAAAAATATGATGCCTTGAGAAGAGCAGAGACCAACAAAAAGGATGGACAGACACCCAGTACATCTCGAGCCAATTACACAGCAAAACAGGCGTCTAATTCAGACCTCAGTTCAGTACCAGATAGTGGCTCCGATTCAGAACTAAGGGACAATAGCACTACTCAGCAGATACCTTCCCCAGGCCAAGAGGTTAATTTTTTATGCATGGACAGAAGGCAAACACTCCGCCCAAGAAATCAACAAAACAGAACTCAAGTGACAGAAACTACAAACGTAGGCAGAGGCGGAAGGCAAGCAGGAAACGCCACCAATGCAAAAAGACAGACAACGGGAAGATGGAAGCAGAGATAAACACCAACCTGGATACCAATAAAACCATAATCAATCTGGCAAAAATTAATTTAACGAAAGCTGAGGAACAAATACTTAATCTGGGACTTACTTATTGCCCAAAAAACGATTTCAATTATGCCAAAACACGGCTGGACATTTACCGTTGCATACGAAAATTGAAATTAATGAAATATCATATGATGCTCACCAAGGAAACACCAGCAGCACAAGCATCTCAGAACAACTATGAAGGGTCAATGCACCCTGCAGATGTAGGGATAGATGATATTCCCTTGACGACAGAACTGCTGGAACTATGGAATGAAGGACGGGTGTCTAGTACACAGGAGGATATATCTGGACAATCCATGATGGTCACGCCTAGTACACCAATGCAATGGGAACCTAAGATGCCAACTCCCTTCAGAAAAAAATCTACATTTGTCCCGATTAGTCCACGAGATGCTATCGATGTCTTCAATGAGCAGGTGACTACACAAATAAAACAATTGAATTACAAAATCATGAATAACAAAAACAAAAGGAACAGAGTCAATACCCAGTATCATACATTGATGAACAAACTTGGAAAAGATCCCACTATTGTCATTAGAAATTCGGACAAAGGTGGTAACATTGTTATCTGGGGAAAGGAAGACTACACAAAGGAGGCCCTATTACAACTGAATGACCAAGCCTGTTACACTAAGAGTAAAGGGACCGACCTCAAAGCAATGTATAAATGTTATTATTCCCAATTATCAGCATGGAGAGCTCAGGGCTTAATAACAATGGATGAACTTAAATTTCTAAAAAATGATTACCCGATTACACCATCTATTTACTTTATTCCTAAAATCCATAAGGACCGATGCAATCCACCGGGCAGACCGATTATATCGGCACGTGATGGACTTCTGGAACATACGTCACAATACATTGATTACTTTCTACAAGGGTATGTTCAATCCTTGGACTCCTATGTAAGGGATACAAGTGACTTTTTGAATAAATTGCAGGATTTCATTTGGCAGGATGGTTACTTAATGATAGCGCTTGATGTTACATCTTTGTATACAAGCATTAGACACAGTGATGGTTTGACAGCACTAAGATACTATCTGTCTAAGAGATCAGATCAATTTAAGCAACACAGTGCAATGTTAATTGAGATGGTTGACTTCTGCTTGAATCACAATGTATTTATGTTTAATAACATGCTCTTCCAACAAATCAGGGAGTAGCTATGGGTGCCAGCTTCTCCCCCAACTATGCATGTTTACACATGGGCTGGTGGAAGGAGCTGGTACTAGCTACCGTACATAGCAGTTACAAAACTAAGAACATTAGACTATGGTTACGGTATATTGATGATTTGTTTGTCATTTGGAGAGGCACACATCAAGAAGCAGAAGGATTCATTAACTCCATCAATGATAATACACTGAATTTACACTTTACTGCCACTATAAGTGAAACAACTGTTAATTTCTTAGATACCAAGGTGTACATCAAAAATCAACAGATTGAGACACAACTATACAGGAAGGAAACAGCTGGCAACTCCACGTTGCATGCCAGCAGTGCTCACCCAAGACACCTGATAAATAGCATTCCCTACGGGGAAATGCTTAGACTCAGGAGGGTAAATAGCACTGAGGACACTCTCAAGAAAGCCCAAAATGAAAGCAAAGCAAGGTTCCGTGAGAGGGGTTATTCACTCAAAACCATTGAGGGGGCCATAACAAAGTCTATCACACATAGTAGAACAGAACTGATTAAAGATAAACTGGAGATAGGAATAGACCAGTCAGTTCCACCTCCCACTAACTCTTCTACTAACGAATTTAGAGTTATTATGGAATTCAGCAGTCAAGACAAGGAACTACGGGGTATTATTACCCACAACTGGCCACTACTTTTGAGTGATCCAATAATTGGGAAAACATTACCTTCCAAAGTCTCTATCACTCATAGCAGGGCTCCCTGTATGAGGGATAAATTGGTTAAAACAAGTCCTGAAATCATTGAGAGTTGCAATTGGCTTCAGACTCATAAAGGTTTTTTTAAATGCAAAACGTGTAAGGCATGCCAACAGGGGATTAATAAAACCAAATATACTACCCCCTTTAGCCCAAAAGAACATGATATTAACAAATTGTTGACATGCAAAACTGAATACGTGGTCTATGTGTTGTTATGCCCATGTGGCCTACAATACATAGGCAGCACAAAGCTGCAGGCACACAAACGGGTTCTTCAACATTTGAGGGCTATTACCAATCAAGACAACACGTATCCAGTGGCGAGACATTTCAAGGAGTACCATGGATCTAGGAGTCATGAACTAAGATACTTTCTCATTGACTCAGTACCCCTAAGCAGAAGAGGTGGTAACAGGGAAGCAAAACTACGTAAACTAGAAACCAGATACATCCTTGAGAAAGTATTGGCAAACATCCAGGAGGGTTAAATGTAACGGAGGACTTACACACTTGCCTTTAAATTGATGAGATAGAACTATGATTATATCAAACAAATAATATACAAAATGTACATCGAGTAATAGGAATTAATCGAATCACTCAATGAGCCGCAAGGATACTCTATATTTTATATTATGTGTTCCATGTTTTATATTGCATATTTAATATTTATTTATGCATATAGAGACCAATATTTAATATTTAATATTTAATATTTTATGTGGTGTATATTGATGATATGTTATATTTGATATTTTATGTTTTGTACTTCATGAGTAATATTTAGTGTTCAATGTTCAATATCCAGTACTCAATGTTTATCATTTTATTATTCTTTGACTATTCCAGCGAACAAAAACATGAGTGATATCTGACTCACATCACCTTTACTAACTGGGTGGTTATGGACATAGCCACCCCCATGCAAACTATTAACCTCAGGATGAAGGGGTAACACAAGGTATTCATACCAAGATGTATGGCAGACACGTAAGATAGATGACATAAATTAGTGTGATATACATATGAAACATCAGGCAGCTAATAATGTTATTTTAATTAGATTTAAGTGAAGTGTATAATCCTGATTATAGACACGCAAGGTAGCACATACAGCACTTTGAGCACTTTAGGCACTTTTTAAACTTCCCTGGACATACACATATATGAATGATAGTTATACAAATCATGAGGCACAATGACAAATTCAATATGACTGCAAACATGTTTACAGGGACAATGTATTTATAAGGATTTATCCAATGCATTTTAAAAAATCTTAAAAATTTGAAAACTCATAAATGTAAACAGAACACGTGGGCGCGCTATATATTTTTAGTATGAAACCATATTTTATGTATATAATGTAATTTTATATAACATCAACTTTTTAAATGTGGTTTTATATTTTTAAATCTTAGCTAGGACTTTTTATCTATGCTTTTATCCTGATATATACATTTATAGGTTTTAACGACAAATATATATGTGGATATACATCATATTCGAATGGTAATTGGCATGTGATAATCATAAACAAAGCGAAGCTAATGATACTTATTTAACCATTATTGAAATTAATCATTGAAAGTCTAAAAAATATTCCAAGTCATGATACATTGTATATACTTTGTTTATGTCCATGATTCACGTTGAACTTTGCACTTTCCACTATGCACTATGTCACTTTAAAAGGCGAAAAAAACTTACCGCAAAATCATGTCATGTGATTAAGGCTCTTGAAGAGTCGAAACGCGTAATGGCGGCAGAATAAAGCAGTAAACCTCACATACAAGTGGTCCGTGTCCGTGTGTTTCGGAGAGGATTGGGAGTAACGACGGCGATCGTGATATATATATATATATATATATATATATTTTCTACTGGTGATAGCCAGTAGATAGTTATAGTTAGGGCCAGGATTCCATAGGAAAAGCGTTTTTTGTTTTGCCAATAACTTTGACGCTGCTTGACAAATCTCCACGAAATTGTCCCCAAACGTCCCCTTTTTGGTTCAGCTGCTATGTTGAATGTTTTGGGGTGATCCGTCAAGCGGGGCCTGAGAAAAAAAGGGGGGTCCCAAAATGCGTTTTCCCCATGTTAAGTCCATGGGGATTTTTCATTTCATGAACTCGACTACAGCCCGAACTGCTGAACGTAATTACACCAAATTTGGCAGAAAGCTAGATGCTGGTCCAGAAAGTGTGCTTTTTGTGAATTGGTGTCAATCCGTTCAGTAGTTTTTCAGATATCAAACTTAAAAAAATATAGATATCTGGGGTCGCGAGTCCTTGCAGTGGACTTGCGGAACCTACTAAAATTTGATTGGCTGCCAACACTTCAACAAGAAAGTATTGGCAGCCATCTTGGGACTCAGCTTGAAGTCGAGCCCAGAAAAAAAGTTTAAACTAAAGAAAAGGGGGCAGGGTAGGAATACCCTGACCCCCCAGATATAGGGGTGGGGTCCCTCAGGGACCACGCCGGTGGTAAAAAGCATTTTTTTTTTATTTCGCCAAGGACTCGCAGTTGGATCCGCAGCAAATTTTAAAAAAAAGGCAAGCGATGGCTCCTGCGCTTGCTTTAGAATAACCCCCGGGTGGGCCAGGTCACGGGGGCATATGCTAAATATAGGAGGGGGTGCATGGGCCCCACCTCCCCGGGGCACTTTTAATTATGAATGAGGGCGGGCCCACTGAGTCCGGGGCCCGCCCGCAGCCCCAGGGAGTGCCACCTCACAGGGGCTAATTGCAATTATGTGGGGGGGGCCTCGCAGACCCCCCCTGCCCCGGGGACCGCCACCTACCTGGGGCTAATTAAAATTATGTGGGGGGGCCTCACGGACCCCCCTCCCCGGGGACTGCCACCTCCCCAGGGCACACAGTTTTTTTTATTTTAAGTAATGCAAGAGAGGCATTAAGGCCTCCCCTGCTGCCCAGGGGACCACCACCTCCCCGGGGCTCATACTTTATTAAAAAAAAAAACCAGGGGAGGTTCTACGCCCTCCCCTGCAGCCCTGGGGCACAAATGCAATAATTAAGGCATCCGCTGCGGACCCCCGGGCCCAGGGACCACCACCCCTGGGGCAAATTTGAACTAGGGAGGGGGGGCGCTCCTACCTGGCCCTGGGGACTGCTACCCCACCCAGGGCCGGTTCCAGCAATGTCCCAGGGTGCCCACCCCGGGACATTGCAGTTTGCTATGGCTTGGCGGGAGCACTGCTACCGCCATGCCATAGCAAGCAGTGCTCCGCTTTGAGCAAGCGGAGCACTTTGCTTTTACACACATGGAGCTGCATGTCAGCTGCTCCCTATGTGTATATGCAGTGCCGGCTCCCCCCGCGGTACCCAACGAAGTGGCCTTACACCGGGGCACGGGGTCCCCGGGGCCAAAAATGGCCCCTCCATTCAAAGAAAATATATGTTAAAAAAAGAAAAGACTTGGCCTCGGGGGATGGGGTCCCCGGGGCTGAAATCAGCCTAGGGAAGGGGGCCAGGTGGACCCCTCCCCTTTAAAAAAAATATATATAAACGCCTGGCCCCGGGGGATGGGTCCCCTCCCTTTTAAAAAAAAAAAAGATTTTAAAAAAAGGGCAAGCCCCGGGGGATGGGATCCCCAGGGCTAAAAATGACCCAGGAGGGGGCCGAGCAGCCCCCCTCCTGTTTTTTTATATAATTTTTTTTTAAGGGTCAGGCCCCAGGGGATGTGGTCCCTGGGGCCCAAAATGGCCCATGGAAGGGGGGCCACTCGGACCCCCTTCCCAAAATATATAAAAAGGAAAGAAAAAAAAGCCGGCAATCTACCTGTGTGGGTCTTACTGGAGGTAACAGGAGGGCTAGTTGGCCCCCAAGGACCCTCAAGAGCCAAGGGGACTTCATCCCACAACTAGCAGTGCGCCAGGAGGCGCGTTTGCAGAGTGGTGGAGAAAGGGGGCATGGCCACAGAAAACCTCTTAGCAAACCCACATTGACGCACTTGCTGGAGGTAACAGGAGGGGTAGTTGGCCCCCAAGGACCCTCAATAGCCAAGGGGACTACATCCCCCTACTAGTAGTGCGCGAGGAGGTACATTTGCAGAGTAGTTGAGAAAGGGTGTGGCCTCCTATCAGGTATCAGCAATTATGCTGTGTGGGACTTACAGGAGATAATAGGAGGGCTAGTTGCCCCCCCCAAGGACGTCCTTGGGGTTCAACTACCCCTCCTGTTATCTCCAATAAGTCCCACACAGCAGGATTGCTAAGAGGTCTTCAGAGGCCACGCCCCTCTTTCTCCACCACTCTGTAAATGCGGCTGGTGGTGCACTACTGGTTGGGGGATGAAGTCCTCTTTACTCGGAGGGACCTTGGGGCCAAGAAGCAGTCCTGGTACCGTCTGTAAGTCCTACACAGTGGGATTCCTGAGAGATGGTCGGAGTCTCAGCCCCTTTCTCCACCACTCTGCAAACGTGACTACTAGTTAAAAAAACATAGAAATTCACTGAAAAAACCAAAGGTTACAAGGACGTTATAGTTAGGAATTAGCATTTAAAAAACCTTAGCGATTCACAAAAAAAACAAAAGTTACAGGGACGTTATAGTTAGGAATTAGCATTAAAAAAACCTACAAATTCACTGAAAAAAACAAAGGTTACAGGGACCTTATAGTTAGGCTCAGATTTCACTCATACAAAACCAGTGAAACTCAGCAGTTATAGTTAGCTGAGCTAAAAAATTTGGGGTTTGTATGGAGAATAACACTGTCATTCCTGAATTGGAGGAAAGGTTCTTGTATGGTAAAGGACTGAATCTTACTGACCCTTCTGGCCGTGGTCAATGCGAGGAGTAGGGCTAGCTTCCAGGAGCGAAATTTGATATCCGCTTTGTAGATGGGATCAAAGGGATCTTTTATAAGCTGAGACAGTACAGTGTTCAGTTGCCAAAGCGGAGGAGGGGGCCTTACAGGAGGAAATGTTCGGAATAACCCTTTGAGAAATTGTTTAATAGTCCTGGAAGACCATAGCAATTGAGATGCCGGAGATTGTCTGAAACTAGAAATGGCTGCAGAGTGGACTTTGATGGAAGCATGAGCTAGACCTGACTTCGCCTGGTGAAGAAGATAAGGGAGAACTTCTTCCGGAGAGGAGAAGAGAGGATGTAGCTTAGTCAGATGACACCAGATGTAAAGCACTTTTCCATTTGAGGCGATAGGTTTTATAGGTACTATCAGCACGGGCCCTGGCTAGGATTTCTCTACAGTCCTTTGGTATGTTCATGTGTTGGAATTCATGGAACTCAGGAGTCATGCTGATAAATGAAGAGACTTTGGATCTGGATGCAGCACTGGGCCTGATTCATTGTCAGGGGATGTGGGAAACGTTTTCAATTGAATGTGATGCTCTTGTGATAGGAGAAGCAACTGCATAAACCAGTGCTGGTGCAGCCATGAGGGAGCGATGAGAATTAGCTTGCAAGGTTCTGGTTTCATTTTCCTTAGGACGCTTGGGAGGAGAGGAATCGGAGGAAAGGCATAGCCAAAGGCGGACCATGCGGTCGAAATACTTTCCCCCATGACCCTGGTTGGAGATGCCAGATTGCATAGAACCGGCATTTGCGGTTATGGGGGCGAGGTGGGTGGTGGGGTAGGGAAAAGATCCAGATTTGGCTTGCCCCACAGGAAAAAGATGTTGTCCAAGGTCCTCTGATGCAGCTTCCGCTCATGGCATGATGTTGGCAGCTGGCTTAGAGTGCCCGCTATAGTGTTCTGCTTTCCGGGAACATTTTCCACTCGCAGACGCACCTTGTGATGGATTGACCATTTCCAAATTTTTTGCACTTCCTGGGATAGCAGGTGGGATCTTGTGCAACCTTGCTTGTTGATGTAGTGCATTGAGGTTACATTGTCCGTGCGGACGAACACTGCCGAAATGTGAATCCTCTGGAGAAAGGCCTGCAATGCGAGATGCACTGCTTTCAACTCTTGTAAATTGATGTGTAATTGATGTTGAGCGTGTAGCCATTTGCCACTAACTTGGAGATCTTGGAGGTAAGCTCCCCACCCAGCCAGGGGAGCATCAGTAGTGATGACTAGGGGGAAGTTAGGGGGCGAAAAGAGAGTCAGACTGAAAGATATTCCTGCCTCGTCCAACAGGATAAGGCACTGACCATTTTTGGAGTGACCTGAATGAGGTCGTCGAACAAGCCTGTCTTTTGCACCCATTGTCTGCCCAATTCCTCTTGAAGTGGACGCGTCTGTAGACAACAAAACGGGATGAGAGGGATGCAAGAGGTCATCATCCCTAAAAGGGACTTGTAGAGGCGAACAGAAAAAAACTTTTTTCTTTGGATGGTGTGTGCCAGCGGCATTGGTCGTAGTTGTCTCTCCTGTGTGGAATATGCCTTGAAGGATGTTGTGTTGTCACGTGGCCCATAGGGACATTGTCGTCTTCCCTAAGTTAGCATAAGCAAGCTGCAGCGTGCCTGCTGCTTTGCGCACATTACTACACGTCTTTATTTTTTGCAATATTTACTATGGCTGTTTTCGCATGAGAACTCATCGCTGTGTTCATTCTCTGCATGTTCCTGGGATTTTGACTGAACATTATGAGCAAGGTCGTACAACAATGCCCCTTGTTATTTTGTTCTGGCCAGGCCTTAGCCCTTAGACAAAACATACCGATGCAGCTGTTGTTTGGGACAATATACTTTGGTTTTATTGGGATACACGAAAAGGTAGCACACACTTGGAGAGGGATCTTTCCAGGGAGAAGAGCGAGACAGCGCCTATGATGTAGATCTACTATCTATAGGCTAAAGTATGGGGTCTGTTGACAAAGCCCAGAGTTCTTATAATTTATAATAATTCTGCTCCTCAGCAAGGGGAGGGAGTGTAGGCTCTATTGTCTTTTCATGATGACATCTCCCGTCATGATTTACGGACTAACTGCTATGCTGACTGTATTTGTACTATGCATTTTCCTGCTTGTTGTGGCACGTATACTGCATGTTAGGGCACGTTAGTTAAAATAAATATTTTAAACTGTTTCATGTCTCTGTCAGATCTTATTGTGGACAAGTAAAAGAGTACAAGGGAAAGGGTGAGTCTTGTTACCGCGATTCCTGAGAGATCTGGGAGTATTGTGTTCTGGGGTGTCTAATTATTTGCTTCACTGTGAGTGAGTAGGAGAGCAAGTGAGACACTATAGCTAGTCGGTGATGGGCTCACAGGTACTAAGGTGGTAGGAGGACTCAGTCCCTATACAGCAAGGTCCTATAATCCTGCGCATAGTTCTGTTTTTGGCCAGAATCCCTGCAACAGTGTTCAGTGTGGCCCCTAAAAACATTATGGTTTGTGATGAATGAGAGTTGGATTTCTCTAGATTCAGGTTGAGACCTAGCTGTTTGAAGAGATCTGTGCAGGCTGTTGTGGATGCAAGTGCGGTCTGTTTGGAAGGCACTTTGACCAACCAGTCATCTAGATAAGGAAAGACATGATGGTGTTGTTGTCTGAGAAAATCTGCTATAGGTGCGAAGCACTTTGTGAAGATGCGAGGGGCGGATTTGAGGCCAAAGGGGAGCACCTTGAACTGGTAATAGCTTCTGGCTACCGAGAATCTTAGAAATTTCCTGTGTTTGGGGTGGATGGGTATATGAAAATCCACATCTTGAAGGTCGAGGGTTGTCATAAAGCCTCCCTGGCTCAAGAACTGCAGCATCTCCTGCAGTGTTACCATATGGAATGATTGCTTCCAGAGGAAGGTGTTGAGTTTTCTGAGGTCTAGAATCGGTCGCCACTGCCTTGACTTCTTGCGGATTAAGAAGAAACAGGAATAGAAACCTTTTCCTTTGTGGGCTATAGGAACTCTCTCTACAGCCCCCTTTTTTAGCGTGGTTTTGTTTTCTTTTGTGGGCTATAGGAACTCTCTCTCTAGCTCCCTTTTTTAGCGTGGTTTTGACCTCCAATTTGAGAAGTTGTAGATACTTGTGGATGGAAGTTTGGGGCGAAGTTGGAGGTGGTCTGCGGAGAAATTCCAATGTGTGTCCAAATTGGACAAGGTCTAAGACCCACTGATCAGTGGTAATTTCCTGCCATCGGTAGAGGTAGTTGGTAACTCTGCTGCCGAGGCAGGATGAAGGAAGGAAGGAAGTAGCCGGAGCCTAAGGTACATTTCCCTGACATCCTGACTTTCACCTCAGAAGGGGTATGTCGTATGATGATTGCAGTGGTTACCTCTGCTGGTAATGGGGATGATACTGTTGAGCAGGTGAGGAGTATGAGGGGTAACGATATTGTTGGTAGCCCCCTCTGTATGAAGGTCGTCCTCTTTCACATGAGCCATGAAAAGGCACTTGCCTGAATTGTAAGGCCCTCGAAGACTTGGCTGTGTCTGTATCATACTTGATAGCTTGGAGGGCCTCATCGATGTGTTTCCCGAAGAGGGCTTCTCCTTCATAAGGGTGGTCTAAGATTTTGTACTGAACCTCTGGTCAGAGAGCCAACCTTGATGCCTGAGCACTGCAGCACCTGCTAACTGCCAGAAACCCATAATGGCAATATCCATGGCACAATCTATTACTTCACAGGATGTGCATATCACCCTCATGCAAGACCTTTTTGGCTTTTGCCTTGACATTTTCTGGTAACTGGTCTATGTACGGAGCAATGTCCGACCACATCTGTAGGTCATACCTGCTAAAGAGTTGGCTGCCCTGACCGTTAGTGCCAACACTGAGAAAACAAATTTACCAATATTGTCAAGGCACCTACCCTCTTTATCTGGAGGCGCTGAGATAGGTGCCGAAGGGTTCTTGGAGGGGCGCTGGGCCGCTTGCGTGATGATGGAATCCAGTTTAGGGTGCCCAGTAAGACATGCAGGAGCATTCTCAGGAGCTTTGTATTTCTTGTCAAGGCGCGGTAACACTGCTGCCACTGAAGCTGGAGTCTTCATGACCTTAATGCCTTCCTCCCAAATATAATCAATAGCATAGCATAGCTCTGATAGTTTTACAAAACGGCTCCTTAAAGTTATATAGAAAAAAATCTGTTTGCTTTGTAGGCTTTGTGGGATCGAACCTCTTTGCAGCTCTCTCGAGCAGGTTGTGAACTCCTCCAATATCTTCTCTGGAGGAGAATCCACCAGAGGCGGCGTTGGAAATGAGGGCTGTGGTATCATATAATCATCTGATTCGGTATGAGCTCACCCTCTTCCCTAACATCTTCAGAAGATGTGGGATCCTGGAGGGGAGCTATTTCCGGGCTTGGACAATAGTAGTCATGGAAGTAGTGATGGTGAAGGCTGCCTAGGTGGCAACCTTGCTGGTGGAAATGGAGGCCTGGTGGGAGGCGCTGATGGAAGGAAGCGCCGGTGTTAGTCACTCAGCATGAACAGTATGTCACACACCGGAGATGAAGGTAGAGACACCATTTCCTCTTGTTACTGTTGATGGTAGTGATCTGCAGGAGCGTAATAAGTTTGCTCATAATACTCCTCATCGGCCTCTGGTTGACACTTGACATGCAACTCAGAGGGGCTGCATTCCACGCCAAAGGGGCCCTCTTGATTGCAGTCCTCCTCATACAACAGTTGAGTGGGTAGTAAAGGAAATACTTTACAAGGAGAAGTATGTGCAGGAGTGAGGAGAGATTTCTGAAGTTTTTCTGAGTTTTGTCTCGTCGATGAGGCTGTCAACTAGGTTGTTGTCTCAGAAAGCTTGTTCTTCATCAACGGTGGTATCTTCGTCGACGGCAGTGACTTTGTTGATGATGGTGACTTCGCCGACTATGGTGTCTTCGTCGATGATGGCGTCTTAGTCAACGATGTTGTCTTCGTCGACAGTAATGACGCCCTTGACGGTGGTGCTGTCGAGGGATGACTATCTTCGTCGTCGACAATACTGGTGTTTGGCTTTTTGACAATAAGGTCATCGTTGAGAGTGATGATGCCGTCGAGAATGTAGCGAGAATGGAAGTAATGGAAGCGGTGGGCCCGTTCGTTGTTTTTTTTTTTTTTTTAAATATCTTTTTTATTAAATTATTCAGTTAGCAAACATACATGTGCCGTTAAGCCTTCAAACAATAATATCTTTCAGGTATTAGGCATGAAGATATATAAACATCTCAGAAACATCTTTCATCAGTCCAAATTACAGCATTCTTGTAGATGTCTTTGGAATCTAATTTAGCATTGAAGGCCCAGTGCCCATCGCACAATATATGGGAGTTTGTTCAGTGTCTTTAAAGCGATATTCCAAAGTCTTATATTTGAATATATTAAGTAACAGTTACTTAAAGAACTCAGTAGCAACGAGAGCACCCAGGGGTTCTGGTAAGGATTGTCAGGCATCTACCCAGTTATCGTGATGACCGGTGGTTTATGCGTGTATTAGGGATGGTCTAATGCTACTAGTAAGGCAGTGTGGGAATCGTGAGACCAGTGTGTTTGTCTTCCCCCTTGACCAAGGCATGGCTAAGCAGAGTTATTATAGGTGTTAGGGCTGTAGACTATAAGCTTTCGGGGAACTGTCCCTTGGGCCCCGTCGTTGTTGACGGTGTGGATGACCCTTTCCTAGTCGATGGTGAAACATTCATCGACGATCGGTCCGTCACCGGAGCAGAAGAAGGTTTCTTGAAGGAGTGACTGACCTGTGTTGGAGGTGTAGGAGGCTCAGAAGTAGATTTAGAAGATGTTTTTGAAGACTGTTTTTTCTCTTGTGGACGAGAAGACTCTTTTCTCACATGCCTACGTTCTGAGAGAGAACCTTGAGAGGATTTATTAGACCATTTTCTGGGAGGCTCTAGGGAGGAATGGGAAGAGTCACTCTCTCTTTTGCGATTTTCTGGAAGAAGATGACGATTCTTCACTTTCAGTGTCTGACAGGGGCTCCTTTCTAGATTTAAGTTGTTGGAGCCATAACAGCAGGCTCCCTTCACAGTCCTTAAGAGTCTTAGCAGAAAAGGTATGACATGCCTTACAGTCTGTAGTCTTATACGATGGGTATAGGCAGTAAATGCAGTCCTGATGAGAGAAATCTGCGTAGAGCCTGTTTTTACCACAGGTAGCACAGTCTCTGAAGAGAGTCTTTTTTGCTTTTTGTGACATGGTGAATCAGATTTTAGCAGGAACAAATACAGATACTCAGGTGTATTAATATATCTGTAGGTATATGAAGAGTTATGGCTCTCAAAATTAGCTGTAAAATCAGTCTGGAATAGGAAACCTGAGCAGAGCTCAGTGGAGACTCACTAACACAATGTGCGGTAGAAACTTTGAGGGACTGGAGTTTCTCGCAGAAGTGTTCTAAAGGGTGATACCACCTGTTTGGTTAAGACCTAAGTTTGGTATCTTTTTAAAAAATGACTATGATAGGGTACTAAACTAAGGGGCCAAGGCCGTTTCTAGTCTATACCTATCATTACATTGCTTTCTAAAGGTACCAGAGACACCTATCTCGACGGGGGTAATGATTCAAGCATGTGAATCTATGAAAGTTCCAATACTGGAGTAACTCAGAAGTCACTCTAGTCTCAGGCTAACTTGAACTAGTTTCCCTCCCTGCTTCACTTGCTGCCTTTTTCTTATTCACCTTGTCAACTTCTTTCTCTGCCCATCTACCCTTACATTTCTTTAGTTCCCTCCAATTGTTTTGGTCAATCTCATTTATCCTATCTTTCCTATGGCCTATGATCTAAAATTCTTCAAACAATCAAGTAAAAAATAAAGCGACATATGACACGTCTTTGGTATGAAATACAAACTTATATTTCAACGGTTTTTATTTATTTACTTGCTACACATACCATCACCTACAACAATTAGGTTGACAGAGAGATAATCTGATAGGTATAACACTTTAATGTATGACGATCCACCCTCAACTCCTCCCTCCCACTGTAGGTGGCAGCTGTAAAACAGGTAGTCACAAGATCAGAGAAATCAAGTTGGTGTCATTTGGCAAATGCGCCAAGCAATCCATGCGCAACTTGCCCAGCATCTAAGAGCCATACACACCGTGGCATGACCTGGGAGAGCTCACTCAGTTTGAGCCGCAGGACCTTAAGAAATCTGGGGCAGAGCAATTCTTTGTATTCACATGAAAGAATCTAGAGCAAGGGGTACCAGTTTGTCTCGTATACGCTGAAAATATTGACCAATGAGAGGGTGATCTTTTCAATAAATCAGATGAGCCATAATTTTCTGAAACAAATTTGCAGCGTGGGAAGAGTTAGAATTACCTGAACCGCTGCCACTAGTGCCATTGCAATTTCTTTTACCCTCAAGTAGGTATTCGATCTGGTGGAGAGAAAGGACTTTCCCAGGAGAACCACACCAGAGCCTCAAAGGCTCTACTACCTTCTTTTATTTTTTTTAAAACAGATTTGATTGATTTTTAGATAAGAATAAAGCAAGTAAAGAGGAGCAGGATGAAACATGCCCAGTAGACCCAACCTGTCTTCTGCATAAGTAGTTAATTGTACATTGTAGGGATCAAGAAACATGCGGGGCCTCTTGCAATCAACTGTTGCACCAACAGTACTGCAGTGCCATAGTATGAGTAACAAGTCGTGCACTGTAATCAAACTCATAATAACATAACAGAACAGCACCAATTCCCTCCCCCACCCATCCCACATCCCCGCGGAGTCCTATCTTCACACTCAAATAACAACGAAGAAGAATATGTATTAGGGTGTCATCACTGCTGTATTGTGATTATCCTATATTGGGTGCTCTAGGTCTCAGTTAACTCTCTCTGGCTGTGGGTGGATAACCTGGTATTGGGGTAATGGCAGATCTTGAGTCCAACAATCTCTGTCTGCAGATCTGGGGGGCAGAAGGGTACGCAACCGTAAGAGGTGGTCTCATCATCAGCATCCCCCTCTCTCAGTGCGTCAACCAGTGCCTCCCAGTGTAGGAAAGTTTCCCTTTTTGCATGGTCAACCCCCACTTTTTGCCTGATTCTGATGCACTTTGACTGAGTGTACACTGGATCCCTGCTAATCAGGTTCCCAGAGCCTGTGTTCTTTCCCAAAACTGTACCTTTGTTTCCACAGTTGGCACACCTCTGGCCCGCATATAAGTCCCTTGTAAAAAGTACCAGTGGTACGAAGGGCCTTGTGACTAGAGAGGGTCTCTAAGGGCTGCACCATGTATTGTGCCACCCTCAGAGACTTGTCACTTAATACATACACACTGCCATTGCAGACTGTGTGGTTTGGTGCAGACAAAACCTAAAAGTCGACATGGCCCACATCCCTGTGTCTCAGTGTGTGTGGCGCGTCCTCACGCGCCAACAATCAGACACAGCTTTAAGAAAAATCTTTTTCCTCACAATAAGCCCAATGTTTATCCAGAAATCTGTGTTTAATCAATGTCTTTTATTTGTATTCTAAACTTCTTCCATCCTTTATCCATTCACTTGAAAGGCAGCGTTATTCCACACTTTTTCAAATGTCGCTTGCATGCCATCCAGGCCTTATCAGTGGCACATAGGGATTAATAATTCATCCTGGATAGCCTCATATGTTTTTCACCCAATGCATTTCGGGCTCTACAGCCCTTCGTCAGGGGGTAACTGAAATGATAAAAAGGAATCAAACATTCTACTCGGTTCCCATAAAACTGCCATCATAACATAAACTCATTATAAAAACATATTGTTTGATAAATAATAACCACTGTGTTTTGTTGTGTCTGAGTCCAACATGAATTTGATACTCAATTCACCCCACCAATTTTTGTGAGCAATAATACAAAAAAATTAATTTTATGAATTAAATCCACCTTCTTCTACAAACAAAAATACCCATTGTGAATAAAATGCTATCAAAACCAACAAAGTCACCCTCTAATACCAATACGTGCTTGCATAATCTTAACTCCGTATCCAGCAACATAAAGCCATATAAATCTGTACCTTTCAAGCCGTGACCGGCAACATAATCGCCTCCTCCACACTCCCTGAAACCACAATAGTTACACACTCCTTCACATTGGTGTTCCCATCGGACACGTTGCACGTGAAAACCATCTATTTTAAACTACCTCGGAGGTGTGACCCAAACACATGACCAAGCGCCGGTTCAAACCTTGAACCTTAAAGAAATATGTTCCCCACCCGTCAACTAAATAATGCACTACTCACTAATAATGTAAACACAAAATCAACCTACACAAAAATGAGTGCCCTCTTCGTTTCACTCTCCAACCCACAGTGAACGAGGTGTGAACTACATACATAAAAACATTTTTAAACTAAGCTTGTGACTTATTGCATTTATAAGTCCTGAATTAATATAAGCAATCTTTAACACCTTGGCTGTGGTGCGAATTCCGCCGCGGTGCTGGACATTCCATTCTTGGGCGTGGTTCGGACGGCCCCCGGCCGTCGTGCGCACACGCCCACCGTGACTCATGACGGCCGGGGGCCGTCATGAGCACCGAAGGGGTTAATGACCTTCGCAAAATATTTTACGATTCCTTTGGTGCAGTTCATACATAACCACAAGGGTTCCCTTCTGAAAACCCAATGTAATCCTGCTGCCTTTAAAGTGATACTCCGTTTTTTGTTTTTTTCTCATTTTTATCCATTTCAAACGTCAGGGTGCAAACTGTCGTCGGGACAGATTTTTGAAGTACAATGTACAGAATGATAGCATGCACACCTTCTTGTACTCATAACTTTTCTAACTGCTCGTATCAATGTTGTGGCTAGCTGACTGATTACGTGCCTTGCCCCAAATAGCATGCATATATAATTCTCAGTATGTGTGGCACGTCCTTATGCGCCAACAAGCAGATGCACAGCCTTAAGAAAAAATCCTTTTCCTCACAATAAGCCCAATGTTTATTCAGTAATCTGTGTTTAATCCATGTATTTTATTTGTATTCTAAACTTCCTCCATTCTTTATCCATTCACTTGAAAGGCAGCGTTATTCCACACTTTTTCAAATGCTGCTGGCATACCCATCCAGGCCTTATCATTCCTGTGTGCCATGCCCACAAATGCTGCCGCCTCACCCCTCTAGCAGGCCTCACAGCCCTAAGGCAGGGTGAGGGCATAGCTGCATGAGCAATATGCCCTACAGTGTCTAGGTCCGTTCTTAGACATTGTAAGTGCAGTGAAGCCATATTGAGTACATGGGCTGGGAGTTTGTCATTCCGACCCCCACAGCTCCATGATGGATTTACTGAATGCTAAGAAGTTTGGTATCAAACTTCTCAGCACAATAAAACCACACTGATGCCAGTGTTACATTTATTGTAAAATGCACTCAGATGGCATCTTAGAGATGCCCCTTGAAAATTGACCAACTCCCTAGTGTACAGCTGACAAGCCTGCACCAGCCTACCACACACAGACATGTTTCTGACCCTCTAAGGAAGAAGCCCTTGTGCTCTCGTGGGTCAGGAACAAAGCCTGCTTGGGGTGGAGGTGCTTCTCACCTACCCACAAGCAGGAACAGCATTCAGGGTGGAGAGCCTCAAAGGCTTCCTGCCCTTTGTTGTGCTAGCCAGGCCTCTTCAGCCAATGGAGATGCCTGCCCCCCCTCCAACAAAGCCCCACTTTTGGCAGCAAGGTCGGCAGGAAAGTTAGTAGTCAGGGGAGGTGTGTCCCCTTTCAGCCAGGACCACCCCTTAGGTGTCCTGGGCTGAAGTGAGCCCCTGCTTGGAAAATCCTCCATATTGGATGGAAGGATTTTAGCCAATAGAATTAGGGGATGCCCCCTCACCAAAGGGAGGGGACATACAAAGGGTGTAGTCACCCTAAAGGTAAGTAGCCGATTGGCTACTTCCTGGCAGTGCCTGTAACGCCTCTAAATTCAGTATTTAGGCGCACCCCTGAACCCTAATCCTCAGATTACTGCAACCTACGAAGAAAAAGAAGGACGAATTGCAGCAAAGCTGGAAGACAACTACTGATCCGGCCGCAGCCCTACCGGCCTGTCTCCCACTGAAAGACCCTGCAAAGAAGATGGTGTCTGCCCTACAGCCAGGGACTTCCAGAAACCCAAGGAAGACTGCCTGCATTTCAACAAAGAGCAGATCTCCCGAGCACAGCAGCCCTGTCCAGAAGTATCCGACTACAAGGACTCCAGATCCAGCTGGAACTGGGATGCCTGCACACTCTGCACCCGATGCCCTCGGCCTGAGTTTGAGTGGCTCATCTGTCCAGGGAAGTATCCCAGGTGATCCTGACCTTGAATCCAGCGTTGGCTAACCTCTCCTAGGATCCACGAAGATGCCTGCAGCCTCATCACAAAATCGACACCTAAAGGCACCCCTGCATCCTCAGCCCCCCGACTTTGGGGAGCCCAGCCGACGGTGCCCAGGCCTCCATCGACATCCCAACTTACCTGCCCAGCTGTTAGTCACCCTCCTGGTCCGAGCCTGCAGCCTCTTTGTGCGACTGAGACTCCCATTTACTTGCATAGGGCGGCTGATGCTGATTTGCATCCAGCCGCTTCTGTGCTGCTGGTGGTGTATGGTTAGTGCTGCCTTGTGACCCCTTTGTGCTTGCAATAGCCCAGGGGGCCTGTGCCCTGAAACCATGGGTACTTATCTGCAAACTGCACCTCTTGTGGGTGCCCCAGTCTCCAGTGACTAACATTGGGCTCAGTGACCTATGCATCCACCCGCCCCAGTGCCGCTGGTGGTGCAGTACCTACCTTGATCTGACCCTTGCCCAGTGTTGGTCTAAACCCCTTGAAGACTGGATATGTAAGTCGAGTACTTACCCGTAAATGTGCGTAACTGTTTTACTCCTATAGGATTGCATTGCATTTCTTCCTACTGCACTAAATGTCTATCTGTTACAATTGCTAAGTTTCATTACTGTTGATTTGACATCACAAAGTATTTTCAGTATAACTGTAAAGTATTGTTACTGTTTTTGCAAACACAATTTACTGTACCTGAAAAATATTGCTATTTTAAAATTAGTACTTACCTTCAACTGAGATTCTCTTGGTTCTAGAAACAAAAGTAACAAAGTAATATTTTTATACAAAACAAATGGACTTGGATTCTGTCTTTGAGGGTGTGCAATCATTTCTTGCCTGAGTGTGAACAACAAATGCATACCACAGCCCTCTGTTAAGCCTGACTGTTCAACCACACTACCAAAAAGAGAGTAAGGTCGTTTCTACTTTAACCTCTGTAAAGCCTCTGGGAAGCCACAGGACTCTGTGCACACTATACCTTACTTTGGTATAGTATATGCAGCTTCCTACACCTAGGCCCTGGCAAAGTCCAATGTTCCCAATTTTCCTTGTGGGCCTCTCCAAGTAGGGCACCCCCTTCTCATTGAGCCTATCATTGAATATCAGCTTTCCACTGTTCCACCTGGGGTCCCGTAGGAGCTTTCCAGTGCATATTGATATACTCTTGTCCAATAGCAATGCCAGGTCAATAAATTGGGACGTCAGTTTATTCTTGGCCAGGTGGGGATAAATCCTCAGCACACACATCTTAGGGGATAGTTCTAGAATTTGATCCATGATATCATCCACAAAATGTACTATCTCTGTCCAGTAGGGAGTCAAGTGTGGGAAGTTCCATATCATGTGTAGCATCCCTACCGCTTCTAGGTGGCATCTAGGGCATTTGAGTGAAGTGTGTGTAAAAAAGGAGGTAAGCTGTCTAGGGGTGAGGTACACCCGTTGAAAGACATAGTAATGTATGAGTTTAAGGCATGTGTTGCTGGATATATTTGGAGCGATATCTTTGGAGCCACCTTCAGTTTTTTAGACCAATCCAATCAAGTATGGGAGTCTCCAAGTCCACTTCCCACTTGTCTTTCAGTTGGGTAAGCGGTAGGGTCAAGCCTGACTAGACGGCTCTATAGAGTCCTGATACCAGTCTACAAGTATTTTCGGATGTGCAGAGGAATTGGTAACCTCGTCCATTAGGGGTGCCTTATCCTGTCCCCCCAGTGTTTCCTCACGGCCACCACCATAGTACTGTGTAGCAGGAACTGTTGTGCCGGGATGTCGTACACCTCTCACAGGACCTTAAAAGGAAGCAGTTTCCCATTCCGGAACAGTGAGCTGACTGTTTCAATGCCCGCATCCAGCCATTCCTGGAATCATCCCCGACCGAAACCCTGTGTGTGTATGAGCAAGGTCTAGAGTGGTAGTGTTGGGGAGTATGGTACATGTGTTCTGGTCATCTGCAGTGCTCTAAACCAGCAGTGTTGATCCACCTTCCGGTTATTACGGCCTGCAGTGGTCGGTTGTTTGTGTCTGAGCCGGAGAGTCCATAGTGCCGCCAGTCGGTGTATCGGTGGCAGGGGACCTCACCGTGTCCCACAACTCCTGTGACCATCGCATGTACTATTGCAGCTGAGCTTTCAGCTAGTATGTTTGGAAATTGAGGGGGCACTCGATCCCCTATCTGTGGTGGGGCCTGCAGTTTAATTTGGACTACCTGTCGTCTTCCCCAGATCAAGTCCACCAGTATTGTGTCCAGGTCTCAGAAGGTACCTGTAGGAGGCTGGCTTAGTATATGGTGCACTCTTAAAGGAGTTATGCACCTTGCACTAATCCAGGCAACCCTTATGGTGATTTTAGTGGTCTTTGATAACCTTTGAAAGCTCTCAAAGTGGTAGCTGTGGAGAGCAGCCTTCAGGCTTATCTTGAAGGAGTGTAAAGCAGCTTGTTTTACCACATTTAATCAACAGTGTAGATTAGATGAGAAAGAACCAAACAGTGTTTATAAAAAAATAAGTCTATTTATTACACAACATAATCACTATCACTTTGGTATATCTCCTAGCCAGAGATATCAACAATGCACATTAGAATACTTCAAAGAAATCAGGTAAGTAGCACAAATATACACTGGTCTCCAGGGGGAGACCAAACCAAATACTGAAGAAGTGGAAGCGAACTGCAAGGAAGAACGGGACTTGGACCAAAGGACTCAGAGGAGCTGTAGGGAACCATGAACCACCCCAGGTAAGTACCCAGGAACCCCACAGAGGCTGTGTGAAGATTGGAACGCAGCTAAGTGCCCAATAGAAGTCAATGGAGAAGTCGCGGTTGCAGTTTTAGAGAAAAAGGACCCTTCCCAGAGGACTCCAAAGAAACCCATGGGAGGACGGAAGTTTGGAGAGCCACCCACCCGTGGATGCCCCAGGAACCAGATTACCTGCACCAGGGAAGCCAGGTGCATAGGGGTGAAGTGACGTTGGAACCTCCTGTAGACGACAATGGAAGACTTGGGGAGAAAGGACTCTGGAGAAGTCTGTGAAGAAGCGCGGTGGAATCCAAGGGTGGATTCTTGAAGAGGTGAACCTGCAAGCAAAGGCGACAGAGTATATGCCACTCGGAGTTGATCAGGAGACACAATGCCCACCTTGTCGGGAAGTTCAGAAGAGTTGACGAGGACCTTGTTGCTGCAGCTGTGGGGATCAGGTGATGCTGTGGAAGGCCAGGAGCCGTACCCGAGCTGTCCCACATTGGATGTCGGCGTCTAAGTGGGCGGTGTCTGGCTGGAGCACCAACAAGCCTTGGTAGCCGCAACTGGCGTGGAAGATGAAAAGATGCAATCGTTGGGACCAGCAAGGTCCAAGAGACTGTGCAGGAGAGTCAGAGCAGGCCCGAGCAAGCAGGTAAGCCTACCAAAGCAGAAGAAGACCCTCGAAAGGAACCATAGGCCAAAGGCACAGGAGTCGCAAGAGGACTTCAGGCAGCTCACCAAACATGGAGGCCCACAATGCAAGGAATGCAGGGATGATGCTGATCTTCAAGGGATAAGGTGCTGGAGGCTGCAGCTTCTTGTTGCCTGAAGATCTCTGAAGTGCAGAGTCAACAAGCCTTGGCAACAGCGAGTCAACGCGGTGCACAGGGGTTTGGTCCCAGCGGCTCCAATGAGGGATACTGTCCTCCAAATTGCAGGGAAGACAGGTCAGGCCTCTGGAGAGCCACAGAACCACCACCTGTGTTGCTGAGGTTCAGGAAGTCCATAGGACGACAGGAGCAGCAAACTGGTCAGCTTTGTTGAGGTGCCAACAGATGCAAGGGAGTGACTCCTTCACTCCAAGGGACATTACTTCGGATATCCTTGATGCCCACAAGTCTTCTGGAGAGCCTAAGTGAAGTACAGACACGGACGAGGCAGAATACTTGCAGAACAGCGAGACCAGGAGCAGCAGGAATCTTCCTTGAGGCAGTCTCAGTTCCAGGCAAAGTCCAGCGCAGTCCAAGTGTCCAGACGGTCGAAGAATGACTTGGTTTCAGAGGTGAGTCTTGTTCCACGATGAATCTGAGGACCCACCCATAGGGGAGCCCTTAAATACCTAGGGAGAGGGTTGGAATGACTCTGGGATCCCTCCCAGAGGAGGGACTGGACAGAGGGGAGGATACTCCCCTGTCCTGTGTCCAGTTTTGCGCCAGAGCGGGAACCAAGGGTTCCTTAACTGGCTCAAACCGGTGTATGCAAGGAGGGCACCAAATGTGCCCTTCAATGCAGTCTGGTGGCGCTGGAAAGCGCTCCCACCCCAGCTCAATACACTAAGTCCTGTCTGGGAGGTGGTCACACCTCCCTGTGACAGGAAACCTATTGTTCTACCTTCCCCTGCTCGAGCTCAGCTCAGCAGCAGGAGGGCAGAACAGTGTCTGTGGTCGGAGGCAGCACTAGCTTGCTGGCAGACCCTGAAAGGCTGTCACCGGGAGTACAGAGGGCTCCTTTAAGGGCCCCCCAGTGCATGGATCATACCTCCAACACCAGAATCTGTGTTAGGGTATGATTCCAAAATGTTTGATACCAAACATGACCAGGCTCTGCGCAGCCATTATATAGTTAGGCATGTCGTAATGACTGATGTCCACTATATGTCTTAAAATGGCTGACCCCACTTATAAAACCTGGAGAATTGACTCCGGGGTTTGTAGGGGTGTCCTGTTCATGCAGGCGCACCCTCACACTTATAACCAAGAACCCTGCCCTCAGGACTAAAGGGCCTACCATAGGGGTGACTTTTTGAGGTTTTAAGTGTAGTGACCTCAGATATAGGGAAACATATCTGTCGTAAGAGGTGAAAGCACCATCTCACACAGGCTAAAACAGCAGGCCTGTAGTCAGAGTTTAAGTGGACTCCTATGGGTGCCACAATACATGCTGCAGCCCATGGGAGACCCTTGGTGTACCTATACCCTGGGTACCTTAGTACCATATACTAGGGACTTATAAGGGTACATCAGTAGCCAATTGTGGAGGTACAAAAGTACTTACCAATGCCATTTTGGTAGACAGAGCACAGATGCTTGGGTCCTGGTTAGCAGAATCTCAGAAAACTACATTCAAAACATACTGACACCGGGCAAAAAGTGGGGGTAACCATAAAAAAAGATTCTACTTTCCTACAGTACCATGGGAGATTATCACGGGGAGTACGGTAAAGTAACATAGTAGGCGGGCAGTGCTACCATCCAAGCAATTGCTATTTTACCGACCACCGATATTGGGAATATTTTACAAAAGGCCATACCGGTCCTTAAGGCCGCAATGGCTGCTCTGATATTCGCCCCCCCATTGCTAGAGTACAGGGTGGCATAATACCTGGTGAAGATCTGATTTATATCTTCTTGTTTTTAGACCCTATCCCTATGGTCTGTGGCTATTTCCAGAATCTGGGTGCCACCCTTGGTGGGGTTAGGCAGCCAGGCCAGCAGTGCATGTGCGCGTATCATATATTCCTTATGATTGAAGCATCGGAGTGCCGCACGTGTTCCGCTACCCTCTAGGTAGCCAATTGTGGAGGTACAAAAGTACCTCTTTAGGTAGGCTTGAACCTTATAGCATTTAAGTTATATTGTTGAGGCGCAGATGTTCCAGGATAGTATTTTATATGTATCATGCCCACCTGTTATCTGCAAGTCGTGTTCCCCCTGTGGTTCACCAATTGCGTCGGCCCATCAGTGCAGCAACCCATGTCCCATCAGCTGTGTTATAAATGTGAGGTATTGACAACAACAAGGTCATTAAACTATAAGTCCCAACTCCCCGACCCAGGACAGAAAGGCAATGTTCCCCCATCCAAACATTATGTAGAAACAAAACAGTCCAGTAGGCAACAGTGCCCAACTACACAAAAGGGGGAGAGGTAGTCCCACTGGGGGGAGTTACAGCTGTGCTACTCGCCATCTGGTCATGACAGTGTGTGTGGCATAATTATACCGGTCCCCGAGTTTCTCTCAGCGGTCATCAATGCGCGGGCCATGCATCTTACTTCCCACCCATCCATGAAGGAAGGCCAGAGTGTCAGCCAAGGTCACCTGCCATTTGAGCGGTGCCATGAGGTAACCCCTCACTTCGGCTTGAGTCTAGTGTGGAATCCAAATCCAGGTCAGAGTCAGTGTCCCTGGAGTGTCTCTCATTGGCGTCTATGTCTTTCCTGAGTCCGAGGTGTACGTTTTGCAGCCGCCGTTGGGTTGCCGCCTTGGAGATGTTTGGTACGGGGCAGGATAGTAGCTGGGGGCGCTGTATACCTCCCACTGGGGGTCACCTCTCTAGCCAGTCCCAGACCTCACGTGGGTCAGAGAAGAATTTAGTACCCTGATCGGTGGTTACTTGTAACTTTGCTGGTCCAACATAGCGTTGCCCAACATGCAAAGCTGTTTCTTGGCCTCCAAGAAGGATGCTCTCGCTTTTTACACCACCAGTGTGAAGTCAGGAAAAATAATTATCCTGCTATTTTCGATGTGAAAGTCGCTGAGGTCACAATCGCATTGGAGGATATGGTTCCGGTCTCGGTAGTGGAGAAGTCATGAGACCACCGATCTAGGGAGCACCTCCAGGGGCAGGCGCGCAAGCACACTGTGTGCTCTCTCTAGGGCGAAGAAGGGAGACAAGCCCTTAAGGGCCACAGTGCCCTTGAGCCAGTCTTTCAGGTAGGCCATCATGTTATTGCCCTCCAATCTGTCCGGCAGGCCTACCACTCATATATTATTCCTAAGGGCTCTTACCTCCACATCCTCTGCCCTAGTGTCCAGTAGGCGAATCCTTTCTAGGACACTGGCCTGCTGAGTTTTCAAGTCCCCTATTCTGTCAGACAGCTTACCTTGGTCGTCGTGGAGGAGGCTGAGATCCTCTACAACAATATTCATTTTGTGTTCCAGAGCTTCTCGCATGTCTTTGATGGCCAGAAATATGGAGTCCAATTTATCCTGCGAGACAGAGGAAGTCGCCCTGAAGAACCAGCACCACTGTGCAATTGGTCCTCCGCAGGCGATGCCATGAGTCCCAGCCAGTACTTCTTTCTAACGTGAGTGGTGTCTAATATCAGCAGCAGGCTTGTGTGCGGTCGGCACATGACCTACCAAGCCGCCCACAATCGTCCCGTCCAAGGAGGTCTCCTCGATCTGCTCTCAGTGGATGTGCCCAAATTTATTGCAGGGGGGCTGAGTGAGTTGAAACCGTATGCACCTGGGGGGTGGGTGTCTCGCCAGCCTCCCTGGGGGTGAGGGCCCCAAGGCTCACCTTGCTATGTGTGATCCCCTTTTATTAGCCAGCGGATGGAGAAGGGCAGGCCCAGGCTGAACCCCCACGAGTGTCCTAGCAAACTGGGTCTCTATTTTGGGTTGCAAATCCCTGGTCAGTGTCCCCGATAGTGGGCCGGGGCCAGTCGGGCAGTCCCCCACGGCATCGAGGCGCTCTTCCTATTCCCTCTGCTGCCTGTAGAGTGGGCCCGAGATCCCCATTGCTTGTCGCTTGCAGCTCCTCCCGAGGTCTCCGGCAGTTGCAGGGCCTGGCAATCAGCCCTTCGGCAAAGTCCTCTGGCAGGCCAGGTCCACGGCACCCACAGCAGTATGCTGCTGAAGCGGGCGGTGGAGGTCGAGGCTACAGTATGTCATGCAAGAGCAGGGACCGTAGCCAGTAGTATATGTTTGGGGGGGCATGGCCCCATATAATGACAAGAGGTGGTTCAGACTGGTAAAGTAATGGTTTTCTACCTACAAAATTTGTTTGAAAAAAATATTTAAATTTTAAAATAGGCAATATATATTATTGCATATTTTTGGATATGGTATGATTCTCGAGAGATATGGAGGAAATGGGAGACAAATAGTTAATTTTAAAACACGCTAGTCAAAACTGGAGTTAAAGTAAAGGCACTTCAGTGGGTTGAGGTTATTACAAATTATTTCTTGAAACATTTGTACCCAGTGTTGCAACTTGAACATTTTATGCCAATTACCTTACACAAAACTAAAAATGAGTTAATGAGTTAAAGCCAGCTGTAAAGGAGGATTGGGGTTCCTAAGGGCTCTTTACGATAGCTAGTGTGCATATTGCATAATAAAACATACTGCAGCAATCACATGATCAAAATTAGATATAATTTAAATATGCTTTACAATGGATTTGGGGTTCCTTGTCCAAACTTTTTCAGCAAAATGGTGGCAAATAACACATGGTTCAAAAATACAGGTAAAAATAGAATTTTATTAAAGATGACTTCATGGGTGGGGTGGCTGTTGGTTCACTAAGCAATAGTAGGGTAAATATATGTCACTAGTACATTTTAAAGCACTTCTGCTCAAAAGCAACAGTGCACTGTAATTGAATTTTAACGCGAATACAATAAAACAAATGAGCTCAATAGACATTAAGGTGTCAGCTCACCACTGTAGGACCCAGAACATATGCTTGTCATATGCTTATGCCCACTTGGTGCCTGACAATATTGTAGCGAAAATCTGACCCTGACCAATTATTTCCAGTTCTGAATCAGCTGAACAAATCTTTGCCAATATATTCAAATGACCAAATTTATAAGCCCGTCCCTTACAAAAATGACAACTTTGAATGTACATAAACACACACAAGCCTGTATGGACACTCTTTGTAGACTGATTGTTTCTATGCGTTCAGAGCATTATGTCCCTAATTTTAGCTCACCTATGCCCTTGAGGATTTGAAGGACAACAAGATGTACTGCCTCACAAACGCACACCTTATGTGCTCAGGATATAGCAAACATCAATGCGAGATGGCATAAAGGTTCAACAGAACGAGGCAGTCTTCGGAGAGCAGTGAAAATAGCAATTGTGTGAACCCAGAATGTCAGAGCAGTGGTGGCTGGTGATGTTTTATAGTGCTGGGGCATATATGCCTGCCCCAATTTGCACTGAGCAATCAGGCATAGTTTGTAAACCTCACTTCCTCCATACTATTTGGAGGTCTGAGTGGTTATACCAAATAATATTTTTGTTTTGGATAGTAGGAAAATAATATTGTCAGGAATCTCACAATATTATGTATGCAGAGCTAAGCCACATATTTTGCACAGTGTTATTCCTAAGGTCATGGTGCTCTTACAAGTTTGAAGAAAACACTACCAACAAAACAGAGATCAACTGGTACCAGCTCTTGCTCCTAAAGAAAGGGAAACTGTTTCTTACAGAAAGTGACTTTAGAACTGCTGTTCAAGCACTTGCACTGTGTCATCTCGACGGTTGAAACTCCCTGTTTCCTCGCCTATCAGACTCCATACTGGCACTCCTTAAGGCATCCTACATGCCACAGCCTGTCTCATCCAGGGCCTGAAGAAAAAATGTCACATCACCCCCATCCTGAAAGCACTTCATTGTCTCCTCTTGAAGCTGGCATCATCTCTAAAACTAGCAGCATCATGCACAAAGTCATCACGACCAACGCTCCACTTATCTTGCAGACCAGTTCACAATCTCTGATGGGTGTGTTTAGACCCAGCCATGACACCATCAGAATGTAGACTAGGAAGTGTAGAAAAGTAAACACAAGACAGCATGCCTTTCCCCTCCATGCACCCAGGATCTGGAATAGCATCCCTGCATCACTCAGGACATCACCAACTCTGATCCAATTTAGGAAAGAGTTGAAGACTCTCCTCTTAAAAAAACACTGCATCACAATGCATTAGCCACCCACAGCTCCTCTCCCTCTACTATTATTTGTTGACTTTATGATTATCTTTGATCCAGGCCAGCGCTCTGCTGCTTTTTGTCTTGGTTTGTGCTATAGAAGTACAATGTACAAACATACATACATCGAGTTTACACCAATCATTCAACCTACATTCTCAGATTACAGTAGTGATTTTCCTTTAAATATCAGCTTTAAAATGATCATCAAAAATGTAAAAACGTTTATCCCAAATCCTCAGTTTTACAGTTTTTAAGGAATATGTACTATTTTGTTATTGAATTCACGCTTTTCATTTTATGAGAATAACTCAATCCCCTGAAACAAAAGCTTATCAGTGTTATGAAATGTTTCACTTTTAACAAATGTATGTTTGGGGTCTCAATCTTGGTTTGTCAGTCAGTCAATCAAACCACTTTATTCGGTTAATAAAAACCATAAAAGTACACAATATATATCACATTATACAACACCATATAATATATAAAAACATTTAAAATCCGAATACTCAGTACATAGGACGATAAAAAAGATATACAATCACAAAAACAAATTTCTTAAAAATACTTTTTTTTTTTTTAATTTTTTTTAAATTTATTATTTGAGCTTATACATAACAATCTAGTTGCTCTGTATTTCAACATAATAACAATATAATCGAGCACATGGTGATTAATCATAACAAAAAACAAATTACATACAGATCAGCTGCAAAATGGCTTATCACTTTGGCTGGGTCCCCAAACCTACTCTTTGCTGATGACAGTGACCCTCCTGTCCATTTCTTAAAAATACTTAAAAAGCACTAACAGGCAATAATTCATATATAACAGTGTAAAATCTATAAACATCAATAATATATTAATAACTCATTCAATATTTGATGTGTTATAGCGTTTTCCTAAGGCGTACAGCTGCAACTAAAAAACTTGCAATGTTAAAAATCTCCCATGGGTCATTCAACAGTTGCAAATAAAAAAGAGCGGGTCTGACCTGTATAAAACCTTTTCCCCTCAGAATTGGAGCTAGAAACCTCCTGCGAATGACACTAAGATGCTCACAGAACATTATAAAATGCATAGTGTCCTGGGTTGAAAAATTGTCGCATGTACAAGGACCTAAATCACACGCCCTACTCCAGCCTTGAGAATTTCCTAAAAGAATATGAATTGAGTTAAAACGAAACCTTGTTCAAAGCTGGCGGTGATAGGGCTTTGTGACAATTTTCAGATATGGTTCAATCACGGGTGAGGTTTTTAGCAAGAAGTAGGCCTTTACTGAGGATTTCTTTAACTCCTTCTCCTCCCTCTCAGCCACCATCAAATTCAGAAATTGTGTTCTGACCCATGTCACATCCTCTTTTCTTATTTGATCAGGGAGGGTAAATAGGTCAAGGCGCCCTAGTTTGCTTAAAATGTTCTTTACATAGTGTAACCATGCTGCTCGCATTATCCAGGGCCACACAGTCCCTGATAATCTGATGATTAAGAGTTAACTCGGGGTTAAGCCAGGTCTTTAACCAGCAACTCACTGGGGCCAACCTCAACAAGTCTGACACGTAACTAGCCCCAATCTCTTGATGTATTATAAATGTGGAAATGGACTGTGGAACAGACAGGAGGGAGCGTAAAAATTTATTTTCAACGATCTGTACCCCTTCTCCTGACTTATAGCCCCAGAGATCGGAGCCATAGAGAGCGATAGCCATACATTTGGACCTGTAAATGTTAAGCATGGCTTCGATTGGCTTGGCCCCCAGCCGTTGAGCAAAGCCATGGACAGCAGCCGTTGATCTTGCCATCAAATTCTTTTTCACTATTTGTTGGGGGCCCATGTCCCCTTCTCATCAAATAAAACCCCCAGGTAGTTAAAAAAGGGCTCCCTAGATAGCTCAACACCTTCACAGTAAAAGGATTTTACTTTTTTTTTTTCTGACCCATAGACATCGTTTGGGATTTTGCTATATTCACTACAAGATCCAGAGATTTCATGTAAGCCCCAAATGAGTCCAGTAACCTCTGAAGCCCTATTGCTGTGCGGGCTAATAAGACAGCGTCATCCGCGTATAGGAGCACGGGAACTACCATGCCCCCTATTCGTGGAATATCCTGGCTGGCAGTTTCAAGGGATTTGGCTAAGTTATTAATATATAATGTAAAAAGTAGAGGCGCTAAAATGCAGCCCTGTCGCACCCCTCTGCTAGATTTAAAGTGCCTTGTGCATTTTCCTTCTTGATTAACCCTTATATTGGCATGGAGGTCCTTGTGCAAATCAGCCAGAAGGTAAACCAGACTTGGTTCAATTCCCATGTCTAGCAGGATCAACCACAGCTTCGACCTGTTTACCAGGTCAAAAGCCGAGCTGAGATCCATGAATGCCAGGTGTAATGACCCCGTTTTGGCTAATGTATATTTCCCAGCTAATAAGTGTAAATTTAAGCACTGATCCAGGGTGCTCCTCCCTTTTCTAAAACCGTATTGAAAATTAGTTAAAACCTCATTTTCATTCAGCCAATCCATTAATTTAGTTAAAATAACACTCCCTAAGACTTTTACTGCTGAGTCAATTAGGGAAATTGGCCTGTAACATCGTGGATCCCCTCTCGAACCTTTTTTAAAAATTGGAATGATCGTAGAAAGCGACCACGATGGAGGGAAACCCTGATCGCTGGTTACATTAAAGACGTTAGTCAAGAGTTTAGCCCAGAAAGCCGGGTGTTGTTTATATAGATCGGCGGGTACGCCATCAGGGCCGGGGGCCTTATTGCTGGTCATTTGCATTATAGCCCGTTGTACGTCTCCTTCATTAAAGACAGTACTTCGGGAATCCCAACCTCGCTCGTGATTGCCTAACGAAACTGATGTCGAAGTGGCCTCATAAATGGTTTCAAAGTGAGAGAGCCACTGAGCCTCAGTGATATTACAATCTAATGGACTATTCTCTATTCCTGAAAAGAATGGTTTATTAACAATAGCCCAAAAACGTGAGCTATTTTTTAAAACCTCCACTGATGAAAGCGCCTCCCATGCCTCTTCCTGAATTTCCTTTTTAGGTCGAGCCTAGAGTAGCGCGCAAGCGCTGCTTCTGGCGAAGACTTTATGTAGTGTGCATTTGAAAGCTGACCACACGCTCGTGCACAATGGCCTTTTCCGTGCGGTTACCCGCACGTTTCAGGCACGATGCACGAGCGTGTGGTCAGCTCAGCAGGCTGCCGCGCTCGCTCGCCCTCGCTCCTCTCTCACGCTGCCGACGGCTTTCCGTCATGGCTCATTAAGCGCTCGCGGCACCCTAACAGCACGCGATCACTTTCACGCGCACCACTCGCGTGCCAATGCTTGTTTTTCAACTAGCACTTGCGAGAGTTATCTCACCTTGTGGTTAAGAGAGCAAACGCGCATTTATATGACCATATCACAGATGAAGTGTGTACACTTACAAAGGAAATGCCATTGGTAAGATTATATTTCCTTATTTTGTCTAGGAAGAGTCCGCGTGTTTTGCCTACTGTTCGCTGCCTCCGTTTCGTTTCTCTCGAGAGATATTTCTGCGCAGTGTTGTGTTCCTTCTGTCGAGGAGCAGCTGGAACTAAATCATGACGTGGGCAATTACTGTTGAACAAACCCTCCAGCGCATTATGTGTTTAACCCCAGGCGATTCATTAATGTTGACGAATGCGCGTGGCACTCTACACAGCGCGCACACTTGTTTACTTTATTAGGGTGAGAGGAAAGGTGTTTGAGAAGGGGAAGTGAAGAAGGCGTCACCCTTTCAAAAACCTCATACAAACGGCGGCGTAGATATGCGCGCTGCCTTGACGCATGATGCGCGGGCACGTGCGCAACTTAACCGGGCCATCCGGGTCTTCCGTTTCCTCGCAGACATGGCACATGGCCCAAAGTAGAATGCTTATCCACCAATTACACGACTGCTTTCAAGGGAGTGGTAACAGTACCAGTGCTGCTGATGCGTGACTGAGATGCCCCTGTCGTTTCAAGCACAGTACCTCACGAGGGAACACCATGCAATGTTTCATCAGCTGCTGGGAATACAACGTGGACTGGCAGGAAATACGTGCATGCCGCGTAGAGTAAATTAAATATCATACCGGTCTGCTGTTCACATAGTTAAATTACATTAGGCCTTCGTGTGAGTACTAGAGGTAGAAATAAATGAAGGTGGGCTGCAGCAACACATGAGTACATTTTCCCTGATTAAATGTACACTGGCTGAAAAGCAATAGTGCTGCATAACTAAACACTTATAAGGTCCCAAAGGCGAGACCTATTGGCTATGCCAATGCTTGTTACGGTTAGCCATTGCCAACTTATACTGCTTCCTTAGCTTGGCTATTTGTGTTTTATCTCGTGGGGTTGATTTCAGGGCTGCAATTAGTTTGCGATGTGCCGTGGAACATTTTTTGTCAAACCACCTTTCGCCACTACTTATTCTAGAGGTGGTTTCCACAGTGAGTTCTAATGCTACCTGCGCACATATCCCTTCAAAGGCTGTTAATACCTCCGCCCCATGGCTAAAGTTACCAAGGCAGATGTCTACCTCGTCCTCCGCCCTCTCACACAGTTCTTTAAAAAAGCGATCCGGGATTACCTTTGCCCATTTTAACCTGCGACCCTGGTCGGTAACTTTCACACAGTGGACGCTATCTATCTTGCCCAAGTCCCTCTTTAAACCACAGTCTCTATTCAAAACCAGGATAACTGGATTATGGTCACTATAAGGGGACCACCTAGCATTATAAAAGACTACATGGGTTTGAAAAAGAGGGGAGATGAATATGAAATCTATAGTAGTATCCTTCCCTCTTCCTTTAAAGGTGGGAACCCTTTCCTTAATGTCCATGTGACAAGGGTCGAAAAGGTCTGACGCGGCCAAAAGCTCCTCCAAGCATTCCCCACGTTGCGTATGCTCAAAGTGAGGAGTCGAGGAAATTGCCGGGCCTAGGGGATCAGCTACTTGGCAACTCATCTCGCAGACATGAATGTTAAAATCGCCCATAAGTACAATTGCATAAGAAGTGGTTTGCTTTAAACAATAATCTTCTAAAAAACATTTCAATATACATAAATGTTCATTTAAAAAGCTACTCTCCCCAGAATTATAAAAATTGACAAACACAGTTTTGGTTTGATTAGGGGCAACAGATTCAATTATCTGAAGATTATGGGACCCCGACTCCACCACCCTATTGACACCTGCCACCTCAAGTGAAACTAACATTAGTAAGCCCCCTTTTGGCCTGCCTGCCGCCGAAGGGCATGCTGGGACACTATATGATTTGAAACCATCAATCCAGAAATTATTTTCCATGTCCCATGTCTCCTGCAAGCTCACTATATCGTAGGTTTTTAGATAGTCACACCACCTGGGGTCTTCCTTTTTGCTTCTTAAACCTGCAATGTTCCAGCTAATGATCTTACAACTGGCTACTTCGTCATATACCACCTGCCCTGTGATGGGTTCCTCGCTCTGGTTCTGGTGGCAGCGAGGCAGTTCCAGTCAATCATTCTCATCCAAGGATGACAACGGGTGAAATCTATTTTGGCACGCTAGCCCACGCCCATCATCCACTCTCTCTAAGGGCGTGGGCAGTGGTCGAACAGCATTTGCTGATCTACCATTTGTACTAGCAGTATGATTCTTCTCCCTTATAAGTGGGTGAGGGAAAAAACTGCCCCGCTTAGTTTCGCCAGAATCTGATCCCCGTGGGTGGCCACTAGATGAGTGTGGCCTCCTTAATGGTGGATAAAAAAACAAGCGGCAAAGCCCTAATGCTCCCCTGACCCTCACAATCGTCATCCATGAATAGCTGCCCAGCTATGTCTGCCCTGTCAAAATTAATTACAATACAATCATCTGTACCCTGTTTTATTTTATGGCCAACTTTCCCTACTCGTCTCGCCATTATAATGTGAGAAGAGACCTTGGAGCCATCTTTACATTGCTGATCACACCAAAATTTAGTTTTTTCGGAGCAACTCCATGGTTGATTCCACACAATTCTTTTCGAGTGGAGGAACCCCTGTGAGGATAGCAACTAAGGGGGTAGCTTCTGGGGGCAGATTAAGTCTATCTCTATTCGACTCAGTATTGTTCCTCTGAGGACAATTAGCCCTATTCCCAATCGGAATCACAGGGTTAGGTGAAGGGTTTTGCACTAAAGCTATTTGACTATGGGTACGGGCCCCTACCTGTCTACCCAGATCTAAATCAGACTTGGTTATGGCAAAGGGCCCTGTCTTACTCCTTGTAGTTATTTTGTTAGAACTAGTAGAACCCCTCTCCCTGTTTTGGGTACTAGACTGTCCTGGACCCTCGGTGGAGCCACTATTTGAATTGCTAGGATGTTAATTTCTGAATCCCCCAAAAGGGATTCTACACGTTCCAATTTCAACATAATCCCCTCTACACAGGTGTTCAACATATCAGCAATTTCTTTTACAATGTTCATTAAAATGGGCTTCATACGTGAGTTTAAAAATTCCTCCATTGTGAGCCTGACGGCCATTTGGGCACGTTGCACCAGATCTTCCATTTGAACCGGGGTCGATTCAGCAGTTACATTTGCATGCCCATGTCCAGATTTGCTTGTCCTTTTCTTCACTTTCTTTTTCCCTTGTTGGCTCACATACCCCTTTTGTGGGGAGAAATGCTCTCTGGGTACTTCCACCATGTGATCACCCCCTTCAGCACTAGGCAAAATGTCAATAAGTGGGCTGCTTTCCCCCCCTGTTCTTTGCTTCAGTATCAGAATATTAGGCTCAATAGGCGGTGGGATTTGGGAGGTATTATCAGATAAAATATCACTCTCCACGGGATCTGGACTCAACCCCAATTCAACCTCCGCATTTTGTATTTCTTTGTTCAAAACCCCCACAGCAGAAGTCAGATAAGAAATTATTGATGTAGAGTTCCTGGGGACCTTTACCCTATCACATCCCTGGACCTGGAAACATGGGGTTTTGCGCTTACCCATTATCGCTTCTGACACTGCCGATGTTAAGGGGGTGGCCCAGCCCAGCCTCTTCCGGGCACTGACGGGCAAGGACGGGCCCGCCCTTGGCCCGCGCGCGTCCCGCGCCGCGGGAAGCTTCAGGCGCTTATGAGCGCAGTGACTCCTCCCTCCAGGGAGCAATGGAGCCTGGGACTGGTAGTCCTCTCAGCGATGTGGCGGCGGGATGCGGCAGAGATTTTTCATTTTTATCAAGTACTCACATGTACTAGTGCCGCGCATGGATAAATTATAAATTGCCTGTCACTAATCATCATGTCAGGACATGGACTCACTTAATATGTCAAGAATCAATTATATTATGCCGGAGCTAAAATTACACCAGGGGTAGTCACATCACACAGTCACCCTTACACATACTTATGTACACTCAAACACCACAATCTTCACAATCTTCACTTCAATCATCACACACACACCCATGACCCCACACACACACCCACACACACTCCCACAAACACACACACACAGACAATTGAAGACATATATATATAGAAAATATTTTACAGTTCTCTGAGAAATATAGTTTTCAACGTCATAATGACAGGCCCCAAACCACTGCAGAGCTTTCACATTGTCAGGACTACTAGGGTTAGGTGGCAAGGTTATCAAAATTATGCAACAGTTTATTTAAATTATGCTACATAAAATCCCATTTTTGTGGCATATTTTCTGACAGCATTTTCATTCAATTGTGCTAGGAATGTGTTTTTTTAATCTCTCTGTAAATCAGGCACATTATAGGGCAAATTTTATAGCAAGTGCTGTAAATCCATATTTATGTCGTAAAGTTTGCAGTCACAGAAGTGCTTTAAGCTACTGACATTCACCATTGTCCATTTCCTTATCATCAGTTTACTCATGACAGGTAAACAGAACTTAAGCATTCTAATTCCAATCAGTGTCCCTGGTAGGTCCATTTTGAATAAAAAAGCTATTTCAAGCTAAATTCCACAAACTAAACATGTAATAGTAAAAACAAAGGGTAACTTAAAAATGGTCCGATGCAGCCATCTTGAGAGTCTAGCAACATTCACAAACCACTTGGCCATTGGCCTTTAGGTTTATGAGGGCACCTGAACACCTTGATGGCAATACTGGACCAAATAAAGTTACCTTTTATGTATATTCTCTCTCTGTCTCCCTCTCTAACTCTCTCTCTGTAGGAATTCTTTATTATCATTTTAATTTTGGGGAAAATGTTGAAAATAGTAACTGAAATACTGAACTCTACCTGTCTGCTTGTCTTCAGAACAAAGAAGAGAACAATTATAAAGTTTAGAAAGTGGAATTCTAGAAAAAAAGCCCACTCGTTGCTATTTTGTATGAAGAGTTGACCGAAAATATTGTTGAAGTTGTTCTCTTCACGGTTCAGCTAACAGTGGGCACTGACTGCAACTATAATGTTTAGATTATGTCATTGGAAAGACTGTTGAATGGTCCGAGCAAATGGAATTATGCTGTTCTCTGTCTGCAGCCAATACTGCATGATAATGTATTAAACACATTTGCCACATATTTTTGCAGTTCAAATGGTTGAAAATAAAACTAAAACATGTGCACCACAATGCTGCATAAGGATAAGTTACTTACCTGTAATCCTAGTTCTCTTCCAGGGGTATCCTCATCAATAGTCATAAGCACATGAATATTCCCGCCCATGCGCGGGTACCCCGGAAACAATATATATACATATATGTGAAAAACATATATGAAGCTCTATATATATATATATATATATATATATATATATATATATATATATATATATATATATATATATATATATATATATATATATATCAACAAATGCAGCCTTCCATACAGAAAATAGAGCTGGGTAATGCTTCAAGAATTCCCTTTGCACACATATACACATTCAACACGAAGTAGTGAAGAAAACAAAGAGCATTTTAACTGCTTTAATGTGCAGCAGATAACATAATCCTGCAAAGAGGAATGACAGCATTGCCAGCTCACAGGCTGCTTTGCAGAAAACACTTAGTGTAAAAAGCTGAAAAGCTAGCCTCATAGAAACACATAGGCAAAAAACTGGCACCGTGCCTTTAAGGCAGCCATGACCCCTAGCTTCCCATCATGCCTCAGGGGTGACAGTTAGGTCAGTTGTTCTTTGCGGAGACCCGAAGGCCAGGGCACAAAGAAATGACATTTACCTTGATCATTTGCCCGGGGAGGCGGGTGGGTTGCTTATGACTATTGATGAGGATACCCCTGGAAGAGAACTAGGATTACAGGTAAGTAACTTATCCTTCTCTTCCAGGGGATCCTCATCAATAGTCATAAGCACATGAACAGACTAGCAAGCCCATCCCCTCAACCTGCGGGCAAACGATAAGCATAAACTCAAACAGATATTGAAGAAAAATCATGACTCCAATGAAATCAGCATTGGAACAAATTCCTCAAGGAGGCTTGGCCTACCTGGGTATCTGCTCTGGAGTCAGAGTCAAGACAGTAGTGCCTAGTAAACGTGTGTACCGAATTCCAAGTTGCCGCCTTGCAAATTTCGGCCATCGGTACATTATGCAAGAAAGCTACTGTAGCTGCTTTTCCCCTAGTGGAGTGAGCCTTAGGGGGAAACCAATAGAGGCTTGTTCGCCAATTGATAAGCCAGCTTAATGCATGACACTATCCACCTCGAGATGGATCGTTTGGAGGCTGGAAACCCTGTCCTGATGACACCATAGTTTAAAAACAATTGGTCAGACTTTCTAATGGATTTCGTTCCCTCCAAATAGAATATGAGAACCCTCTTGAGGTCAAGTGAGTGAAGAGACCTTTCTGCTGGTGTAGCAGGATTGGTAAAAAAAGAGGGAAGAGAAACTGTCTGGTTAACATGGAAGTCAGACACCACTTTTGGTAAGAAAGAAGGGTGAGTCCTCAGAACCACCCGATTGTGATGGAAAACCGTGTACGGTTCCTTTGAGCAGAGTGCTTGGATTTCACTTACTCTGTGTGCTGACGTGATAGCTACTAAAAAAGCAACTTTCCACGTTAGGTGCTGTAAAGTGGCCTTATGAATGGGCTCGAAAGGAGGGCCCATTAATTTGGAAAGAACAATATTCAACTCCCAAGGAGGAGAAGGTTGTCGGACAGGAGGAAAAACTTTCTTCAACCCCTGAAGGAAATCCTTGACCACCTGGAGCTGAAAAAAGGAGGGTTGGTTAGGTGATTTTCTGTAGGCCGTAATGGCCGCCAAGTGAACTTTTATAGAAGTGTACTTCAAACCAGACTTGGCTAAATAAAGAAGATAAGGTAAGATTACCTCCTCCTGCCCACTAGTTGGACTAAAACCATTACGCATACACCACAAGAAAAACCTCTTCCATTTAAAGGAATAAGAACTCCTTGTGGATGGTCTCCTTGACTCCCTCAAAATGTTCATGCAGTCCTGAGGGAGATTCATGTGTCCGTATTGCAGGACCTCAGGAGCCAGGCTGCCAAGCTCAGCGATGGAAGGCTGGGTTGCAGAATCTTCCCGCCCATTTTGGTCAGAAGGTCCGGCCTGCACGGAAGCCTCCTGTGCGGACATATTGAGAGTTGTACTAGGTCCGGATACCACCATTGGCGAGGCCAGTCCGGTGCTATGAGGATCATCTTAATCCTGGATCGGATGAGCTTGGTCACCACCTTCGAGATGAGAGGAAGGGGAGGAAAAGCGTATGTAAATGTTCCGGACCAGTCTATCAAAAGAGCATTCCCTCTCGTTCCTGGCCGGTAAAATCTGGACGCGAAGGCGTGGCATTTTTTGTTTAGCTCGTCTGCAAAAAGGTCGATGGATGGTCGACCCCGTTGACGGAAGATGTCTGCCACTACGTCGTCGTTGAGCACCCAGTCTTCTTGCTCTTCGAAGTGCCGACTGAGAGAGTCTGCCTGCACGTTCTGTTCTCCTGGCAGATGCACCGCCGTGATCGAGAGATTCCTGGCCAGAAGCCAGTGCCAGATCGCTTGGGATTCCAGTGATAGCGGGCGAGAATGTGTTCCACCTTGTTTGTTCAAGTAATACATGGTGGTTGTGTTGTCCGTTTGATTTAGTATCGACTCTGACTGAATCGATGGAAGGAATGCCTTGAGGGCTAGATGAACTGCCCGCAGCTCTAACATGTTTATGTGGTAGGTCTGCTCCCTGCTCGACCATCTGCCCTGAGTTTGAAGACAACCCAAGTGTGCCCCCCATCCATGAAGAGATGCATCCGTGATCAGGGATTGTTTTGGGAGGGGTTGGTGGAAAGGCACTCCCACTAGCAGATTTTTCGGTTGAGTCCACCAAACCATGGATGACTTTGCAGCGTGGGAAAGGAGAATCCGATCCTCCCAATGTCCTGAGGATTGGTCCCATTTGTCTTCCAGATCCTGCTGCAGCGGTCTCATCCTCAACCTGGAGTTGGGGATGAGAAATATGCAAGAGGCCATCGACCCTAGAAGAGATGCCACTTGTCGTACTGATGGTTGGTGCGCATGAAGTAGGGAGTTGCACTTCTGTTTCATTGATAACAGTCACTCCTCCGAAGGAAACATTTTTCCTATACTGGAGTCTATGGTGGAGCCCAGATAATGGAGAGTTTGAGTGGGCTGTTGGACAGATTTTTCCATGTTCACGTGAAGGCCTAAACGGTGAAGTAGGTTTAGGCAAACTCGAAAATGATCCTTCACCATCTGTGGGGATGAACCTTTTATCAGCCAATCGTCCAGGTACGGATACACAAATAGGCCTTGACGATGTAAAGCTATGGCCACCACTGCCATGCACTTTGTGAAGACCCTCGGCGCGGATTTTAGGCCGAACGGTAAGACTCGGAACTGGTAATGCTTGGCACCCACCATGAATCTCAGGAACTTGCTGTGACGTGGAGCAATCGGTATGTGGAAGTACGCATCTTGGAGGTCTACCGAACACATCCAATCCCCCTTTTGCAGGTGCGGATATATTTGATGTAGCGCCAACATGCGAAACTTCTCCTTCTGAATGACCTTGTTCAGAGATCGCAAATCCAGGATAGGTCTGAATTTGTGCGCTTGGTCTTTCTCTGGCACCAGAAAGTACCTGGAATAGACTCCTTTTCCTCTTTGAGCAGGAGGAACTTCTTCTATGGCCAACTTCTTGATGAGAACAGACACCTCCTGATGTAGCAATTTCAGTTGGTGGGGGTGTGACTTTACTGGAGGAATGTTCTTTGGGGGTGCGCTGAAACGAAGTGTATATCCATTGTTCAGTATATTTAGCACCCACCGATCTTTTGTTATTTTGCGCCACTCTGCCACGTGATTCGAAATACTTCCTCCCACTGGAGTGGGCAACGGCGCTAGAGGAAGCAGAAGATCACTGTTTCCCTGAAGTCTTGGCTGTGCCGGATGATTGTTGATGTTGTCCTCCTCTGCCTCTGGAGGATCTACGGCCTTGGAACTGAGACCTGGATTGCTGGTTCTGCCTCTGCTGTCATTGAGGGGTTTGAACCCTCTGATGGTAGTTCTTGCGATTGCAAGGCCTGTATCTTCGTTTGAATTCTTTTTTCTTTTCCAGGCCTACCGCCTTCAGTGTATCCAGCTCAGCCTTCATCCTGGCCATTTCTTCATCGGTGTGGGAACCAAAGAGAGAGGATCCGGAGAATGGGAGATTTAAAATCCGATGATGAGACTCCGGCTTTAAAGCTGTTAAGCGCAGCCATGAAGATCTTCGTGCACAAATGCCGTGTGCATATGAATGGGCAGCCAGAGAAGCCCCATCCGCTGCAGTACTAATCACCTCATTAGAAACCAGCGCCCCTTCTTGAAGAATTTCCGCAAAATCTTGTCTGTCCTCCTTCGGCAGCTTTTCCTTAAAACGCTCCAAAGAGTCCCATTAAGACCTGTCGTAACGGCCCAACAGGGCTGCAGAGCTTGATACTTTCAAGGAGGATGCTGCGGATCCGCATACCTTTCTCCCCCAAGAATCCTGAGCTCGACTCTCCTTGTCTGGAGGGACAGAGGACGAAGAAGCGACGGCATGAGTTTTCTTTGCTGCCGCGATGATTACCGAGTCCGGCGGAGGATCTGATTTTAAAAATAAAGGATCCGATGCCACCGGCTTGTATTTTTTTTTAATCCTCGCTGGGGCTGCTTTAATCGAGGATGGGGTGAGAAAAACGTCCATCTCTGGCTGAAGAAGACCAGGAACCAGTGGGAGCAAAGGCCTAGACATAGACCGTTGATGGAGAGTCTCGAAGATGATAGAGGTGGAAGCTTGTGGCGCTGACATATCTATGTTCAGCTTCTGTGCTACTCTAGTGAGGACATCATGAAATGTATTGATATCATCGATAGGTGACACTCTAGCGGGAGGGCTATCCGTAAGGGTAGGCGAATAGTCCCTTTTTGAAGAGTGAGTTGAAGAGGAAGACCAAGACGGTGTTCTCGTTCTCTTCCGATGAGCATGAGTTGGTCTATGCTCCGGAGATTTGTCCTGGCGATCCCTGGTCCGAGTAACAGGTGATCTGTCCACCTCTTGCACTAACCGTTCCAACGGGGATCTGTGCAGTGGACTGGAATAGTCCATAGGTCGCCGAGCTTGGCCAGAAGTATCTTTCTGCCAATGGCTGACGGGAAGGAGCCATCTTGGTGACAGATGGACTGAAAGTGACCTCTGCCTTCGTGGAGACGTTGGTCTAGGAGATTGTCGTGCCTCCGGAGACGGAGAAGAAGAGCTTCTCGTTGAAATCACTTGAGGAGAGCTCGCAACTGAAGCCGATGACTCCATGCGGTCTCTGGAGGCTGAACGGCGTCTGGAGGAGCGATGCGACGTCGATGGTGAGTGCCTCGACGTCGAACGACGATATGTGACCAGCACCGGTGAGTCTTTCGAGAGGGATCGTCTCCTCAACGTCGACCCCTCTTTGTGCTTCGACGTCGAATGTCCTGACGTTGAAGCCATTGACCTCGTCCTCGACGCGGAGCGTCTAGGAGAACCCAAAGTGTGAACAGACGGAGAACCCCTTCTCGACGTCGTGCTCTTCCTCGACGTTGACGGAAACCGCCGCCTCGACGTCGAACGTCGTCTCGAATACTTTACTTTGGGTCCCGACGACTAATCCTTCTTCGCCAACGATGGAGATTTGGCCCTCGACGTTAAACGTCGTCTGGTCGACAACAACGGAGGAGTCCGCTTGGACGTCGAATGTCTCGCACCTGGCGACGACGAGGCCTGTCTCGACGTTGACCGTCGCCTGGTTGACGGCAACGGAGATGCCTGTTTCGACGCCGATCGTCGTTCCACTGGCGACGAAGAGGCATGTCTCGATGTTGACCGCCGCCTGGTTGACGGCAATGGAGACGCCCGCTTTGACGCCAATCGCAGCTCTGCTGGCGACGGCGAAGCATGTCTCCACGTTGAACGCCGTATTGACGGCGACGACGGAGATCCAACTCTCGACGTTGTGCAAGCCCGCACCAACGGAGAACGACTCCTCGACGCCGATCGTTGCCGGGTTGACGACGGCGGAGGACGTGGCGTACCTGAAGTCTTCATCAACGACCGGTGTTCTCTCGACGGCGAGCCCGTCGTCAATGGTCTTCTCGTCGACGTTTTAGCTGCCGGTGAAGGTATTTTCAGCGCCGATCCCGACGCTGAAGGAGAGCAAACTGGAACTTTACTTCTTGATGAAGATCTTGCTCTCTCCTTCCTCTTCTTCACCGGAGACCTGCCTCTAGAAGGAGCTTTTCCCTTCTCTGCCATCCCATAAAGGCGAATCCTTTCTCTTTCTTTCAGAGTACGCCTGGACCGGGACTGACAATGCTGGCAAGTCTTAGGATCATGATCCTCAGGAAGGCACAGGATACAGACAGAATGGGAGTCTGATCTAGCCTTCTTCTTGCCACAGGAAGGGCAAGAGTCAAAGAGAGATGGTATTTCTGAGAGAAAAAAATGTTTAACTCTCTCAAAAACAGAGGAATCTACTTTAAAAACCAAAAGACGTCAAAGTAAGTAGGTTTTGACAAAAAATTAGTAGATATTTTCTGATAGAAATCAGAAAAAAACAAGAGCTGAAGTAACCAGGGTCCTGACTAAAGGAGCCGGAAAGAACAACTGAC
The DNA here is from genome assembly GCA_963921515.1 of Calotriton arnoldi. NCBI lineage: Eukaryota > Metazoa > Chordata > Amphibia > Caudata > Salamandridae > Calotriton > Calotriton arnoldi. The sequence goes on along the minus strand of CAWUFW010016591.1, from coordinate 257,634 downwards.
CTAACTGTCACCCCTGAGGCATGATAGGAAGCTAGGGGTCATGGCTGCCTTAAAGGCACGGTGCCAGTTTTTTGCCTATGTGTTTCTATGAGGTTAGCTTTTCAGCTTTTTACACTAAGTGTTTTCTGCAATGCAGCCTGTGAGCTGGCAATGCTGTCATTCCTCTTTGCAAGATTATGTTTTCTGCTGCACATTAAAGCAGTTCAAATGCTCTTTGTTTTCTTCACTACTTCGTGTTGAATGTGTATATGTGTGCAAAGGGAATTCTTGTAGCATTACATGCTCTTTTTTCTGTATGGAAGGCTGCATTTGTTGTTATATATACATATATATATATATATTTATATAGAGCTTCATATATGTTTTTCACATGTATGTATATATATTGTTTCCGGGGTCCCCGCGCATGGGCGGGAATATTCATGTGCTTATGACTATTGATGAGGATCCCCTGGAAGAGAATTTCCTTTTTCTTGTGCTTCAGAATTTAGATAACTTTTATGCATAATTTGGTCATTCCTTGATTCATAATCCAAGCAGCTCTGACAATGGCGAAGCTCTGCAGAGTTGTTGGGTCTGTCATTATGAAAATGAAGTCCATAGATCACAGTGAACAGTGAAATATTTTCCAGAATTCATGGTTCCCTGTGAAATCAGGATTTTATACACTGCATTTTGTGCAAAAAAACACCCAGGCATGTTATATATGTATATATTTTTGTATGCTTACCGTGCAGTGATGCAGCTATCAGAGCTGCAGCAGGTGCAATGGCACCTTGGCCCAGTGGTTTGAGGGGCTCATTGAGCCCTGAATAAAGCTATTTTACAGCTCAAACAGCAGCTAGTAGGCTCATTTTTCTTGCTTGTACTAGTGCCCATGATGATGCTCTGTCTATGCCACTATTACTGTCTTAAGAGTCCTGCTCTGGCTACCTCTTGGTTTCTCACTTGGTTTCTGTTCCTTCAGTGTGGGAGCGCCTATGCCATTACAGTGTGATTGACAGGAACAAGGCCCATAAAACAGCCAACCCTCATGTGGCTACCTACACTCTGAATGGTTGTGTGACACACCCTACACTGGTAATCACACTGCAGACGTGACACAGGACTTGTCATTGGCTTTTGATTGCTGACATACAGTGTTCTTCTAGAGAGTTGCAAGCTCTGTTTTCAGGCTCCAAACAGATTGCAGGTGCATCAGCGATCGAAACAGCACAAATTGTGCATGAGTGAAAGGCTGACCATAGACTGTCAACCATTCATACATGCAGTTTTTTTTCCCTGTCAGTCTGAGGGTCTAGTGCTGTGGCAGTTCTACACATATTTCGACCATTTAGGATCATTACTGTAAAATGGGAAAAATTCTATTGATGCACTGGATGAACAGCCATGAAGTTAAAACGTGTGTCTGGTGTATCTCAACAAGGACAGTATGGAAATGTCTGTTTTGTAAAGTGAGCAATAACTCACATAGCAGTCTCTTTATGCTGATGGCAATAGCCTCAATCATGTTTATTTACCCTTCGTGGGATGGATAAAAGGTAGCCCCGGTGAACTGTTGATTATGATGGTATATATAATCTCACATAAATTGCAGCATTTTGCATTATGCTTATTACATGAAATGCCCAAGATTACTCTATTACATCATGTTGTATAATTCAGATTTATTCAGGTAAATATAAGATTACCGGAGCACAGGAACAATGAGAACAACTAGAACTCAAGCAGCTGTTCTTTGTTTTTTTGACTTTTTTAGTTTGAAATACACTATTGCATTCAAAATGGATGCAGGGACGCATTTCATGCTAAAAAAAAGACAAAAAATCTAGATAAGCAATTTGCATAATTTCTACAAAGTAAATTAGGCAAATTTCACCCAGGCCTAATAAAAGGTTGAATTGAGGACCCACTGGAATTTGACCACACAGCTCTAGACAGAGGCCTCTAAAGTGGAAACATTACTTCACTGAACTACCACACTACTACCCACTCCAAGATAATAACTTATCATTCTATAGGGCCTAATGTCACTGTTTAGAAGTTTAGGATGAGTGCGAAAAAGAAGAGTTACTATTATCTAATGTAATAGTACTCAATATATCAACCCAGAAAACTGAAAGGTTGGAATGTCCTTCGTAGATATTCAACAATATGACCAGAGATCACAAAGTACTTGAGATGCTCAGGAAATACTGCTTTACAGAAAGTGCAATAAAAACACAGAAAAGTCTTACTCAGGAATTATTTTCTAAAATGTATCCTAGTTCATTGAAAAATCTTGCCTCAGACTCTCTGCCCTTCTCCACTTCATTTGTCTCCCTTTCCATTGATCTCATTCATTCTATTAGCTACTTCCTTATATTATGTTCAACTTCTCAAGTTCTTTGCCTTCGTTTTTCCTTTTTCACATCACTTACCATAGTTCACTGTTGAGCGTTGTAAGTGCAGGGCCTCCCCCTATTGTGAGCAGGATTCACCAGTGCAGAGGAGGCGCAGACATCAGGGGCCGCCCCCGCCCATCGCCTCCAGTCGCTGCTCGCTTGTCAGGGGGGCACGCACAGCTCTCAGTTTGGGCCGCACCGCACAGCCCGCTCCTCACCAGTAATACGTGTCTTCAGTAGGACCACCAATTTGTGACCTTTTTCTGCCCTCGGAGCAGCTTCACCTCCACCACTGCAGGCACTGGGGTCACCCAGGTGAGCCGCACCCGCAGCTTGGGATCCTCCCAGCCCCGTTACTCAGGCACTTATTAAGCGTGGTTGGCCGCCATCTTTACTGAGCTCCCCTAGCGGCCTTGGTCACCATCTGCCTCTGCCAGGTTATGGCTACGATGACACCATTCTTTTGTCCCCTGGGGTTTGGGCACGAAATTATGAGTGCCCACGGCTCTGACAGGGCAGGGAGGGACTAAGACAGTGTCAGTATGGTGCCAAATGGGAATCCTCTATTAACTTCTTTTATGAGTCCCTTTTCCCAGCTCAGTTTAGGTCATAACCGCAGTATCTGAAGCAGGGTAACCATTGCCTCACATCCTCCCCAACATTGTTTGTTCATATTCTTATTCCAATGTGTTCTCTTATCTGGTAACCTATACGAGTGGGTTAATATGTTGTACTGGGTTTCCCTTCCTTGTGTGTTATGGCCAAAGTGAACAGCTCTTTTATACAGTTCCTGACAATCTTTTTTAGCTAGGTTCGTTCCCAAGTCTTTATGCAATCCTTTGTGGACCAGGAATTTTAGCATTCATGATAGGTGCCATTTGAAGTTTGTTAATTGCAGAGATAAGTTGTTTTTTATGAGGCTCACACTGATTTCATGGAGGAATGTAACACCAAGTGCCTGACTTGCATGTAGGCAAATCTCTCTAAATCAGGGAGACTGTATTATCTTTTAAGATTTTAAAATTGTTTAATATGCTCCTGTGAGACGAGTGTGCCTGCAATCATACATCACCCATTTCTCCATTCCCTAAATAAGTCTTTACTCATGGCTGGGATAAAGTCTGAGGTAAAAAAGATAGGCTTTTATGGTGACAGGAAGGAAGTGAGTCCCAGCTTCAGGAGAATCCTGTCCCAAATGTGGCCCTGGTGACGAACACAACGCTCAGATATTCTGTGAGTTCCTCAAAAATGGGACCTGCCAGATGAGTGCTCCTGCAATTAAGTAGTCAATGAAGCTTCATTGTTTTGTTGTTTCTCCTTTGCCCCGCTGTTGGGACAGAAAAGTCCTCTGCATAGTAAAGACGTGAACCCCCGTCCTGAGTGCCCAACTGTATCTTTTGGCCCAATTACGTGTTTGGCGGTCTTACTGCCAAACCGCTGCAGCGGCAATCCAAAACACACCGCCGAGTAGGCGGTGTTCCGCACGCCCTTTTACGATGCATGGAGGTTGAGTGGCAGAACGCCATGACAGAGTGCTCCTCGCCAGCAATGCGACAGACTGCATACTGGCTATTAGTACACCGACACCGTCAGGGTGGCATATTGCTGCCAAACAAATTACAAAAATACATTAGTATTGGCAGGCCCCTTGCGGCGGTTCGCCAAAGGAGGGAAACAGTCACGGTTCACGCTCAGCAAAGCAACTGAACAGTGGCCATTGGAAGGCCACAAATACAACACATCTGGTGTCAATTGGCCAATTGGAGACACCTGAATAGCACACTATAAAACACACCCCATTTTAGACCATGATCTTTTGCCACTCCACAGCTCCTGAGCATTTGTGAGGTAAATCTGGGAAAGAGAAGGCAGGCTATTTTTTTTCAACACTTGTTACTCTCCACATGCTTTTACTACTCTTTTACTTTTTCTCCTGGTTGTAATTAGTTGTTGTACTGTTAGTTCCTTCATTTTTTGACAATGCTCAGACACAAAAATCCAAGGTTTTTTGAGCAAGAGTTGTCAGGCATGGTGGATGAAGTCATTAGAATAGAGCCACATTTGTTTTGAGACAAAATCCAAAATACTACTAAGTCTCTGAAAGGGGAAATATGGGACAGAATAATCCACAAAGTGAATGCTGTAGCTACCATACCACACACACAGGGGGAAATTAGGAAGAGGTGGAATGACCTGAGGTGGAAGGTGCGTAACCTGGCCTCCAAGCAACACCTGGAGGCCCAAAGGACTGGTGGTGGTCCTCCCAGCATACCCGTACATTTTTTCCCCTGGGAGGAGAAGGTCTTGGACATCTTACACACTGAAGGCTTGCATGAAATACCTGGAGGAGCAGAGTCTGGTTAGTGACACTTTATAAACTCACATTAAACCTAAATCCCCTGTTTGTTCACAAATCAGCTCTTAACAATGTGATTTCCACATATTTCTAATACGTTCAATCAGTAAAGCATCAGAGATGTGAATATGTCTGTGTGAAGGTTTAGTGTCCCATATAGGGTTTGTCTAATCAATCTCTACACCATGGCACATGATGGAATGATGTTTAAGTGTTGTATAAAGTATAATATCCCCTGATCTTATCTGCCCCAATGTAAAGGTATGGGCCATACCAACAGCATAAAGTCAACAGGTATGACACACTAACCAGGTATATAGTGTAGACAAGTTAGGTTAGAAATGACTACAACTACCATGATGCCCTGGTTCAGTTACCCAAAACAAGATTAAAATGTGCTTTTGCAGATTGTCACATGTCTCACAAATAGCAACTGATCTTCGATCCTCATGGAGTGAGAAATCTACATCCAGTGCTCTCCTCGGAGCCATGTCACTATACTGCCCTGTATGTAGCCATGGTCTCAACAACTGAAACAATTGATGGAATGAGTGACCCCACAACAAGTGTGTTTGCCCAACATAGAAAGAAAGCCATGATCAAAATATTAATCAAAATCAAAATATTTAAAGTGGCTGGTGACCCTTTGACTCTGCACTGCTCATATGATCACTAATGGCAAAGACACAACCACGTTGTTTCATCTACTCAGCAGGGCCTTGGAATGTTTACATTTACATGTCACATCTCCATTGTGTTGGATAGAATGGTTTATAGATGTCATATATACTTACTAATCTAACTGGCTACAAATCAGGACATGGTATGAGCTGTGTATCAGAAGTACATGTGTATGGAATCTGAAAATGTCTTAACGTGCAGTACCACTGAAATCTATCAACACATTAATCTCTACCTATCACTTTTCTCCTTCAAGGTTTTACTGACTGAGTCACAAGATTTGGAGGTAGATATCACACGTTAAACAATAACAATGTTCGACGGTAGTCCGGGCGTGGGGGAAAGTCACCTAATTATGGATGGGGGACTCGGTTGACAGAGCAAACCCCGCTCTGGGACTGCGATCTACTGAGTGAGGTTCAGCACCTGCGAGGATTTCACAAATAGGGGCTCATTGGGATAGAACATTTGGGAGATGTCCGGCGCAGTGGGGCTCTGGTAGAATTTGAAAAATTGCAAGCGGAATATCAGATGGGGAGGGGGGAATATTTTCGATACCTCCAACTGAGGCATGCCCTCAGATGCCATGTACCAGAGGGGGAATTGTTGCCTGAATATTCCCCGCTAGAGGACAGACTTTTATTCGACCCAATGATCGACAAAGCTATCTCCCTAACATATAGGAAGATCATGAACAACTCCCCATACTGCTTAGGCCCCATAAGGATGGCATGGGAAGCAGATGTAGGGCTCTTGGAGGATGACGATTGAGAGGAAACCATACAAAACCCCAGGGAAATTGCTATACGGGGGCCGTTCCGATTGATTCAACTACGAATCCTGCATAGATCATATGCCCCCAGGACATTGCAACATCGCATGGGCCATTGCGACTCGGACAAATGTGTCAGAGGGTGTGGGTAGACAGGCACATTCTTCCACATTTTGTGGTCTTGGCCCAAAATTCAACAATATTGGAAAGGGGCTGCCCAAGTGATGACAACAGTAGTGGGCTTACAGGTCCCGGTTGACACACAATGGCATATACTGGGAGTGACAGGAGAGATAGTTTGGCCAAAGTATGCGAAAATATGGCTCAGGCTGGCAGATGGAGTGGCAAAGAGAAATATTGCGTGAGCATGGGGAGCTGCTAGGGCTCCAAATATTGGAGATTGGAAAAGAGACTTAGACTGGTGCCAACAGGCCGGAAAAAACATCTGTCAAGGAAGGGGTTGTCCCCATAAGTGGGAATAGATCTGGGATGCCTGGAAGAATTATAGGAGCTAACTCTGGGAGGGACACACAGGGAGGGGAAGGGAAGGGGGTTGCGGGGTTAAGCTACAAAAGGAAGATCCGGATAACAATGAGTGCTGGGTGCATATAACACTGTAAAAGGATTAAGTGTAACCTCTTTGACTCACTGCCTACTATGATTCATCTTATCTATGTACTGTACAGAATTGTGTCTGAAGCAACTGTTTAATAAAAAGAAATAAAAAAATAAACAATAACAATGTTCCCCATTTCCCAACAGACCTATTGGCAAGAGCAAGTGGCCACAGCTCTGCAACCGAAGAGACCCACACTGCAACCCAGAAGCAAGCCGAAAGTGATGAGAACAGTCCTGGACATCTTGACGTGGACGGCGGTGCTGGTCCATCTGGTTAGGCTGGGAACACAACAAAAGTGAGTGTCACTAGGCCCGCAACACCTCCCCCCGGTGCAACAACTCAGCTACCAGTAGTCCCCCAACCTGTGTATCTAGCACAGTGTCTCCCATCATTTTCACTCCAGTCCTGACTACTGATGTCACTGTCACCACCCCTGCAACAGAAGAGCACAAATTGTGCAAAGGGAACAGATTTGTGGGGGTAGGGCTCATGGGAGGGTATCTGTGGGCCAGCGGAGTGAGGCCACTGGGGCCATTCACACCCAGTCTGACATCAACCACATCTTGGGAACGTACCATGAGTTCCAGGACAAGATTGACCAGATACTGACCGAAATCAGGGAGATGAAGCAGGTGCAGAGGGACATACACACCGAGTTGGCAGCCCACAACACCAACATGGGCTCCCTCATTGGGGTGATGCTGGATATTAACACAACTCTGGCCAGGGCTTTTCCACCACCGTCCACCTCTTTCTGTGGTGCTCCACCATCAGGCCCCTCAACATCTGCTGCAGTCACAGGAAGGGAGGTCCTGCCAGAGGAAGAACCAACAGCAGAAACCTTAGGCCCTGTACCTGTGGATCTTCCCCCCACCCAGCACTGGCAAGCCAGGACGTCCACGCAAATTTCCAGTGTGTTCGGATGGCAAGATCAATACCACCACCAGCAAGAAATGTCGAACCTAATTTCCCCCAGTGCGTGACACACATTCACTTTGTGCACTATTTCTGTACCCATTGCCCTTTTTGATCGCAGTAGTATCTTGGACATTGGACTCCAAACAATTTGGCATCTACAACTATGGTTTCATCCCCCATGACTGACTCCTCCCCTTTTTGGTTTCTATGTTTTATTTCTCCTTGTTCACTTAAATGCACTAGTCTGGAACTCATTGACTGCTGTAGTATGTTTCAAATCTAGAACACCATATATGTACTCCCATCTGAACTTAACAATTCCACAACTGCTTGCGTAAGAAAGGATATTTTGCATGTACACAATGTTTAGCTCAGGTTAACAACCATGCCTCAACAAAACATGCAAACAAATGTGTTGTCAAATACCATTGTTAGTCCGTCTAAAAACAATGGGCTGTCATTATGTCAGTTACAAACCGTATCAAACATTGCACCAATAGTCTGTGCCAGGGAACACATTTACAGTCCCAGACCCGCACCTACATGGTAGGAAGGGATCGATCTGGCAAATTACAATTGATTAGGCCATATAGCATTGATCAATGTATTCAGCTGGAGCCATATAACCTATCTCACAGAAGGAATCCCACATCAATTGCACCAATAGACAAACACATGGCGGTGCTACACTTTTGATGTCAAACCATCATTCCAATACACTGTTCAACTATCTGGTGGATTGTCACCACCAAATGTCAATGGTGTGCCTCTAGAGATATGTCCCACAATGGTGAGACCATCAACAGCTACATACACGTAACCCACAATGAGGATTTAGGCAATGTGAAGGGAGCTTTGTATGAATAGGCTCCACTACTACATGTAGTTAGAGTTTATGATGACACACATATTGCATTAAGGCCAACACATGAAAAGAAACAAGTCCAATGGATTGCACAGAATTTCCATCCAATCACTGTGCAAGCTGTCTTGGTACAGGATTTGTATACCCAAAGTCTGTGTGTGTCCATCCCAGGAATATGCCATGTCACCTTTGTACTTCCAAACAGCAACATAGGCCTGCAGATGTCACAACTCTAAAATATCCAAATGAAGTTGACAAGGTGAAGGTACCTACAGCAGAACATCACCAAAAGAGTACATTACAAACTATACATATACAGTAATTCACATAGTCAGTGTCTGGAGAACACAGTCTTGGCCAATAATCTGAGATAAACAATGCTAAAGAACTAAAGTCCCATGTGTCAAAACCTTGTTTTAAATATACCTTTGCCTTAAGTTGACGAGGTGAAGGTACCTACAACAGAACATCACATAAAGAGTACATTACAAACCATACATATACAATAATTCACATAGTCAGTATCTGAAGAACACAGTCTTGGCCAAAAATCTGAGACAAACAATGCTATAGAATTAAAGTCCCATGTGTCAAAACCTTGTTTTAAATACACCTTTGCCTACTAGTTCCCTACGCTTTCCATTCTTTCTATTTTAGCTTAACATACTTATCTCATCATCACAACAAGAGGTATTGTAACAGTCACAGTAAAGTAAGGTCAAGAAATACTTACACTCAGGAGAAGAATTGTTGATGAGATCCTGACACAAGTACCCTCTTTCTTCTTCACCACTATCATCTTCATTTGGCATTTCATGGTCCTCACCCGGTGGCTCGCCATGGTCTCCATCCTCTGCGATATAAGGGATGTTCCATCTCAGGACGATGTTGTGGAGCATGCAGCAGGCCATGGCAATTTGGCATACCTTCCCGGGTGAGTAGAGGAGGGCTCCACCTGTCCTGTCCAGACATCTAAATCTGACCTTCAGGAGCCAAAAAGCCAGCTCCACTGGCTGCTGTGTTCTTCCATGGGCCTCATTGAAGTAGACTTCCCCTGGCATTGTTGGATTCTTTAGCGGTGTCAACAACCATAGTCGGTTGGGATATGCTGACTCGCCTAGATTGAAGTCACACATAAGTGCAACAATGAGTCACACAGTTTGAGATTATACTACTTAGCAGTATGTAAAATCAAAAGGAGTGGAACAGCTGTGTTGAGACGGGGGGGAAGGGCAACACCAAACTTGTTGTGAGACCCTCAATAGTGGTGTTCCGCCAAAGGCATGTCTCCCATTGACGTACTTAGCCACTGATCGTTACATCATTGGGCCTTTTTCTCCAACAGGAGGGATTGTCTCTTGAATCTGAGACCATATGGGATCCACCATGTGAAGAAAAAAGTTTTAAAAATACCTCCTACCTTTAGAAAGGACACATTTTATTAAGAAGATCAGAAGTAATGGTATGATTAAAAAATGTGAAAAGAGAGGAATTAGGTGTCTCTCACATCTATCTCTGAAAGAACCCTGTCAACATGTTTCAGCCAACTTTGCGCCCTATGGGTCGATGGCTTTCGTCAGGACCAAAAGGTTGTTTTTTAGGATCCCTTCATGAAGTCAAATTAAATCAAATGGGACACTTTCCCTACAATTTGTGAATTGCTTTCTTCTTTTTTGGTCATATGGGACTCTTTGTGCAGTCCTAGAAGGAGGCAAAAAGACATGGAGAACAATGTGTTATGTATTAGAATCTAGTACTGATGTTTTCCCATATTTCTAATAATGCATGCACCCAATGATTTCTATAAATGTGTATTTTTGATCCATTAAATGCGAACATCTTCAACTCTTTTGGGGTTGTTCGTCTATGTGCGCAAATGTAATAATTGCTGATGTATTCCATACTAGGATGGCTCTTAATTTGGGGGGCTATATTATCAAAGCCTCCTCTATGCAAATTTTGGACAACGTATGCTTTGCAGATCTCACTGTATTTTGAAATCTAAGGAGTTTGAGTCTAGGTAGATGAAAACATAGACATTGCTTTGAAAATGAACAGTAATGGCTAAAGGAATCTGTGACCGCAATGTTATGTACGTTGTTTTTTAAGGGAGTGCAGTAGTAAAGAATTTCCAATTAGTGCCCCTTTGGAAACTGGTAGAAAACTGTCTTGTAAGGCTTCTGCGGCATACCGTAGTTTCTGTTTTAGAAGTTCTTCATAGGTCTGGGCAGAGGCACGGTATTACTATTTCTTTCATTAGAGAGAAGAAGCTATCAGAAATGGAGATTGGAGGGTTATAAATAGATAAAGGAGTGAAAGGATTTAAAAATTACTCCGCCTATTACAGAGACGTTTAGAGAGTCACCCTACAATGGTAGTTTCCCCTTTACCTTAGTCCTTCAGTTTGCACTCCACGACTCGTCCTCTCCAGCCTGCATCTTAACCCCTTCGATGCTCATGACGAGCTCAGCTCGTCATGCTGCGCGGTGGGCGTGTGCGCATGACAAGCTGAGCTCGTCACGACCACGCCCGCGATCGGAATGTCCAGCACCTGAGCGGAATTCCGTTCGCGGCAAAGGTGTTAAAGCAAGTGGGGGGAAGCTGCCAGGTATTATAGCAGTGTTCCTCGCCAGGTGTTCAGAATCGGTAAAGCAGGAAGACAGGAGTGTTTTTTTAAATCCTGACCCTGGGAGACTTAAAGTGGTTTTGTCATGCCCCCCGGGAAATGACGTTATCTGATCTTGAAACAGAGGTTGATGTTTTTTGGTACCCCTGGGGTGTCTACAATAGCGACAACTCATGTACTAGTCAAAAGGCATTAAGATTTTACTTTCGTCTAAACATTCGATTCTACAGGTGTAATGGAACCTTTTTGTCTTATAGGATAATCATGAATTCAATGGTGGTTGAATGCAGGTTTCACTTATCATTATCGAAAAAGCAGAAAGATAAGAGCAGTTTTTAATCATAACCCTAGGGGGCTTAGAGCAGTTTTGTTATGCCCCCGGGGGACTTAGAATGATGTTATCCGATCTAATAACTGAGGTTGATGTTCAGTGGTACCCCTGGGGTATCAGTATTAGCGACTAACTCATGTACTATTTTAAAGTCATTAAGATTGTACTTCCGTGTAATCATTCGGTTCTAAAGGTGTAATGGAACCTTTCTATCTTAAAGAGTGATCACAAATTAAATGGTGGTTGAATGTAGGTGTCACTAATCGTAATATATGCGATGTGCTCTTAATGCTGTAAAACAGTGTTTTCTTGGCAGAGGGATACCTTTTTCGAGTCTCTTGTTGTCTATTCACTTATAAATTCCCGGAAAAGTATGTAATCTAGATGGGCGCCCTTTTCAAATTACTAATCCCCAAGGAATATTGTCATTGAGTCCTTTGTGGGCTGTGCCTAGACGGCAAACCCAATGCTGTTCTTTTTGTAGTGAGTTTCTTTCAGCATTTGTGTCTACATAATCTAGGGTTTCCAAAATCACCCATCTCAAATCCTCAGTTGAGTGTTTTGCTGTGATGAAATGGTTGCTCATTTTTGTTGTCGCTCTGTTGCACGTTATGTTGCTTCTGTGCTTGCAAATGCGCATCTTGACTTTTCTACGTCATGCCTATATATCTGAAGCTGCAAGGGCAGGTGATCATGTAGATAGGGTGTGATGTATTACAATTTGTGTGTCTCTTCAAAGTCCATAGGAAATTTGGTGTGAGCTGCAGTACTTTCGTAGTTGTTGTGAGAGGGCAAACTGAGCAGGTGCCACATGGCTAGTGTCCTGTAATGGGAGGAAGTCCTAGCATTGTTGAAATTGTTTCCTGCCTTACAACTTTATTCTTTGGTCGGGTGTGAATTAGATGATCCCTAAGGTTCTTTTGTCTTTTAAGGTCAAAGCGTGGTATAGGCCAATTTCAACTGCCCGAGGTTACTATTCTCCAGTTCTCACGTACTAGGTTTTTTAAGAGATTAGATGCCTCATTAAAGGTTGTTAATCATGTCAGTGTTTCCTGTTCTTGAGGTTTTTCTTTATTTTGCAGGAGTACCTCTCAAAGTTGGTTCTTTGCCCTTTTATAACTTTTTGGTAAGATTGGTTTAGGATAATTTCTAGATTCTAGTTTTTTAGTTAGGGCCTCTGCTTGGCTTTGAAAATCTGCCTTCTCAGTACAGTTACGTCTCGGGCTGAGGCATTGGCTGTAAGGCAGGTTTTCTTTTAAAGACCGAGGGTGGAAACTGTTGTATAGTAACAGGGTGTTCTTATCTGTTGGTTTGTAATATGTCCTGGTGCCGACCTGGTGATTATTCCTTGGGCATTAGTAATTTGAAATTGGCGCCCAACTAGATTACATACTTTCCCGGGAATTTATAAGTTAATAGACAACAAGAGACTCGATAAATATATCCCTCTGCTAAGAAAACACTGTTTTACAACATTAAGAGCACATCGCTTATATTACGATTAGTTACACCTACATTCAACCACCATTTAATTTGTGATCACTCTTTAAGATCAAAAGGTTCCTTTACACCTTTAGAACCGAATCATTAAACCGAAGTTCAATCTTAATGACTTTAAAATAGTACATGAGTTAGTCGCTAATACTGATACTCAAGTGATACCAGTGAACATCAACATTAGTTAATAGATAGGATATCATCATTCTAAGTCCCCGGGGGCATGACAAAACTGCTCTAAGTCCCCCAGGGTCATGATTAAAAACCACTCTTATCTTTATGCTTTTTCGATCACAATAAGTGATACCTGCATTCAATCACAATTGAATTCATGATTATTCTATAATATAAAAAGGTTCCATTACACCTGTAGAACCGAATGTTTAGACAAAAGTACAATCCTAATGACTTTCGAATATTACATGAGGTGGTCGCTATTGTAGATACCCCAGGGGTACCAGCAAACATCAACCTCTGTTTCAAGATCAGATAACGTCATTCTAAGTCCCCCGGTGTCATGATTAAAAAACCACTCCTGTCTTCCTGCTTTACCAATTGGGAACACCTGGCGAGGAACACTGCTATAAAACCTGGCAGCTTCCCCCCACTTGCTTTAAGATGCAGGCTGGAGAGGATGCGTCACGGAGTGCACACTGAAGGACTAAGGTAAAGGGGAAACTTCAACTGTAGAGTGACTCAATAGGCTGAGTAATTTTGAAACCTCTTTCACTCCTTTATCTATTTATAACCCTCAAATCTCCATTTTTGATAGTCTCCTCTCTAATGAAAGGAATAGTAATACTGCGCCTCTGCCCAGACCTATGAAGACCATCTAAAACAGAAACTAAGGTATGCAGCAGAAGCCTTACAAGATGGTTTTCTACCAGTTTCCAAAGGGGCAGTATTTGGAAATTCTTTACTACTTCACTCCCTTAAAAAACAACGTACATAAAATTGCGGTCACAGATTTCTTTACCATAACTGTTCATTTTCAAAGCAATGTCTATGTTTACATCTACCTAGACTCAAACACCTTAGAATTTCAAAATACAGTGATATCTACACAGCATAAGTTGTTCAAAATTCGCATAGAGGAAGCTTTGATAATAGAGCCCCCCAAATTAAGATCCATCCTAGTATGGTATACAATTATTACATTTGCTCACATAGATGCACAACTCCAAAACGGTTGAAGATGTTCGCATTTAATGGATCAAAAATACACATTTATAGAAATCATTGGGTGCATGATTTATTAAAAATATGGGACAGCATCAGTACTTGATTCTAATACATTCCACATTGTTCGCCATGTCTTTTTGCTTCCTTCTAGGACTGGACAAAGAGTCCCATATGACCAAAACAGAAGAAAATCTTTTTAAAAATTGGATGGAAAGTGTTCCATTTGATTTAATTTGACTTCATGAAGGGATCCTAAATAATCAACCTTTCGGTCCTGACGAAAGCCATCGACCCATAGGGCGCAAAGTTGGCTGAAACATGTTGACCTGGTTCTTCCAGAGATAGATGTGAGAGACACTTAATACCTCTCTTTTCACATCTGACATTTTTTAATCATACCACTACCTTGGATCTTCTTAATAAAATGTGTCCTTTCTAAAGGTTGGGTGTATTTTTAAACCTTTTTTCCACACATGGTGGATACCATATGGTCTCAGATTCAAGAGACAATCCCTCCTAGTGGAGGAAAAGACCCAATGATGTAACGATCAGTGGCCAAGTATGCCAACAGGAGACATGCCTTTGGTGGAACAACTCTGTTGAAGGTCTCACAACAATTTTGGTGTCCACCTCCCTCCCCGTCTCAACACAACTCTTCCACTCCTTTTGATTTTACATGTTCATTTAAGGGAAGTTGAGTCGTACTTTAACTTCTTCCTCCCTCTTTTGATTCTTGAGACTACTTGGCAGTATCGATGCATAGTTAGGACAGTTCATGCTTACCAACAAGCCTGGCCCTCTCTAGTAGGAATTGTGACATCAGCTGGGGTATGGTGTTGTTCTTCAGTACAAATGAATCATGGGCAGAATCTGGGAACCAGGCACAGACATTTCAGATGAACAAATCTGCTAGGAGGGCACCTTGCATATTGATTGAGGGGAAGTGCTTCCTGTTACGCTAAGTTTGCTCCCTGTCATGTGGAGGTATCAAAGATAAATGGATGCCTTCAATGGATCCAATCACATGTGGCATGTGAGCAAATCCATAAAACTCTGCCTTCACATTTGCCAAATCCTCACGTCTGGGGAACTGGATGTAGCTGTCAATGTGTCGCGTCAAAGAAGAAAGGACTATTCCTAGCTCACCACTGAACATTGGTTGTGATATACCACCAATATTGCCACTGTGTACTGGAATGACCCGGTGGCAAAAAAATGCAGTGCTGCTATTAGTTGCACTATTGGTGGGATACATGTTGGATTTGTGTTGTGAGGCAGGAGATTCAGCTCCAACTGATGGCATAAATCACGGTTTGTTTGCCTATTCAGGTGAAACTTTTTAATTACATCCCTTTCTTCCATGGTCTGTAGGTCTGGAAATGAGCGATAATCTGGAGGCTGCCTTCTCCCCCTCTCCCAAAGTATCTATGTGTGAAGTGACAACATATCAGTACAATGGTCACAGTAACATATGTGCAATTTCAATTAACAAATCATGCGACACAAAATAAATGGTGAACTATTTACTATACATATGTAATATGTTAGTAGTCTCCTGTCCAACATCCCTTGATAATCCCCATTGTGCACTTTCCATGTGTTTGTAGCATTGATGTACAATTATCACTTCACAAAGGTGATATTTGCACCTTTTTTTTGTATATATTTTTTGGGTTAAATGCCGTCAACGGTGGTATACACTGCACCGTGCTAACCGTTGACATGGTGGCTGCCTGGCCTCGCTCTGGGGAGAATCAGTGATGCTGCCGGCAAAAGTCTTACACACAATGGGCGGTTCACCTCACTATGGACACAGCCATAGGCTAACTTTGTTGATTGTGATGGTAGTGGGCCAATGGCTGTGTCAGTCTCTGCTGATTACCGCATACGTCGCATACATGTATGCCGCAGTTTCAAAAATAGCTCACTTGCCTACAGTCACTGCTGCCACCAACAACTCCTCCACTTTAGCTGCTGTTTGCCACCTCTGGGAGCACTCATGGCTGGCCAAAAAGTGGAGAGAGCCACTGCCTTCTCTGCAGAAGAACTGAAAATGCTGGCAGGCGAGGTCCTCTCCCGGTATGGCCAGCACTATGGCTCACCAGAGGAACAGGTGAGTTACTGACAACGTATAGAACTCTGTAACTCAAACTTTGCCATGTCCACAGGCTACATTGTGCCCCTGAGTTACAGTATATGTCTATATGGTGTTGTATCATTTGTAGCTCACTACATAGGACAATTATGTTAGTGATTGTTAAGCACTATACATTGTGGATGTGACATCACCATTGTTTGGGGAAAATATGAAAAGTCCTGGAGTCCATGTTGGGAGTATGCAGCCATCTATGCATTCATACATTTAATGGTACCTGTGATATTGTTACAACTCTGATTATGCCAAATATGAAAACGTTTATATCCTTAGCAGCATAAGGACTGTTTGTACTCTCGCAAGAGTGGATGAGTATGATGTCAGCAATGTGTCCAACCACACATATCACTCAGCCAGAATGGGCTCTCAAAAAAGTTGTCTGGGAGGTAGCAATATATCACAGACCCCTTCAGGGTGCCACCCAACATTGATTTTGTTTACTGGATGCCCACAAGCTGACTTATGTGATTGGGATATGTTAGTAATGTGCTGGACATGGGGCATCTGTATGCTAAGCCTGCAGAGAGCAAGGCCTGACAATGAGCTGTGGCCAGTCAGAAGCATGTCCCAGGCTGGGGCAGGGTGTATGTAGCACTACAACTGATGCCAAGAGCTATGTCACTGTAGTCCTCTTTTTAGGTCAAGCCTAGACAGCGCGCATTCGCTGTCTGCAAGACCAGCTGTAATCCGTATAGGAGTCTAATCCCGCCTGCTGCTTACCATTGGTTCACTCCTGCATCGGTCTTCTTTTCTGGCTCCTCATTGGCTGGTGCTCCGGATACATCACTTCCGATTTTTGCTCAGGAGCACCGGCCAACGGCAGTTTCCTTACAAAGTAGATGTTTTATGTGTTCCTTTGGGTACTACTTCAAGAAAGGAAAAGTATTCAAGCTTGTTTTCTCTGTCAACTCGACACCCGCTTCACGACCGCCGCTCTTCATTGTCCATGAAACGGCACTGTGTTGATGAAAGAAAGCCGCACGGCCTTGACTCCCCCTTCACGGCCGCCGCTCTTCGGGGCAGATTTACAACGACTGGCGCATCCCTGCAAATCAGCAAGGATGCACCAGAAGAGATGCGACACGCAAGTCTACCCTTGCGCCACCACGGATGCGTCGCATTTACAATGCGGCGCACCGTGGCGCAGGGATAGGCAGATGCGTGTCGCATCTGATGGCGTAGGGGCGGCGCATTGCTGGAGTCGTGTCGCAAGCGCGACGCAACTCCAGCCTGCTTCAAGCAGGCGTAAGGATTTGTCGCAGCGGCGTCGTAAAACTGACTCAGTGAAATCTTGTAGATTTCACTGCGTCACTTTTACGAGGTTTTCCTGCGACGGAACGCCCACCCTGCGACGGAACGTCCACATGAGACCTGACGCAGGTTTCATGTGGCGCAGGGCTTTACAACGTGACGCATCTCCCTAGATGCGTCACGTTGTAAATAAGGCGCAACGTGGCGCATGGTTTACGCCGCCGCTGCGTTACAGAAGTGACGCAACGGCGGCGCAAAAGTGGCGCAAGGGCCTTGTAAATCTGCTCCCTCATGTTTTGTGAAGCGGACGCCGTGTTGATGAAAGCAAGCCGCACAGCCGCTTCCTCCAAAGCGCCATTGTTTCTCCCTAATCCATGACCTTCGTGCTGCTTGTTTCAATTGTTGTTGAGCAGATACATAAATCAAATTAGCCATTGTCTGTAAAGTACTGTATTCCGCTGACCCTTTTATGCTGTGCTTTGCTCACCAAATTTTACGATGTTTTACGTATCACCTTTAATTTTTTGCAATTATTTCACTTCTGTCGCAAGCAAGCGCTGTCTTGTATCTGTGGGCTAAAATATAGGTGGGAATTTCCCAAATGGTTTTTGTTGTCGAGGGGGCTGACCCAGGCAAGGGGATCCCAGCTGTCAGTACGATTAACCGGCCTCATAACAAATTGAGAAATGTCACCCACGAGACACTTGTTAAAATGGGTTCGTTACAGCACTGTTTTTGGAAAGTAGTGAGTTTGGACAGGCTTCATGTCTGCAGCAAAAAATCAATAATATCGTCCGTCCATACCATCATGAGCTGTTTTTTATGTGTCACAACTGAGAAAACCACTGGCTTCTAATTTTTGATTCACGAGTCCCGGCAGAAGAGCAATAAACATATTTTTGAGGAACAGAGTGAATCAAACCCCCCCTCGATTTCCCTGGGCACCTAAATGCAGGAAGGGATGGGGCCTTGCTCCTCATTCAAAGACTTAGCAGGCAGCACGCAGCGCTGCAACATTGACTAATGAGCGCGTGGCGCTCTGAATAGACTTTGCTTCGCCACAGACTGGGCATTTGCATCATCGAAGATGTTGGCAGAGGCAATAAAATCCTCATGGTGCTAATCTTATGCGCTGGTGACTGCCAGATAATCCCCAGAATTAAACAGTGCGGGCTCACTTGTTCTCATGTAAGTCAGACAAATGCGTCTTGGTTCAGCATCTGTAACGCTGTGACTAGTTTTAGTTCACATTTTCCGTTTGCAGGTATTATCTTAATCGTATGTATGATGATTAGTTGTGACAACTGTCTGTCTCATTGAGAAACATCAGACTTTGTAGGTGCATACATTTGAATTCTTGACATATTCAAAGCAGCATGTTGAGTATCTGGCTTATAGTTGTGTGGATGACATGCAGGTCGGGAGCACGATTCCCGAGGGGGCTAACTGGGTCTTCTATTTTTCCAAAGTCGACAATAGAGTAGCATTAAAATGGGAATGTTTTATAACCTTGGTGATTTGAGGATCACTGATGGCATAGTACATCAACTGGGATGCTATTTGGTCGCACACAACACAATTCAACTCCAGATACCTTTCCACATATTTAACTTCATAACACGCAATCTCACTCTATATAATTCCACTACAGTTAATCCCATTTAATTACTATCCACATAATTCCACAGCACGCCATGCCACATATTTCTGCTACACAAATCCACACCACACCACACAATCCACAACAAACAATTCCAATACAACCCATCTCTACATCGCACTTCCACCAACCCTGTCATCTCTCCCACATACACCCACTGCCTCTTTCATCTCTCCCTCACACTCCCACAACCCCCTCTCATCTCCCAATTCCACTGCCCCCTCTCATTCTTCCCTCACACTCCCTGTCTCCTCTCTTTACTGCCTGCTCACACATGCTACCTTCCTGTACCTCCTCGTGCTGTGCACTGGTCCACCTCTCGCCTCCCCCTCTCTCTAGGTGCCCCTCCAACTCATCACTCTCTCTCTCGCTCTCATACTTTCTCTCACACCTCTCTCTCGCCTCTCTCAAATTGGTTTACATCAGGTCTTCTAACACAGTTGCTTTCTTGTGCCTTTTCAATATTTCCGTCCCTCAAACCTGCTCTCTTCCTCTTCTTGGGGTATTTTCTGCGTATACAGGGGCACCCTCTTTATCTGTCTGTGGCCGGTTCGCCCCTTCTTTCTCTCTTTCTCACACACTTTCTGCTCCTCTTTCTGTGGTTCATTCACCACTTCGTGCACAAACTACCTATCTCTCTCTATCTCCCTTTCTATCTTTTCTGTGCAGCTCTCACCCCTATCTATTCACAATGCCACATAATACCACTACACAAATACACTGCACACCACATAATTCTACCCCACACAATTCCACAGCTAACAATTCCAATTCAACCCACATAATTCCACTCCAAACCACATACATCCACTCCACTCCACTCCAAACCAAAACACGTGGGTAAAAGACATTGTCCTTACAATGCAAATAGCTCTAAGTCTCGCATTGCAAATGCTTGTTTAATGTGTGATGACAAATTGAGTTGTGCCCACCCCAACACTACCCCTGCTTGGTCTCACATGGACAAACGTTTGCATTGTGAGTGAGGTAACCCCTTGACCTGATACCCCTGTCCAGTGCAGATGGTGTTCAAAGTGTGTAATTTCACAAACACATGCCCATTACTACCAGTGATCTGTTAACAATATGCAACAATTGATGCCTGCA
Organism: Calotriton arnoldi; assembly: GCA_963921515.1. NCBI lineage: Eukaryota > Metazoa > Chordata > Amphibia > Caudata > Salamandridae > Calotriton > Calotriton arnoldi. The sequence continues at coordinate 237,230 of CAWUFW010016591.1, read as the reverse complement.
CAGTACAGGCCCAATTAAGAATTTCACACACTTATAGTCCAGGTCATTGCTTAGTTAAGATGAGATGTTGATTAGGTGAATCAGCAGCTATCATACATTCAACCAAGCCAGAGAGGACTTACTATGGTATGTTGATGGCATCATGGTGACAGTCATTCATATTACAAAAGGTGTCCTGTGAGGCTAGTACATGGCACAAATACCCAATAAGCTGTAGTATTTTGTAGCATCAAGAAGTAGACATGTCCACACCACCCCAGTGAACATCCTCTCATTGACACACATGACAGGTCAGTAATAGTGGGATACCTGAAAGTCTATGCGCATACCCTGATACCAGTCTCTATGGACTGTAGGCCTAAAGTCAATGGTCCTGCCTTTACAGATGGATATCAAATTTTGCCTAAAGTTGTGCAGCCTTCTAAAGCCCACAAGGTTTTGCCAGGTTATGTTGTAGCTGACATCACAGTACATGTAGCTCGCCCCTGGGGTACTTCATATGAGTGGGGCACATTTGTGATTTTGGGACATTAACAGGGATAATGGTATTCAGCAGGTTATTACTGAAGTGTGTATTGGGGTGTTTGTATACCTCTGCATGTGTAATATACGCATGCTATGTGCTCACTATTGGTGTCAGCTTGTGGCAGATGTAATACACTTGTGTGACATCAAAACAGATGTACATTAACTTTTGCTTACAAAATGTTTGCTTCCTCTCTTGTATCTATGCAGTTCTACGCCCATCAGAAGCGTGACATCTGGAAGCCCATCGCAAAGAAGGTGTGGACCCTGGGGGTCTACAGGCGGGTAGAGCATCCATTGCCGCAAAAGGTAGGAGGGCCTGAGACTCTGGACCCGGAAGATCGTGGCGGTTCAGCTGGGGGTGTCCTCCCACCGTGTGCGGGGCGCACGCGACACCCTGACCCTCCTAATGGCCTGCATACTTGCCGTAGCCTATCCTGGACTTGATGGGCAGTTGAGGGCCCAACAGCAGTGATACGGGGGTAAGTCATGACCAGAGTTGTACAGGTGGTCTTAACATTCTTTTCAGCTCACAGGCATGATTGTCACCATCTTAACTGAGGCATACCCAAATTCAAATGCACAAGAGAAATACACAAATGTGTAGGTCTGGTGGTAGGTGAATAATGATGTCCTTTGCCTATTTTCTGTATCAACCTGCTTCACAGCAGTGACCAGTCACCTATCCATGAACGTGACATGGGCTGTCAAATGGCTGACTCAAGTGATGATTCATGTCATGTTGTTAATATCCCGGCTGACCATTGCCCCCAACAGGCCAATTGTCTACATTGTGGAATGAGTGATGCTCACTACTGTGTGTCATATGATTGTAGGCCTATCACATGTGACATAGTTTGATGCACACTTTTGATGCAGTGACTAGACAACACTTCCCATTGATAAGTTGGGTATGTACAATAACATAAGTGTTCCTACATCGCTGGTGCAATCAGTAATAGTGCCTACATGTTGGCCTGTGAACCTGTTCCTGTAGTTGTGTCATCAGCAATCCTGTGTTCTACATAATTGTAGTGCTACATTCATTTATTATATTGTGAGATTGTGGTGACCATTGACTTCATGTATTTTAATTGACTCAATTTTAAATGTACAACATAATTTTTGTGCTCTTGCATGATTTCATTTTGTGCCTTCTTGCAGCTTCAGAGTATGATGTTTTCATTTGCTCACAGCACAGAGCAAAACAGCCTTGCTTGGAACAGAACGTGTGGGATGTGCATTTGAAAGCGTGAGAGAGGAATGTACTTCTCTGACTCAGAGTCAAAACACAGAGATTTGGCCAGCTTCCGTCTTGACCTCGACAGAGACCGGTACAGTCAGCCTTGGTTTTGCAATAGAGGAAGGGAGGGGGAATTTCTCGAAGTCTCTCTTTGTGTTAGTAAAGGTATTAAGGCAAGTAGACAGAAGCTCACTTATGGGGTGGACGCACGTTCCCAGGGAAACATTTGGTGTTTCCCGATTGAGACTTCTGGATGGCTGAAATGGGCTTCCCAGTCAAGTTGACCAGAATGATGTTGTTTATCTCAATAGGTGACGTGTTCGTTCTCTCTCTCTCTCTCTCTCTCTCTCTCTCTCTCTCTCTCTCTCTCTCTCTCTCTCTCTCTCTCTCTCTCTCTCTCTCTCTCTCTCTCTATCTCTCTCTCTCTCTCTCTCTCTATCACTCTCTCTCTCTCTCTCTCTCTCTCTCTCTCTATATATATATATACACATATATATATATATATTCACTGAAAATTCGTTAAAACGCGCTCTCAGAAAGGAAGGACGCTGTGTCGATAAATCACCGCTGTTTATTCACAACGCGTTTCGCCTGCCAACAGGCTTGATCACGTGAAATGAAAAGACCACTGATGTTGGAAGAATGGTCAACTAACTCAGCTCAAAGTTCGAGGAGGATGTTAGAAATTCTCATAAAGTACGCCTGGCTGGACAGAGAGGCCATTCTGGAGGAAATTAAAGAGTTGATGGATGAACTCAAGAAGAACATGGAGACGGAAGCACTGGATAAATCCCTGACCAGTATCAAAGATAGGATCAATAAACACGAGGAAGAGATTAAAATGCGCAAACAGAGGAAATTAAATCGTGACTATATGGATTACGAAAGTGGAAGAATTTTGACATTCAGCCACAAATATGACCATCTGTAGAAGGTAGGATCTCTAGACTGTGAAGAATCTAACATCATCAAGGAAACAACAAGAATAGAAACATCCATCACTAGCGGTAGTGGAAGTGAATATGATATTTCAGTACAGAGTGAAATATCTGTGGTTACAATGAGGAAACAGGTCACTTTTTTAGACGAATATCGGACACTCAGGAGAGGACGCTTGACTACGAGGGAAACACCGACACCGAAGACAAGAGGACAAAGGGGACGAGGACGGGGCAGAGGAAGAGGACACGGAGAAATCGTCGAGCAAGAATCAGACAACGGTGGCAAAAGAGGCAAGGGACGAGGCGCAATGGGAAACAAGACACGCGCCAGAAAAGCCTATTAATGGATGATGCAACGGTGAACAAGACTATTATTAACTTATCAGGGAGAGACATCAGTGCCACAGAGAAGAGAACTCTTTGTCTTGGTCTTTCTTTCTGTCCTTCTCACCCTTCTAACTATGCAGATGTTAGGATTGATTTATTCAAATATGTACCAAAATTAAAACTCAAAAAATGGCATCAACTTAAAGGCATCAACTTGTGTGATGCCGTTACACCAGGGTTGACCAATGGCAACAATGAGAGTGATCTCAACATTGGGGATATTGAGTTACTTAATGTTTTGCATGGCTTGGGTCAAGACAATGATGGGATAGAACAGGGGCTGACACAAACCCTTGTGGAACTTGAAATTGCCACTGATGCATCTGCCAATACCAATTTCAAAACAAAGTCCACCTTTATGCCATTATTACCACATGATAACATCGATACATTTTATGAATGTACCAGTAGAGCGCTTAATGAGGCACGACATAGAAATAAAAGCAAGTACAAAAAGTCTGATACCCATAGGGAGTCCAATCTCACTTATAAACAGAGGCAATCATTAAAATCCCTTATGGATGACGATACTATCGTCATCCGTCCGGCGGACAAAGGGGGTAATATTGTTATCCTGTCCCGTGAACAATACATTAGGGAAGGGGACAGACAATTGTCAGACAGGAATTACTATGAACCCATTGACTTTGACGCATACTATACCAGTATCACTACTATCTGGGACCTACTTACGGAGTGGAAAGACAAGGGTATACTCACTTGGGAGGAGTTTGGTTATCTCAAACGTGATTACCCGATCCTCCCGGTGTTATACCTTCTCCCCAAAGTACACAAAGACTCAGAGAAACCTCCTGGCAGGCCTATAGTGTCTTCCAGAGGCAGTGTGGCTGAGCACATTTCAAAATACATTGATTTTTTTCTGAGAGAATATGTGACCAACCTAGCAAGTTACATCAGAGACACCAAGGATTTTCGCAGCAAAATCGAGAACCTTGCATGGGATATTGATTCCCTGCTCATTACTTTGGATGTACATAGCCTCTATACCATTATTAATCATCAACATGGATTAGAGGCATGTAAGCATTTTCTAGCCAAAAGACCGATAAGGCTGCGTGAACACACGCAGATGCTTCTCGAGATGATAAGATACTGTCTGAACAATAACAATTTTTTGTTTAACGGCACCTTGTTCAGACAGGTGTCTGGTACTGCGATGGGTTCGTGCTTTGCTCCCAGCTTCGCGAACCTCTTTATGGGAAGCTGGGAGCAGAGCATGTGGACTGATCCAGTTTTCCAGCAGGATTTCAAACACGTGTCGATGTGGCTACGCTACATCGACGATCTTTTCATTGTCTGGAAAGGATCAGAAGAGCTGGCATTCGAGTTTATTAATAAACTCAATGCCAACAAATATAACATCATTCTCAGTGGCAATGTCAGCAGGACTGAAGCAGTATATCTTGATGTCAGACTTGAGGTAAAAGATAACAAAATATATACCACCCTTCACTGGAAATTGACCGCAGGTAACAGTGTTCTTCATGCCCTCAGCAGTCACCCCGAGACCTTGAAATGGTCTATTCCATACGGGGAACTGTTGAGGGCAAAAAGAAACTGTAACACAGAAGAAAGTTATCTTGCAGAATGCAAAAGCATAACAGAACGTTTCAAAGAGAGGATACCCCAATTGGGTGATCAAAAAGCCATCGAAAGGGCCAGGCAGATAGACCGGACATCCACTCTTACTGACAAACCTGTGTCTGAAAGCACCAACGATGACACCTCCAGATTGATTCTAACCTATTCCTCGGATGCCAATGATATCAAACGCATTGTCACTAAGAACTGGAACATCCTCAAAACTGACAGCATTATAGGCAGGGGTATCCCGGAAAGACCCAGTATTACTTACCGCAGGGGTAGGAACATCAGAGATATGCTCATACATAGTGACATCACCAATTACCCGAGCAACAACCTACAAGGCCTCAAGGGTTTTTACCCCTGTGGCCATTGTAAGGCTTGTAACAACAGCAGATTTCACAGCAAGGTGAGGTACAATGGAGTTAGTAGGGAATTGAGTCAGTTCCTTACTTGCAGTTCCACATGTGTGATATATGTCATAGAATGCACCTGTAAACTCTGGTATATAGGTAGTACGACATGCATGGCGAAGAAACGCATTCTCGAACATAGCAGAGCTATTACCAATTTTGATCCTAAGTATCCAGTGGCACGTCATTTTAGAGAGAAGCACTTTTCCAACACAAGAGATCTGAGTTACATCATTCTAGAAAGAGTTGAGAGAAATCCCAGGGGTGGCGATAGAGTCTTACATCTGAGACAAAGGGAATCTAGGTACATTATAGATTTCCAAACTAAGTTCCCGGTGGGTTGAATCAGGAAGAAGAAATGGCAGTACATTTGAAAGAATGACATCATTATCTTATGTACATGTCATTATGTAGTCTTCTTCTGTTTTTCCTGTTGCATTCCTGTTCTGTTTTTATGACATTCAATTATGAAGGTTTTTTAACTTTCATTGTCCTTAATATCAGCACAAGCTGACAGTTACTTGTTATAATGGTTCTTATTTCTATTCATGATATCCCATGATACTGAGTTCCTTGTGCCATCAGTATTTGTTATGATGTGTACTATATTTTAATCATTTGTTTTCTTTTTGTATTTTTTCAGGAGGAAAGGAAGGGGCTCATTCACCAACACTCACTTTCACGGGCCACCTACCCTTTCTCCCTTCTGTTGGGCACTGGAACACTTTGACTCATGTCGGCAACGGTGGTGAGAGTATTTTGTCATATTCCAGCTTGATTTTGAGTAATTGGCAGTGTTCGCTGCTTTTTTGTTCCCCCTGTTTCTTTCCTCATTTTTGTTACCCATTTGGGTTCATATTGGACAATTTGGCACCTGCCAGTACTGGCCTTTTGGCCACATGTCGTGTTGTTGCCAACCAACACTAGCATCAATTAGAACATCAGTGGATGGACATCTGTACCTTTACTGCTTGCAATGTGCAATGTAGATGTTTATGCAGTTTTTTGTGCAGTTTTACTCAAATTGGCACGGATATATACAGGGCAAAACATCAATTACCATGTTTACTTGACAACGTGTTTTGGTTTACATGCTGTGGGGATCTGATTAGCACATTGGTCACACATGACAGCTATGCATTTGATAATGCTTATCAAGAGTAGTGTTGTTGGAAGGACACATGTATTTTCACATTTGATGATGTGCAATGCCGATATTTGTGCTGTTTTTATTTAATGTGCACGCATACATTCGTGGCATCTATAAACATGTTTATGTAACTACAAGGCAGTTATACATTTGAAATGCGGATGCGCTTGTATTTAGTTACTTTACTATGAGGCATCTTTTAACTTGCACAAGATGTCTGCCAAATTGGGATAGCTTTGAGCCTCTTCTATGTTTATTACTTTCACCATGGACATCTGTACCTTTACTGCCTGCAATGTGCAATGTAGCTGTTTAAGCAGTTTTTTGTGCAGTTTTACCCTAATTGGCACGGACACATACAGGGCAAAACATCAATTACCATGTTTACTTGACAACGTGTTTTGGTTTACATGCTGTGGGGAATTGATTAGCAGATTGGTCATACTTGACAGCCATGCATTTGATAATGCCTATCAAGAGTAGTTTTGTTGGAAGGACACATGTCTTTTTACATTTGATGATGTGCAATGCCGATATTTGTGCTGTTTTTATTTAATGTGCACGCACACATTTGTGGCATCTATAAACATGTTTATGTAACTATAAGGCAGCTATACATTTGAAATGCGGATGCGCTTGTATTTGTATTGTATTTAGTTACTTTACTATGAGGCATCTTTTAACTTGCACAAGATGTCTGCCAAACTGGGATAGCATTGAGCCTCTTCTATGTTTATTACTTTCACCATGTAGTGTGCCGACATTGGTCTTTTCATTTCACGTGATCAAGCCTGTTGGCAGGCGAAACGCGTTGTGAATAAACAGCGGTGATTTATCGACACAGCGTCCTTCCTTTCTGAGAGCGCGTTTTAACGAATTTTCAGTGAATAATTACGTCGGTGTGCTCCGCCGACACACGCGCCACTCTCTATGGGTCCCCGGTGACTCAGAAGGAGCGTCAAAATTGGGTTGATATATATATATATATATATATATGACAACAGACCTCTCTTCAACGAAAGGAGTGAGCCGCACACATTAGGTGAGATGAAAAGAATTTTAATTGAATTTGAAAGCGCTGGCGCTGGCATTCTTAGTCCTGATGCATATCGGTCTACCTAGACCTTTTTCAAAGGAAGCCAGAAGCATCTGTGAAGGCAAAAAGCAAACTGTTACAATAGCTAGTTTTTAAATGTTTGCCCCCTGGTGGGCGTCACGATGGACTTAAGATAGAGCATGTTGGTCTTGGTAGTTTGCTTTCAGTCTCCCAATTCATTCCCTCCAGTGGGTGATGCTTGTAAAATTCAAACAGTTAGCGCAAACACCTAATCCCCGTGCATACTGTCTTTGAAGTTGCTGGGGGCCATTCCAAGGTCCAATCCCTGGCGGCTGCCACTGCCCTAATTGCTTTCACAAATCCTCAAACAGGGTCCATTTGCGGGCAGTTTGGCGCTCATTTAGTCTGGTGGTGCGTAGCTCACGGCGGGACCAAGCCGTAAAACATGACAACAGACCTCTCTTCAACGAAAGGAGTGAGCCGCACACATTAGGTGAGATGAAAAGAATTTTAATTGAATTTGAAAGCGCTGGCGCTGGCATTCTTAGTCCTGATGCATTTCGGTCTACCTAGACCTTTTTCAAAGGAAGCCAGAAGCATCTGTGAAGGCAAAAAGCAAACTGTTACAATAGCTCGTTTTTAAATGTTTGCCCCCTGGTGGGCGTCACGATGGACTTAAGATAGAGCATGTTGGTCTTGGTAGTTTGCTTTCAGTCTCCCAATTCATTCCCTCCAGTGGGTGATGCTTGTAAAATTCAAACAGTTAGCGCAAACACCTAATCCCCGTGCATACTGTCTTTGAAGTTGCTGGGGGCCATTCCAAGGTCCAATCCCTGGCGGCTGCCACTGCCCTAATTGCTTTCACAAATCCTCAAACAGGGTCCATTTGCGGGCAGTTTGGCGCTCATTTAGTCTGGTGGTGCGTAGCTCACGGCGGGACCAAGCCGTAAAACATGACAACAGACCTCTCTTCAACGAAAGGAGTGAGCCGCACACATTAGGTGAGATGAAAAGAATTTTAATTGAATTTGAAAAGCGCTGGCGCTGGCATTCTTAGTCCTGATGCATTTCGGTCTACCTAGACCTTTTTCAAAGGAAGCCAGAAGCATCTGTGTTATTTAATGTGCACGCACACATTTGTGGCATCTATAAACATGTTTATGTAACTATGAGGCAGCTATACATTTGAAATGCGGATGCGCTTGTATTTGTATTGTATTTAGTTACTTTACTATGAGGCATCTTTTAACTTGCAGAAGATGTCTGCCAAACTGGGATAGCATTGAGCCTCTTCTATGTTTATTACTTTCACCATGTAGTGTGCCGACATTGGTCTTTTCATTTCACGTGATCAAGCCTGTTGGCAGGCGAAACGCGTTGTGAATAAACAGCGGTGATTTATCGACACAGCGTCCTTCCTTTCTGAGAGCGCGTTTTAACGAATTTTCAGTGAATAATTACGTCGGTGTGCTCCGCCGACACACGCGCCACTCTCCATGGGTCCCCGGTGACTCAGAAGGAGCGTCAAAATTGGGTTGATATATATATATATGTATATATATATATATATATATATGTATATGTATATATATATGCATATATATATATATTCACTGAAAAAACCATAGGTTTCAGACACGTTATAGTTAGAAATTAGCATTTAAAAAACCTTTGAAATTCACTGAAAAAACCATAGGTTTTAGGGACAGTTATAGTTAGTTGGACATTTCACTCGTACAAAACCCGTGAAATTCCCCCGTTATAGTTAGTTCAGCTAACTATAACTCGCGCCCCCGCAATGCACTGCTGATGACGTCACATATTACATCACTCATGACATGGTCCGTGACATCACTGATGACATCTCAAATGACATCACTGATGACATCATCCAGTGACTGTGTGTTTCTGTAAAGTTTAAATATTTTTAATATATATAGGGAAAGGCGTATTGAAGAATGAGTGGGTGTATAAGTGTCTGGATGGATGATTTAGTAGGTGCGTGACTGACTCTATAAGTGAGTGATTAAACGTATCTTACTGAATGCATGGGTTAGTAACTAAACTGGGTGAATGTCTGTATCCGTCTGTCTGTTGCTGTGTAAGTGGCTGCATGGGTTTGTGAATAGCTACATGAGTGTCTATATGAGTTATTGATTGGTTGTCTGAGTATCTGTATGGGTGCCTGAGTGTTTGTGTGGGTGGGGTGTGTGCGACTCTGTGCATAGATGTGTGAGTGGGTGATTCACTGGGTGGATGGTTTCAAGAGTGCATCTGTGATAGACTGTATGGGTGGGTAAGTGTGTGTAAGAGTGTGTTAGTGAGTGAATGTATGTCCCAGTGGTACATGTGTGAGTAACTACATATGTGAAAGGCAGTATATATGTGTGTTGGAGTATATAAATAGCTATAAGCGAGAGTGAGTGATTGTGATAGTGGCTGTATGGATGAGTGTGTGCTTGTATCAGTGATTGTATAAGAGCGTAACAATGTGCTAGTATTTGTATGAGTAAGTGAGCTGGTGTGTGTATAACTGTATAGGTGAGTAAATGGCAGTGTGTTTAATTATTTGCATGACTGACTAGGTGTGTGAGTACCTCTATGGATGAGTGGCGGTGTTTGAGTGTCTATATAGGAGTAAGAGTGCAAATGATAGTCCTGTACTGAGTGACCGTAAGTATGAGTGACTGTACGGGTGAGTGAGTGGATGTGTGTGTGTAGACCTAAGAATCAGTGAGTGGGTATGTAGTTATTGGTGTTGGAGTGTCTATGGTTTTGCGAATGGCAGTCTGTAATTTAGAGTGGGTGTATCAAAGGTTATATTAGGGTGTGAGGAGGTGCATCAGATTATCACGTGGATGATGTCATCAGTGATGTCATCAGTGATGTCATCAGTGATGTCACTGACCATGTCATGAGTGATGTAATATGTGACGTCATCAGCAGTGCATTGTGGGGGCGCGAGTTATAGTTAGCTGAACTAACTATAACGGGGAAATTTCACGGGTTTTGTACGAGTGAAATGTCCAACTAACTATAACTGTCCCTAAAACCTATGGTTTTTTCAGTGAATTTCAAAGGTTTTTTAAATGCTAATTTCTAACTATAACGTGTCTGAAACCTATGGTTTTTTCAGTGAATTTCAAAGGTTTTTTAAATGCTAATTTCTAACTATAACGTGCCTGAAACCTATGGTTTTTTCAGTGAATTTCAAAGGTTTTTTAAATGCTAATTTCTAACTATAACGCCCCTAAAACCTATGGTTTTTTCAGTGAATTTCAAAGGTTTTGTAAATGACAATTTTTAAATGTATTAATTGTTATATTTATTTTTTGATACTGATTTACTACATTTTTTAAAACTATTTTTAGATATTTAATTTTTTAAATTACATTGTAATTACATTATACATTACATTACAAAACATACTTTCTCAGAATGAATTACTTTAGTTTAAATACTTTGCAAATAGGCAATAGAGTTTTAAGTACAGTAGTTACAGTTGTTGCAATGGGCAACACAATTTCAAACGCAATGCAACATTGAGCTCAATGTGAATTTCTAGTTAAATGCAATTAGTTACTTTATGGATTACTTTTCTAACCACAGGACTGGATCCTAGATTTAGTCCTGGGACATCTCCTGTAAACAGTTGAGTAAAAGCGTTTTGGTTACAGTAGTGATTTTTAAGGAATATTATTGTATTTTAAAAGTTGACACTTAGAAACTTTTTCACATAGAATCACCAATGTTATCCTATGGGAGGAAATTCACTTAGCAGGTAAGTAGTGTTATCGTTACTTTTTCTTACTCAGTGGTGGATCCTGGATCCAGCACTGGTGCATCTCCTGTAAACAGCTGAAAGAATGCGTTTAAGTCATACAGGCGATTTTTTAAGGAATATTTGTAGTTTGTGAAAATCGACACTTTGAAACTTTTCTGCTGAAAACCAGACAATGGATTCCTATGGAAGGAAATTCAAGTTACTGGTAAGTACGGTTAAAATTACTTTTCAGGATCAGTACTGGGCTCAAAGAGCCCACCAGGTACCTCCAGTATGCGCCAGAGAGCTGCGTTGCAGAGAGGTGTTTAGAGGCCACGCCCCTTTTTACAACACTCTGCAACGCAGCTCCGTGGCGCTTACTGGAGGTACCTGGTGGGCTAGTTGGCCCCCAGGGACCCTCAGGATTGAAGAGGAATTAATTCCTGAACTTAAAACACGCCACGGGGCCTGTTTGCACACATGTCACCTGAAGCCCCGCCCCCTTCCTTCACCACTGTGCAAACGCGCCCCGTGGCGCGTTTTAAGTTGGGGGATTAAGTCCCCTTGAATCCTGAGGGTCCCTGGAGTCCAACTAGCCCACCAGGTACCTCCAAAAAGCGCCACAGAGCTGCGTTGCAGAGAGGTGTAAAAAGGGGCGTGGCCTCTGTACACCTCTCTGCAACGCAGCCCCCTGGCGCATACTGGAGGTTCCTGGTGGGCTACTTGGCCCCCAGGGACCCCCAGTATTCAAGGGGAATTACTTCCCCTTCATAAAACGCGCTAGGGGGCGCGTTTGCAGACTGCTGCAGGGAGGGGTCTTTTTTTTTTTTGTATGGGAGGGGGGCTGCGTGGCCCCCCTTCCCTCGGCCACTTTTGGCCCCGGGGACCCCATCCCCGGGGCCTGAGGATTTTTTTTAAATAAAAAAAAAACGGGAAGGGGGCCACGTGGCCTCCCTTCCCTGGGCCTCTATTGGCCCCGGGGACCCCATCCCCCGGGGCATGCCCGCTTTGTTTTTTTATTTAAAAATATTGGAGGGGGGTTGCGTGGCCCCCCTCCTTAGGCCACTTATGGCCCCGGGGACCCCATCCCCCGGGGCCGGCCTTTACGTTTTTTTTAATTTACAAAAAAAAAAATATTTGTAGGGGAGGGGGGCCGCGTGGCCCCCCTCCCGGGCCACTAATGGCCCCGGGGACCTCATCCCCCGGGGCCTGGCCACTCGTTGGGGACCGTGGGGGGGTCCCCAATCCCCGCACGGTCCCGCCGGCTCCCCGCATCCTGCAGGAGCCGGCATTGCTTTCCATAAGGGAGCTGCTGACATGCAGCTCCCCTTATGGAAAAGCAATTGCTGCTGCTTCATTGAAGCGAGAGCAGGTTTCCCTGCTCTCGCTTCAATGAAGCAAACTACAGTGTCCCGGGGGTAGGCACCCGGGACACTGCAGGAGCCGGCTCCTGGGGGTGGCGGTCCCCAGGGCCACCACAGGCTCAGGAGGGGGCCGCGCAGCCCCCTCCCATGTCTTAAAGCCCCGGGGAGGTGGTGGTCCCGGGCTCTGAGGTCCGTAACGGACCCCCAAATTTACATTTTTAGTGCCCCGGGAGGTGGTGGTCCCGGGGCGTGTGGGGGCTCGAGCCCCTCCACACAGGTTCATTAAATTAAATTAAAAGAAGCCCCGGGGGTGGCGGTCCTCGGGGCTGCGGGAGGGCCGAGTGCCCTCCCGCACCATTTTGAAATAAAAGCCCCGGGGGTGGCGGTCCCGGGACTTGGGGGCCTTAGAGGCCCCCACAAGCATTTTTATTAACCCCGCATGCCCCCGGGACTTGGCCCACCCGGGGCAATTAACAACGAAGCGCGGGATACCGCGCTTCGTTTTTTTTTTTTATCGGCAGGATCCGCGCACCCAGCGCGTTTTTTGCCGATTTTTAAAAAAAATATATATATTTTTGAGCCCTGGGGTCCTTGTAGGACCCCTGAGCAGGCGTAGGGGTCAGGGTGTTTCTACCCTGCCCCCTTTTGCGTTTTGCGCCCTTGTTTTTGTCTTTTCTTGTCCCTCGGTTCTACCGAGGATAAGATGGCTGCCAACACTTTCTGGTTTGGAGTGTTGACAGCCAATTAGCATGCAGCTCGTGGTCGGGAGGGTGCGCGGATCCACCGCGGCCATAGATATCGAAAATTTTATTTTGGATTTTCTCAGCAACTACTGAACGGATTTACACCATTTTTAAAAAGGGTGCTTTCTGAACCAAGCACAACCTTTTTGCCAAATTTGGTGTAATTCCATTCAGCAGTTTTTGCTGTAGCCTTGCATAAAGTTTCCTATGGGAAATTGATTTTTCACTCTTATTTTTGAATTTCTCCGCAACTACTGAACGGATTTACACCATTTAAAAAAAGGTCGCTTTCTGAACCAAGCGCTACCTTTTTGCCAAATTTGGTGTAATTCCGTACAGCAGTTCGAGCTGTAGCCGTGGCTAAAATTTCCTATGGGAATTAACATGGAGAAAACACGTTTTGGGACCCCCTTTTTTCTCGGCCTCCGCTTGATGAATCACCCCGAAACTTTCAAGACAGGAGCGGACCGGAGCGCCCCACTAGTTTTGAAAATTTCGCGATGATTCGTCAAACGACGCCAAAGTTATTGGGAATAGAATGTTACGGATTTCGTATGGATAATAGGTCCTAACTATAACTATCTACTGGCGACCGCCAGTAGATAATATATATATATATATATATATATATATACACACATATATATGGCGAAAGATTTATTTAATGAAGAGGATGACGTAAGGGAGGCGCACACCACAGCATGAGCCACTGGGAACAGGAATGGAAATAAGACCTTGAAACAAATGCTCTTTTCCTATGAGAAGTTACATAGGAAGGAGATCAACCGCAGTTGGGAGGTAATTTCCCTTGACAATTACATCCAAGTGGGGAGAGTCCCCAGAGGATTACGTATCCTTATCACGCCCACATATCAGGACCCGCTCCTAAGACCTCTGGAAGAATGGTCTACTTTCATGGCATCAACTTGTAAGCAAATGCTGGGCTTACTTTCTAAATATGCTGCGCTGGAATTGAAACAGGTTCTGGAGGAGCTGAAGAAAATGCAGGAAATCTTGGACAAACATTCACAACAAGAAGAAATACAGACTTTCTATAAAGAGATGGAAGGGAGACTCACAAAGTATGAAGAAGAGATAAAAACAAAGAAGAAATGGAAATTCACGAGAGATAAGATTGACTATGCCTCGGGTCGCATCCTGACTTTTGTAAGGAAATACGATGTGGCAAGGAAAGAATTTAGGCGCACTTATGCCCTCAGGCAGCAAGAGACTGCAACATCAGAATCAAGCTCCGATATCTCGGATCTTGATGAAAGGCAAACAACATCTGGTAGTGGCCCAGTACCTTTCACCACTTTGGAAGAGTATAGTTTTTTACGACAAAATCAGGGACCGAGACGAACACCTCCAAAAGAAAAAGAAGGAAACAACACAACAGGAAAATCTGGAGAGGTAGAGGAAGACAAGGAAACAGAGAAGCCGCGTGGGAAAGGAGCACAGCAGACCAAGAGAAACAAGCAATGGGTGAGGAAACATTTTCGGTTATCAACCTATCCTCCCATATTCTTACCCCAGATGAGCAATCGTTACTGGAACTAGGCCTCTCTTTTTGTCCTACTAGTAATCTGGACTACTCACGTACACGCATAGACATGTTTCTATTGACCAGGAAACTAAAACTCTTGAAAATTCACGCACTGAAAGGGGTTAGAGGGACAGGAGAGTGTTAGGGCGGAACATAACCCTACACAGCCTGATACGCCTTTGAATCTCTTATCTATTGGAGACATTGCGGGGTTGGCTTCACTGAGGGAACTGGAAGTAGGCAATAGGGACTGGGCCTCTGAACGGGAACTTCTGTGCAATCTGGATTTAGAGATTGACAGGAGAGGTTGCAGTGACTTCAAACCGAAATCCAGATTCAACCCTACTACCCTTCATGATAACATTGACACCTTCCATGAGGCAGTTGTACATGATATTTTTGAACTGGGAGCCAGTAATACTAATCGTGCTGTGGAAAATCTAACTAAAGGCCAACAAGCAGCATTGGAATCCTTGAAAAAAGCGACCTCCTTTGTTATCAAGCCATCTGATAAAGGGGGGAATGTGGTTCTGTGGGATGTCAAGAAATACATGGCTGAGGCCAAGAGACAACTGGATTTTTCGGGCAGCTATGCTAAAACTAACGCTGGCCAATATGTTTTAACTATTGATGTTTTCCATAGCATGCTCTCAAACTGGCACTCAAATGGACTGTTAAATCAGGATGAATTGTTGTTTTTGACAGTCAAGAAACCTGCGACTCCCTGCTTCTACATGTTGCCCAAAGTCCACAAACACAGCACTAATCCACCAGGTAGACCTATCATATCTGCCAATGACAGTCTTTTAGAAAATACTTCCATCTATCTTGACCATTTCCTATTTCCATAGGTGTGTAGCCTCCCATCATACTGTCATGATTGCATGGATTTCATTTCATCACCTGATTTTATGGACCAGATATATAGACGATATCTTCCTTATTTGGGATGGCCCACAGAGAAGTCTAGATGAGTTTTTAGACAAGATATCTGCTAATGATCTGAACCTTAAGTTCACGAGTAAAACCAGTACCAACAAAATAGACTTCTTGAATGTTTTGGTAGACGACCAGAACGAAACCCTACAGACAAGCTTGCACAGAAAAGTAACCCTGGGAAACAGCATCCTGCATGCCAGTAGTCACCACCCTACGAAACGCAAATGGAGTATCCCCTATGGGGAACGCCTACGGGCCAAAAGAAATTGTAGCACACCGGAGGCTTACACTAGAGAGGAGGGAAACATGGTGAAGAGATTTCACCAGAGAGGATACACACGCATGGTGGTGAAAGATGCTAGACTCAAAGTAAGCAAGATTGATAGAGTTTGCTCAAACCGAAATCCCAGAAGGTAATAAAACAGGAAATCAGATTAATCACAACTTTTAATTCCAACTTCACAGCAATACAGGCCATAGTTAGAAAACACTGGCACTTGGTGAGATTGGACCCTACCATTGGCAAACTGGTCAGCCCGAGCCCCCACATTACATCAGTGGTGGCTGGTGACATTTGAAAGTGGGGGGGTGTAAACCTTCTGTCGGAGCGCACTGTTGCGAGCGAGCGCAGCGAGCGAGCACGAATATCTTAAGGGGGTTCGAAAGGGTACTTCCCCCCGAGAAAAATTTGAAAAAAGAGTGGGTAAATGGTGCATTTTCAAGCAAATTTGAGAAGCAAGAAGGTTAATAAAGCAATTGTGAAAGTGCAGTTATTACATTAATAAAGGGATGTCATATAACAACATGTAGATACTGCCACAAAGTTGGTTTTATAAAAATGGGTCTAATTGGTGAAAATTATAGCACAATTAATCAAATACATTGGCTTGAAGCCATACAATATTCAGTCAGGTCTATGGGGACAGCATGTAATATTGCAATAATTCAGGGTCTGCCACTTTACCTAGGAGCTATATATTTTCAAAGCGGAAAATCATCTGCTTATAAAAATGTTGTGCCAAATACAACAATGGATGCAAAGTGGAGGAGCATTGGTGCCACAGAAAATGCAGTGCCGGTCTGATACAGTCGGCCTAGTTGCATCTCAAAAGTTGGAAACTTTGTGCCAGTATCTAATGCGCAACATTTTACATGTGCATTAATAACGTGGTTTGCTTCTAATAGTATGATGATACACCAGCATACCATAGAACAGCCTATGTGACATCACAGACCGAATGTTCACTGATGCTCATTGTGACAGAAGACAGCTCACTGTGCCAATCAGCCACTCAAGCTGTCTGCTTTGCAGTTCGTGATGCAATGACAGGTGCAGGTAACCAAATATACAGGTTCCAGTTTCACACATTATTAGCATTCAGTAACTACACGTACTGCTATGTAGCCAGCACCCACACTGCTAAAATTAGAAAAACAAAGATTGCCATTGCAGATTCTACAATTGAACATGTGCAGTAAATAACACTGCCGCGCCTGAAACCTAATTGTGGAGTTATGCTAAGGACCACTGTTACGCCATAGTATCTATTGAACTGCATGCAAATGACCATTGTCATTCCAGAAAACATGTTATCCCACATCAAAAGCACAATTACCATGCCGGAAGTCGCATTGCCCAGGGAAGGAGCACAACTCTATCATGCCAGAAACCAAATTGCCCAGGCGTGTAAAGCAGTTTGATTGAGAGCTAAATTGCCAGCGTGCATCCAACCTGAACTTCCACTCCTCGTTCTCACCGCTCAGAAGGGGCTGGCCTGCAAGGGATAGCTGGGCCTGTAGTTTCAAGCTCTGGGATCTGCACAGACCGCCGAATGACAACCAGGAAGAATGCCAGCTACTTAGCATGTCACTACACATATACCATGTATTGATGCGAAGCAAATTATAAATTGTGCAATGACAAAAAAATAAGATGGTATGCTTTGAGTAAAAGGTGAGCACAGGCGAATCAGAAAGGCTCCGTTTTTACCTCAAAGACAGATAGATTGGCGGGAGAAGCATTATATCCAATTCCGCTCTAGTTTAATTCTAGCGTCACTAATATACTAGGGTACACAGTATTCACTGCGGCTCAGGGTAGGTACGAGCAGGGCTCTGTGTATGGCGCAGATAGATACCGAAGGCTCCGGTTCCCAAAACGGAGAAGGTGCTCGGTGGCCAAAGCAGTGAGTGATGAGACATGCATCGCTTGATCAGTGACTGCGCCTGCTGTGCTATGACAGTTACGCCACTGCTGGAAAAGGCAATTTAATACGGTGGTAGCCCTAACTTGTTAATTTGCTATCTAAAGAACCAGCTCGAGGGAACATAATGGAGCTCTCCCTTCAATGGCTGACACGATCAGAGTGCAAGGGTGGTAATCGGATCTGATAGAAAAATTACCAAATCCGACTGCCCGCTCTGGAGCACAGGAACGAAGGTCATTTGTCGTTAAATAGAAGTCGGTTTTATGTTGAGCCTTATAGAAAAGGGTCACAAAACGCATGGGAACGGACGTAACGTAAAGATGTTAACGACTGACAGCCATTTTTTCGAAAGGAAGTCTGTTAGTAAAATTTTATATAAGGGACGCTCCTTATATAATGATACATGGATTAGTAAAGGCATATACTTTCCCCACCAACTGTATGCGGGCACACAACCTGCAGACCACATATCAACTTGAGCCAATAGAATTCTACAGCTTCTTGAAGATAAAAGCTGCCCTAGCTAAAGCAAAACTCTCAACCCTATTACCATCTCTTCCGCAATATCTTTCCAAATTAAACGCCTTGGGCCACCAGGTCTCCCGAGTATATAAATTGTTGAGCCCCCAACAGTCTGCTCTTAACGAGAAAGTCACATCTTTTTGGCAGTCAACCTCCACCACCCCGATCTCAGACCTAGATTGGTCCTGGACATGGAACTCAGTAGTTAAAAATAAAATCAGTCCGGTATTATCCCAAACAAAGTTCTGGCTCCTACATAAGGCATATTGGACACCAGCCCGATTACACAAACACAGACTCCGTGACGACGATACCTGCTGGAACTGCAATGGTGCAGTAGGAGATTTAGAACACTTACTAATTCGTTGCCCATGTGTGACGTCCTACTGGGATATGGTCCTTGATTTCATATCTAAACTCTTCCCTTTTGATACAAGCAGGGATCTCCCGACCCTTCTGTTCGCCCCTCTTAGAGCAGACTCCTTGTGCGAAAATGATAAGGCTCTCCTTGACCTACTCATCACAGCAGCAATGAAGATAATTCTTAATAACTGGAAAGACACTCGCAAATCGTCCTTTAAATGCTGGCTAAATTGGGTCACTAATCTGCGAGGAGCTGATAACATAGCGCTCCACAACTCTCCGTGGAGGACCCCGGTTAGGTACATGTGGGAATCCCTTGATCTCTTTTTTGAATCACATAAACCGCCGTGAAATATTTCACAAACTACCCCATGGTCTTACATAGTACCGAACGGTGACCCTCTGTGACCGGCACATATACTCTGAACTCTAGAGGGGCGCGTATTAAGGTTTCCTAACCCCTTTACACAGCCTGTGGCTCATATTGTGTGATATTAGTGCTCTTTCATTAGCTTAACACCCCCGCAAACACTAGATATCTACCGAACGCAATAACCTTTTATGATATATGCTTTTGATATATTACAAGTGCCATTTATATATTACATATGGTATTGACCGACATATTGCGGGACAGCCTATTCATCCTTTTAGGTTATTTATTGTATTGTACTGTATTGTATTGTATTGTATTGTATTTTCTTTTGCTTATTGCATTGCGTCTTATGTATATGTATCATATACTGTTTGATCAACCAATAAAAATTCATTGAACTTAAAAAAAAAAAGAAAGTCTGTTAGTGATTTTACAGTTACATGCAAAACATTGATTTTTATTTTTAATGCAGAATAAACAGGAAATGGATTTTCTTTTGAAGGATTCGCTTTGCGGCCAATCATGACTCCCAGGCCATAGCAATGCGGATTGCGGACTGACAGAAAGGGAGCGATAAAAACAGAGAGTAGGTTAACTAGTGAAAGAAAACCAGTACCAGACGTGCACATGTTTGCACTACCCTGTTGTTTCATATGTGTGCACTTATATAGTTCACATTTATATGCTCTCATAGCTAAGGGGACTACTGATGCGGGCCAATACCTCTGGCGGGATGAATCTAACAGGTGAGTGCACCTCGCTATCACAGCCATGTGAGCGCGGTTTGTCGTTGAGGAGCTTACTGCTCGGGGTACGAGTGTCTCTGTGTGTACGTGTGGGGTGTTCTAGGGTCGTACCCTCATGAAGACCAGTTGTGACCGGCAAGACGGGCGGGTGGGTGGGGGAGAGGGGTGGGACGGTCACGGGAGTGTTGCGCGGGCCGGCGACGGTAATTAAAATAAATAAAACTTACCTTCCTCCGCTCGCTCCTTCTCTACACTCCGGATCGGATCACGCGCCGCCTCAGCGTGTTCCAGTTTGAAATGCACCAGGCTGCGCGGTGGAGTCTCAGCCAATCCAGGCGCTGCAGCGCCAGGATTGGCTAGAGCGGGGTTACTCCCCGCCCATTTTGAGACCCGGGGGCTGCTACATGAAGTACCCTTGGGTCCCTCGCCAGACAGTCGCTCTCCTAATGGTAAAGGTAGCAGTGGAGTAGTGTGCGCATGTTCGGGCTGGTCCTAAAAATGACCAGCCCAAAAATGGACATGCGCACTACTATTGCTGCTGCAGCCGCGCTGCCAGTGACACAGTCTGTCACTCAAGCTGCCGCAGCCCCACCCCCTTTAGCGCCTTCCGATTGCCTCTGGGCCGGGCGTGTCCCAGTAGCGTTTAATTTCAGCGAGACTGGCAGTCTTGCTGAAATTAAACGCTACCGGACTGGTCAGACTGCGAGAATTTTACTGTGGCATGAATTACATTTTAGGCGTGACGGTGCTGTCCATGTGGCTTAGTGGGGCAACGCCCCAACGCCCCAATGGACGCACCGCCACTGCATTACATATCGAAGGAGTAATTCTTTAAGGGATATGTTGGTACACACATTGAATGAGCCAGGTCAATTCCACGGCGGCACTTGGTTGAGGGAAGTTCCGGGCTTCCATAAATGTGGTAAGTGCAAAACATGCACACATAGCACCAATGTGAGGGTGGTTTACATGCCTGGTGGTAAACAACACAAGATCAAACCATTCATCAACTGCAATAGTGATTTTGTAGTATATGTCTTGACATGTGTTTGTGGTATGTGGGGAGTATGATTTTCCCTGTCAAAAAGAGAATGCTAGAACATCTCAGGGCAATTAGAAACAATGATTTGACATACCCCATGGTCAGACATTGTAACACTTTGCACGGTCCAAGTGACACTGAGGGTCTCAAAATTTCCTTTTTTGGAATTGACAGGGTTCCAGCCAAAACTAGAGGTGGTGACAGAGAACGAGCCTTAAGAAGACTTGAATCCCGATACATCATCAGTCTCAACAGTAAACACCCTGGTGGCCTCAATCAGGATGAGGAGCTCCATGTACATTTAGGCTAGAACTTTGATACTGTTGTTTTGTCTGTTCTTCTGGTTCCCTGGGTATCCATATTCCTTTTCTCTCATGTTTTTCTGCCCATCTTCTCGTTTTCTTCCTTTTCCCTATCATACTCCATACTATTTTCTCCTTTACTCTGTCCATTGCTTCTTCTTTCTCTTCCCTGTTTATGGATACAATCCACCCTTTATGATGAAGATAATATCCCCCCTTCTTTTAGTTTGTGTATTAGGAGCTCATCAAATTTTACATGTAATCTTGTATTTCACTCGGGGCACTACCTTCCAAGTGTTTTGGCACTTTGTTGCTCTAGCAGTACCTCGACATCACAGCCCTTGACTTGCGTGCACTGGTAATTTGTCTGGCCTTCATCTCCTATTCGATTGTTGTATGGATTAGTGAGCATGGGGTAGTTGGAACACATCATTGTTTTGCTTGTTACATTCTTCGCAGCCTCCCTGTTTTCATTGGTCACTTGACCTGTAGAACCCCATGCCCATCCCCTTACTGGGCCCAGTCCTTTCAGGCTACCAGTACTGGTGTGCGCTTAATTCAGTCACTTGACTCTTCCACTTGACAATATCTTTTTCCAAGGGCATTTAGAAAAGTGCATTGCAATAGGTATTTATACATAGTACCTGTTTATGGGGTTTGCTTTTCTGAAAAGTTTCCTTTTACTTTGTTTGCATACATTATGTTTTATTTTTTATTTGCACAAAATTTATTTTGACTTTGGGAGTCTTTTTTCTTAGACTGAGAAGCATGCATTTCCTGTATGCAAAAGTCTTTTTCCTATGTTCATGCACTTGGTAACAGTGTCTCTCTAGAGTAAATAGGGCACACTGTTACAATGTTTCCAATGCTTTGACAAAGACCTTTTGGTTGAAATGCGTCAGCATAAATACAATACTTGGATTTACCCGGAGTGCGGGCAATCTTTGCAAGCGCAGCATGAGCGAAATTCAGCATATATATATATATATATATATATATATATGTTCCAATCCGGTTCCTTTTCGCCGATATTGCAGCGCTCAAACTTGGTGCGATACCCTACAGCAGAACCACGCTGTTAAATACTTCAACACAATCCTTCTGAACAGAGGGACAAACGGGTCGCACTGCCGTAGCTTTTTGCAATTTTTATTTTCTTTTTCTTTACATCCTTATTGCATGGCTATAGGCGAAACGATCAACGCGTTTCGGTATCTACAAATACCTTGCTCACGATCAACTGACCGCTTGTCACCGCCTAATACATATATTCAAACAGTTGATACCTCATTTCCTGTTTGGTGATGCAAGCGCCCCATTGCATTCTGGGAGATGTAGTTTTTATATTATATATGCATTTTTAATACATTTTCAAAATAACTTGTGACCATGCTTATAAAATAAGTATTCAAACTAAATTAAATGCCATAAATCATATTTCTTATTCACACAGAATCATTAATGTCCCTCATATGTTACAACATATTTCTCGTTATGGTACCCAGTCACTCCTATTTTATCCCTCTGGTGGGACTTCTTATTTGTTTCTCCCAACATTTTTGACCACATTTAGTTGGTACAGTACCCCACAACAAAGATTTATATCCCTCCAATGGGACAAGAATACACATATTCCATTTAGGACTTAAACTAGTCTGTGTTCTCTAATTTTAGCAATATTCTCAATTATTGGCATTTATAATCATTTTGTAAGTTGTCACTCGTTTTGTTACATACAGGGAAGTTATATTATGAATTATCATAGATGAATATATAGTTCCTCTGATTGGTTGAGGCCATACGGTGTTAATGTTCGCAGATTTAAAATGTGGCGTGACTCCTTCTGTCGCAAGAGTCTTTCTCTATTCCCACCACGTTCTTTCTTGGCAACAGTTTCAATTCCATAGAATTTAAGTTGTTTCCAGTCACTTTGATGCTACTGCTCCATGTGCTTGGCCACGGCATTTGTTCTGTCCTGATGTATAGTTGCTCGCACATGTTCCATTATTCTTTTTTTTTATTCACAGATAGTGCTACCCACATACCTCAGTGGGCATGTGCATTCCACCACATAAACCACATATTGTGTCTTACATGTGATTAATTGCCGGATCTCCCAAATTTTATTGTTTGCCATATAAACTTCTTTTGTTTGTTTTGCAATCTGACATGCCTTGCAGGCATGACATTTTAAAAAACCTTTTGTTTTCAACCAAGATTCATCTTTTTTCTTTCCTTTAAAATGACTGTGAATTAGGTGATCCTTTAAGTTCTTAGCTCTCCTATAGGTTATCGTTGGATGTTGTCCCACTATTTTACTCACAGTATCATCTAACTGTAGTATTTTCCAATTACGTCTTAAAATTTTAGCAATTTCCTTACTTTCATATGAGAAATCCGTTATCAATCTAATCGGTTCTTGATCCATTTTTAGTTCTTTCTGTTTTTGGACCAAACATTCCTCTCTTGATTTTTCATTAGTTCGCTCCCAACATTTTTTGATTATGCCTGTATTGTATTTTCTTCTTTTGAATCTTTCCGAAGTTGCAGCACTATGTTTCTGCCATTATTTTTCCTCACTGCATATTCTCCGGATTCTGAGGAATTCCCCATATGGGATGCTGGAGATTAGTGACTGTTGATGAAAACTCGTTGCTTCCAGGGTGGCATTTGTTGCTGTACTTTTTCGATGCAACGTCGTGTGTATCTGATTCTCCTTAATGTAAATCTCTGTATCCAAGAATACTATTCGATCTTTGTTTATTTCAAAACTGAAATTTAAATTTGTGATACTGTTGTTAATGATTTCAAAGTATTCCTGAAATTCTTCCGTGCTGCCATCCCAGATAATGAGTAAATCATCAATGAATCGTGTCCAACTGATGATTTTATTCAATACATGATCATTTTTATTTTCCACGCCACTTCTTTCTCCCACCATCCCATTGCCAGACAGGCATAACTGGGACTAAAAGAAAATCCCATGGCTGTCCCGTTGTTTTGACGATATACTTCGTCACCAAATACAAATATATTTTTTGTTAGGCAAATTGAGATCATATCCAAGAGCATTTGATTATGGTCACCGAATTGTATGTTTCTCTCTTGTAAGAAGAAATTGCATGCATTCAAGCCCATGTCATTCCCTATATTAGTATAAAGGGATATGACATCCATTGTTACTAGCTGGTACGAGTCTTGCCATGGTGTATTTTGTAATAACCTCAGTAGGTCACTGGTGTCCTGTATATAAGAGTTAAGTTGTGTCACATATGGGTTTAGAAAGTGGTCGATGTAGTTTGCCACTGGCTCCAGAAGCGAGCCCTTTGCCGACAGAATTGGTCGTCCTGGTGGCATCTTTTGATCTTTATGTAATTTCGGAAGAAAGTAAATTGTTGCCGTTACTGGGTGAGTTACTGTCAAGTACTTCCGTTCTTCCTCATCTATCAAACCCTTGGTCATCCATTCTGAGAGTTTCTCATCCAACATTTCTTTGATTTCCACTGTTGGATTCCTTTTAGTTTTTCATAGTATTTGGTGTTTCTCAATTGGCGGTGTGCCTCCGTGATATATGCCGTTCGTTCCAGTATCACCACATTTCCGCCTTTGTCGGCTACTTTGATTTCAATCTGATTATCTGTTGTTAATTTTGCCAATGCTTCCCTTTCCGACTTTGTTAGATTATCTTTATATTTTGCACCTTTCAATTTATAAAGATCTTGTGTTACTGCCTCTTGAAATAGGTCTATTTTGTTGCCTGGAGCTAGCTGTGGATAGAATTTTGATTTCAATTTTTTACCACTCAAGCCTGCTCCTTCCTGTGGACACGCAACTTGCAGGGGGATCTCCTCACCTTCTTCTGCATTTAAATTCAATAGTGTCATGAAGTCATCTGTGTCCCTGACCGATAAAGAAGATGCCGGTTCATTTTCTTTTGTATTATTAGCTCTTCCTTGCTTTTCAGTGAAAAACTTTGCCAATTTAATTTTTCGGGTGTATAGGTATAGATCTATCCTCACTTGGGCTAGATTCATTCTTTTAGTTGGACAGAAATTTATGCCTTTTTTCAATAGCTTTATTTCAGTTTCTGATATTAGCCTCTTGGATAGGTTCACCACTTGAAGTTCATCCATTAATGATTCTTCTTCTGGCGCATACTCCGAGTCTCCGTTCCTATTTTTTCTTTGTTCCCACTTGTACTTGCGCCTTTTTCCCCTTCTTTTTCGTTTTCGTTTCGGTATCTTGGGGCCCATTTGCGTCCTCTCCCTTTTCCTCTTTGTTGTTGCTGAGAGATTTGATTTTGCTCCCACTGTCTCTGTTGTTAGACAAGGCGCATGTCCCCTAAAAAAGAAAGTTTTCCCATGTCTGATGATGTTCCCAGTTCTCCTTCACTGAGATCTGTCGAGACTAGAGAGGAGGCGCTGCTCGAGATGCTTGCTGTACTATTCGCCACCACTTGTTGTTTCAATGTGTCGAATTTCCTCGCAAAAGTGAATATGCGCCCTTCAGCATAATCTGTTGAATCTCTGATGAACTTAATGTGTTTGCGTTCCTTACCACATCCTCATGCTTCTCTATCTGTATTTCAAGCTCTTCTCTGAATTTGTTCATTTCTGTTGTCATTTTTAAAGTTGCAATTTCCTTTTCGGCTTCATACAGTTGTTCCTTTATTTTTTCCAGTCCTATTTCAATATGTTTCACCAGTATGGCAATGAGCCCCAGTGAGGATTTAAGAATAAACTCACCCCATTCTTGTAGTAACTCATTGGATGTGTCTTGGTGACTGGGCATTAACATTATTCTGAGGCCCCTTGGAACACGTTGTACCTCCAAATACTTTTTTAAGTTATCAATTCCCATGATTTATTTATTTCCTTCCGACTCAGTTTCTCCCATGTTCTTAATTTACTTTTAACATCCGACTTTCCTGGCACATTCATGGAGCTCATTTCTTTTTCCACATTACTTTTTTCGAACATTGTAGGCAATAACTCATTTCTTCTAGCTTCCCTTTTCTCCATTTTCGCCTGTTTAAATTTAGCCACTCGAATAATTGCAAGTTGAAACTGTTCGCTACTACGGCTGGAAAATGCAATAAGGATGTAAAGAAAAAGAAAATAAAAATTGCAAAAAGCTACGGCAGTGCGACCCGTTTGTCCCTCTGTTCAGAAGGATTGTGTTGAAATATATATATATATATATATATATATATATATGTATGTATATATATATATATATATATATATATATATATTCCAATCGCAAACACTCGACATTGGAAAGCCTCACGCAGCGTGTCATATGCTCCTTTATTGGCAGACTCTAGATAACACACTCAGCAGTTCCAGCGTCTTTTATGCCTCTATCGCCATACGCGTTGCTGGATAACAATCCCTTGTTCACTGGCTGGGCAATGGTGAAGACAGGGAGGCGAAAAGTAACGCTGCACTCGTATCCAAATCACTGGTTTGCAGAACACTGCATGATACGCATTCCATCCTGATAGAGATAAATTACTACAACAAAGTTCCTTTTAGTGGTCTTTATTTCTCATGGCCAACAAACCCAACGCATTTCGGCGTCAACACGCCTTGGTCACGGGTACAGAACCAACTCTTTGGCCACATTTGAGTGTATGTGAACAGTTACATAAACAACAGACTACAAAACAAAGCTTTTTGTTTTCCAATGTGGCAGACATTCTGAAATGGAGCAATACAATATCACAATCCACATATCTCAGTGCATTTCATAACCATGCAACAGACACTCTGGAAATAACAAAAATTATAATATATTATTATAATTACATTTCTGAACTGGATAGACATTTAATAATTAAATTCAATCATCCTTCGAATTTTTATATATAAGCATGTCATGATAACAATCAAATTTCCCTCATGTAAAATACATCCCATGATACGTCATAATTCGATTTGATGATCAATATGTAATAGTCCATTCCATCACATGATTAAAAAAATTGTTACTAATATTACACATCTTCAAAGTAATACACCATAGATGCGTGGAATTCTATTCAAAAAGTGACTAATGCATCAATTCATGCCTACAATAGGTATACCATCCCTTATACGAGATTAAATCATCCTCTATTCCATATAATACTCAAACAATTCTGTCCAAGTGGGCCTTGGTCAACACGTAATCTCGATTAAGTAATCCTTGCTTAGTCACAAATAATTCTGGCATGTATCATTTGTTCCACATGCAGAAAACTACATTAAAATCTAAGTGTTGAGTGCATAAGAAAAGGTGAATTAAAAACATTCAGAGGTTACGCAGTATCTATTTGATCATTCTAATACAAACAGTAAATAGAATTCAAGATTCAGATTGATTATAGCAGCCATCACAAAGCATCATTCTTCCAGATAGCAGGCTAACTCCTCATCAGAGTTCAAGCCATTTGGTATTTTCGTATGCAAATCAATAATGTACCTACATTTCAATTGCCTACGTTTACGTATTCTGTCCCCCCCCCTTGTTGTCTTGGGAACACAATCAATTACGAAAAAACTTAAGACATTTCTGTTACTTTTGTGTGCCTCTTCAAAATGCTGTGCCACCGGATATTGTTTATCCTTGTTCTGTATAGCACGCATATGTTCTAAAATGCATTTTTTTGCTGGAAACAGAGTGCTTCCTACGTAGGATTTTTGACATGGACAGGTCAAAACATACACACAGTGATCTGTGAGACACGTAAGATGTTTATCAATCAGTTTGGTGACTCTTTCAACTGGATAAAATATTTTTTTCACATTTGAACTATACTTGCAGGCCTTACATGCCATACATGTATAAAAACCTTGTGTCGTGTTTTTCTTAGGTTCAATGTGAGATATCTCATTACGACAAAGTTTGTAACTTAGGGAATTACATTTCCTGAATGTTACATTAGGATGTTTCCCCAAAGCCTCAGTAAGACTCGATTCTGTGTGCAGCACATCCCAATGTTTAGACAGACTTCTCCTGATGTCTTTGGACCCCGCATTATATGTTGTAATAAACCTAATGCCAGTGTCTGCATCCTTTACCGTTGTTACATTTATTCCCTTTGGAGCTAGTGCCACTTCCTGACTCACTTCAGAAACCTTACTTAAAACACTCTCAATGTCAAAATTTTGGGGAGGAATTTCGACTTCTCAATCAAGGAAAAAAACAACAGAACTGTCAAAAAGATCGTGGCCGCGGCAGGGGAAGAGGTTCGAATGGAAGAGGCCGAGGCAAGGCGAAAGAGAAATTGGAAGAGGAAAAAAGTCTGTTCTCAAAACCAAAAAAACAAGGAGAAGCAGGCGGAACAAGAACAAAAACAGCCTTAGTGGGAATGGAAACCAGCGGTCAAAAGAGAGGACGGTAAAGATGAACGTGGTAAATCTATCTAAACGTATTTTGAATGATACAGAGACTAGAGTTTAAAAAATTGGTCTATCCTTTTACCCAACTACTCCATTCAATTATTCACGGAGTAGAATTGATCTGTACCATTTTATTAGAAAATTGAAACTGTGTAAGTGGCACAAATTAAAAGTCAAAACAGGTATACCACCTAAAAGTAAGAAAATGACTACACCACAACCTCTGATGATCACAGATATGGACACTTTACTTATTCTGACAGAACTAAATCTAGATAATCCTGATGTTACACCTAATAGTGTTGCTGCATTAGGGTTTGCTATTGATGACAATTGTCCAAATGCTTTCAAACCAAAATCCACATTCAACCCGACACTCCCTCCTTGTGCTATTGACACGTTTGAGGCACTGATGGTTAAGGATTTGAAATTTCTAGCCAGGAAATCAGGTTGGGATAAGGATAACCTAACCAAAAAAGACTGCCTAGCTATAAAAAGCTTACAGGACGATCATGCTATAGTAATTCGCCAGTCAGATAAAGGGGGCAATGTAGTCATCCAGAATATTGGGGATTACATTGAGGAAGGTAGACAACAGCTGAGCAATTCTGATTGCTATGTGGTAGTCTCAAAACAAGCGGTTGCCAGCTCCAATGCAACATACTATGAGATGCTGTCAACATGGTAGAAGAAAGGTCTTCTAGAATGGGATGAATATTCATTTCTCCTTAATAGATTTCCACGCATTGCAGTTTTGTACTTACTTCCTAAACTTCATAAAAATGCACCAAAGCCACCTGGGAGTCCTATTGTCTCTAGCATAGGGTCCTTGTTAGAACATACCTCAAAGTATGTAGATTACATCCTACGTCCGTTTGTTGAAACTCTATCGTCATACATACAAGATAGTAAGGACTTTTTGCACAAAATAAAATCTGTACAGTGGGAGGATAAGTTTTTGCTTATGACATTGGATGTTTGCAGTTTATACACTTCCATTAGATATACAGATGGACTAGAAGCATGCAGACACTTTCTGAACACACGATCAATCTCTTATTTTCATCATACTGAGATGATCATGACAATTATTACATTTTGCCTTGAAAATATTTATTTTTATTTTTGATGAACAAATCTTCAGGCAGATACAGGGTACAGCAATGGGCACCTGCTTTGCTCCCAGCTATTCCAATCTGATGATGGGTTGGTGGGAGCAGCAGGTGCCCAACCACTACTCACAATATGGCGACCATGTAAAAATGTGGTTACGCTATATAGACGATCTCTTCATTATCTGGAGGGGTAGTGAGTCCCAAGCAAGGGAATTCATTGCCATTTTGAATACCAACAATTGTATTCTCAGATTTGAGGGGAAACTTAGCAGTAGCCAGATTAAGTTCCTGGACGTACAGATCCAAGTACGGGACAATAAATTAATATCTAAATTGTTCCGGAAAGAAACAGCAGGCAACACTTTGTTGCATGCAGAGGGTCATCATCCAAGAAACTTAATAAAAAGTATCCCTTATGGGGAATTCCTACGGGCTCGTAGGAATTCTACATCTGAGACTGACTTTCTGGAAGAAGTAACTGTATGTCGTCTAGATTTTTGGAGCAGGGCTATAAGAAAGCAGACATTGAGAGTGTTTTAAGTAAGGTCTCTAAAGTGAGTCAGGAAGTGGCACTAACTCCAAAGGGAATAAATGTAACAACGTTGAAGGATGCAGACACTGGCATTAGGTTTATTACAACATATAATGCGGGGTCCAAAGACATCAGAAGAAGTCTGTCTAAACATTGGGATGTGCTGCACACAGAACCGAGTCTTACTGAGGCTTTGGGGAAACATCCTAATGTAACATTCAGGAAATGTAATTCCCTAAGTGACAAACTTTGTCGTAATGAGATATCTCACATTAAACCTAAGAAAAACATGACACAAGGTTTTTATACATGTATGGCATGTAAGGCCTGCAAATATAGTTCAAATGTGAAAAAGGTATTTTATCCAGTTGACAGAGACAGCACACTAATTGATAAACATCTTACGTGTCTCACAGATCACTGTGTGTATGTTTTGACCTGTCCATGTCAAAAATCTTACGTAGGAAGCACTCTGTTTCCAGCAAAAAAATGCATTTTAGAACATATGCGTGCTATACAGAACAAGGATAAACAATATCAAGTGACACGACATTTTGAAGAGGCACATAAAAGTAACAGAAATGTCCTTAGGTTTTTCGTAATTGATTGTGTTCCCAAGACAACAAGGGGGGGGCAGAATATGTAAACTTAGGCAATTGAAATGTAGGTACATTATTGATTTGGATACAAAAATACCAAATGGTTTGAACTCTGATGAGGAGTTAGCCTGCTATCTGGGAGAATGATGCTTTGTGATGGCTGCTATAATCAATCTGAATCTTGTATGCTATTTACTGTTTGTATTAGAATGATCAAATAGATACTGCGTAACTTCTGAATGTTTTTAATTCACCTTTTCTTATGCACTCAACACTTAGATTTTAATGTAGTTTTCTGCTTTTTGTGCAGGTGGAACAAATGATACATTCAAGAATTATTTGTGACTAAGCAAGGATTCCTTAATCGAGATTACGTGTTGACCAAGGCCCACTTGGGCAGAATTGTTTGAGTATTATATGGAATAGAGGATGATTTAATCTCATATAAGGGATGGAATACCTATTGTAGGCATGAATTGATGCATTAGTCACTTTTTTAATAAAATTCCACACATGTATGGTGTATTACTTTGAAGATGTGTAATATTAGTAACAATTATTTGAATCATGTGATGGAATGGACTTACATATTGATCATTAATTCGAATTATGACGAATCATGGGATGTATTTTACATTGAGGGAAATTTGATTGTTATCATGCTGTGCTTATATATCAAAATTTGAAGGATGATTGAATTTTGTTATTAAATGTCCATCCAGTTCAGAAATGTAATTATAATAATATATTATAATTTTTGTTATTTCCAGAGTGTCTGTTGCATGATTATGAAATGCACTGAGATATGTGGATTGTGATATTGAATTGCTCCATTTCAAAATGTCTGCCACATTGGAAAACAAAAAGCTTTGTTTTATAGTCTGTTGTTTATGTCACTGTTCACATACACTTAAATGTGGCCAAAGAGGTGGTTTTGTACCCGTGACCAAGGCGTGTTGACGCCGAAACGCGTTTGGTTTGTTGGCCATGAGAAATAAACACCACCAAAAGGAACTTTGTTGTGGTAATTTATCTCTATCAGGGTGAAGTGTGTGTCATGCAGTGTTCTGCAAACCGCTGATTTGGATAATGTGAGGGTTTTCCTCTGACCCCGACACGCACCGGGCTGCTGGTCGCCGGCGTATCTGAGGACGGTGAAACATTATATATATATATATATACATATATATATGTATATATATATACACATGGAATCATAATATATATATATTATGATTCCATGTTGTGTGTTATATTTGATTCTTTCATTTGACAATGCTTATTTCTGGCATTTGACAGTGCTTGTTTCTTGCATTGGACGTTCATTATATCTGCTTATGTTTTACTCCCTTGCATTTGACTTGTGAGTGTTCCTTTATTATTCTTATTATTTGCGTGTGTTATATTATTATTATTTTCTGCTTGTGTTTTATCTCATGCATTTGACACTTGGAGTACTTCTGAGTGTTTTATTATTACTTGCATGTGCAGCTATATAAATACATATACATTTGCATGTTGTTTTACCCGTTTCATTTGACATCTGTGAAACTCTTTCTATTATAGAGTGTTGTATTAATAACATCCCACGCTTTAATTTGAAACTGCCTTTTGATTTGTCTCATTTTGTGAATGCTTAGTCTCCTTTCCAAGTGTTTCTTCCTGCTTTACCGAGTGCCTCATCTTGGGAGTGCTGTATTTCCTTTATGTGGGAGTGTAAAGCAAGACAATGGTGTAACTGCATTCTTAGGCTGATGTCTAAGTCAATGAGACATATGTGTGTGTAGGCCACTGAGATTATTTTGTGAGTTAATTGTATTAATTAAACAGTCAATGTTTTACCACAGCCTGTACTTCTACGTGAATGTCCAAATGGTGAAGCTATCTAGGCACATGATAGGTACTGTAATATGTTAACACCCTAGGAACAAACTTACACTACATGTTGATGTCACAAATATTCACTGTGACACATGAGTCTTTGGCAAATGGTAAGTATGAATGGAGCGGCCAGACAGTACAAAGATGGAATGGGGATGTCCTTAGGGCAATTTGACAACTTATGCTGTGGGCATTTGTTCACTGATCACCAAAATGGGCCAAAGTGTAGAAGGTGGGGACCAATACCAGTAGATATATCTGGATAATGTGGAGTAAACTTCACTCATGGTCTAGCTGTGTGGGGTCATGACATCACTGTGAGCAACTGTTTACAGGTTATGTACTATGCATTCATGTGTTCAGGCTAATGTTGGAGTCAATGTTTTGAAATTTGGAGCTGGTGTAATCTGTGCACCTTTGAAATGTTTAGTGTTAACATCTCATGGTCAGGTGTGTTACCGCATATGCAATAAACTGATTTTTATTTACATTGCAGCATCATCTCAGGCAAGCAAAGGAGAGAGGGCCAACATCGACGGGGAAGCAGCTGCCCACAGTGGTACTTCTGACACAGAGGGACCCATTAACCGAGAGGGTGCGCGGAGTGCCATGGAGGAGGCAAGCTCAAGTTCATCTGAGTTATCTGAGTCATCCACCAGTGGACACTCACGGGTGGTGGTGAACCCCATAGGAGATGTACCCCCATCTTCCTTGTCTGCCACCCCACGTTCCAGCTCCACCCTCTCAGTGATCCCCACCTAGTTGGCTGTGCCCAGTCCCCTAAGAGTGGACCCGTCTCCTTCACTCCAGCCACCTCATCTCCTGCCCCTGTCCCGCTGCTGCACTGAGTGAGGAGGCTATTGACCTCCTGAGGCACATCTCTGTGGCTCTGACTGCACTGCTGTATGCCATCCAGGTGCAAGGCAGCCATCTGCAGCAGATGGTGGCCTACCTAGAAGGCATTCACAGTGCTTTGTCTGTCCTACAAAGTTCGTTTTAGGCTCTAGCCTCCTCACTGACTGCGGCCTCCCATCCCCCCTAACTTGAGTTCGTCCCCCTGCCTCTTACCCATCCCAATACCTAGGCTATCTGGTTTTAGGTTTAAAAATATAATAACTGATAAAAACCCACCGAAAGGAAAATAGCCATCACTGGTGTGAACATATAAACACTGAACAAACACCTTCGCAACCACAAACTAAGTGCCATTCAAAGAAAGGAAAAGATGAGTGAAACAGTCATTTTTATTTCTTCCTGAAGGGGACAATACAATGTAACTTTGTTATACAAGGCAGCAGCAAGAAAGACTAGGCTAACATTATTCTGCTTGAGTTTTGTTGTTTAGGGATGTCACTAAAACATTATCTCTTCTTCCTTATGCTTTTTTCAGTTTTGTGGTCTTTGGTCTAAAGATGCAGTGTTTAGAAACATGTTTTAGGTCTTATTTAGTTATTTTATAAACTGTAGAGAATTGGGAAATATCAAAATCATATATCATATTTTGGCTACATTTCATTTCACTGATAGGTAAAATGGCTGGTTTCATAAGAATCTTTCCCAATTTGTACAATCACATTCACCCACAGACAGAGAATGGGTGAAATCCTTTGATACATCAGCCCCATTTTCTAGCGAGTCAGTATTGATTGTAAGTGAATTGCCAAACACCCCAGGCTTTAAACATTCAATGCAAGGTGTAGTGACAGGTATATGTGAAAAGAATATTTGTATTTAGTAGTATTTAGATAGCGCAACATTCATCCCGAGGGACATCACAGCGCTAGGACGGGTTAGAGTGCAGTGCAGTTTGGTTCATTGGGTAGAATCAGAATCTAGGGAACAGGGTGGTTTTTAGTTTTTTTCTGAACAGCAGGTAATCGTCTGTCCGGCGAAGATCAAGGGGTAGGTTGTTCCAAAGGACCGCGGCTGATTTGGAAAAGGACTGATCGCCCATTCTAACCTTGGATGTGCGCTTGACTGAGGCGAGGGCTTGGTGGCACGATCTCAAGTTGCGTGAATGGACATGGAATTGTAACTTATCTTGCAAAATGTGTGGTCCTTTTTTATGCAAGGATTTATGCGCAAAACAAAGGAGCTTGAAACTGGCTCTCTGGCGGACTGGTAGCCAGTGTAATTCCTTCAAGCAGTGAGAAGCAGAACTGTATTTTTTTTTATTGCATATTAATTTGGCGGCAGCGTTCTGGACCACCTGAAGTCTGGAGAAAAGATAGTCAGCCATGCCAACATAAAGGGCATTGCCGTAGTCAAGTCTGCTCAAGAGCAAAGCCTGTGTTACCGTTTGTCTGCAATTTAGTGGGATCCAGGGAAAGAGTCGTCTAAAAAGTTTCAGTGTAGAAAAAGCTTTTCCGCACTAAGTGCGTACTTGGTCCTGCATAAATAGGGTGTCATCAAAGATGATGCCCAGATTTTTTGCTGCTCGCTTGGGTTCTGGGGCGGTGCCTAATGCCTGGGGCCACCAGCTATTGTTCAAGATTGCCTGGGCACCCCCGAAAAGCAGAATTTCAGATTTCCCAGCATTTAGTTTTAAGCAGTGCTGGGACATCCAGTCTGCGAGTTCAGTGAGACAATTTAATAGGTTGTTCTTAGTCTGTTTATCAGGGGGCTCACCAATTGCGTGTCATCAGCGTAGGAGCAGATGTCAAAACCCCATTTCCTACTAATATCTGCCAGAGAAGAAACATATGCATTGAAAAGGGTGGGACTCAAGGTTGCTCCCTGCGGGACTCCGTACTTAATGCTCTTTGAGGTGGAGGTACAGGATCTCATTTGAATTGTTTGGGTTCAATCTTTCAAAAATGAGGCGAACCATGACAGGGCTTTCGAACAGATCCCTTTTTTGTGTAGGATATGGAGTAGCTTATTGTGTGATACTGTGTCGAAAGCCGCAGTAAGATCTAGTAGAATCAATGCTACGGCTCTGCCTTGATCCACTAGTGATCTAATATTGTCAGACACAGCCAGTAAGGTGGCCTTGGTGCTGTTATTGGCCCTAAAGCCAGTCTGTGAAGGGTCAAATAAGTTATTAGATTCGAGAAAGGTAGTAAGTTGCTTATTGACTAATCGCTCCAGAACTTTTGATAGATAGGGTAATTGTGAGATGGAGCGATAGTTGGCTGGGTCATATATTCCAAGTCCTGCTTTCTTTAAAAGGGGAAAAAACCACTGTTTTTTTCCAAATGTCTGGGAAAGAGGCTTGCTCCAGAGATTGGTTGAGGATTTTGGTGACGTGAGGGGATAAAACCGACACTAGTCTAGTGAAAATAAAATGCGGACAAGGATCGAGTGGGGATCCTGCCTTGACCTCGGTCATAGCTTTGGCCACCTCTTTCTCTGAAAAAGGAGTCATAGTGTCAAGATGGATTTGTGCAGAGGGATGAGGTGCCAAGTTACCCCAGTCAATATTAGTGTCTTCATCGGGATTATCAAAAGAAGCGTAGATTTTTGTTACTTTATCGGTGAAAAAATTATTGATTAGTTCACAGTTCTCTGACGTGGGAGCCATGGCTTGGGATAGGCTGGTGGGCTTACAAAGTTCGCTAATAACTTTGTAAAGTTCCGTGGATGAGCTGCCGTTATCTTCAATCCTTCTTGTGTAATAATTAGTTTTGGCATTTTTTATGGCATGGTGGTAGTTTTTCAGTTCGGCTAAGTAGTTTTGTCTATCTATGCTGTCTTTTGACAGTCTCCATTTATGCTCCAAAGTTCGACACTTTCGTTTGTTTATTTTTAATTCGAGAGTGTACCATTTTTCGGATCTGCGATTGGAAGCCGGTTTGCTATTAAGTTTGGGGGTGCATTTTTCGAGGGATTTCTCAATCTCTTGTTGTAGGTGAGTGGCTGATGTGCTAGCAGAATGAAAGTGAGGTGTGCCAAGGTCGTGATAAGTAAAGTGGGTAGTGAAGGCTTCTTGGGTGATTAAGTTCCAGGCTCTTTTCCCTGATTGATATGTGAGTTCAGCCTTAGATGGCTTAATTGGTAAAGCTAGGGAGAAGGAGATTAGGGAATGGTCTGTCCAAGAGAGTGGTTTAATCTCGTGAATGTTAATGGTCGTTATGTTGGAGAACATTAGGTCCAGGGTATTTCCAGCCACATGGGTTGGTTCCGAGATCCTCTGAGTTAATTGCATCATGGCCATATCATTTTTCATGTGGTTAACACCTGGATTGGCGGTATTTTCATAATGGAGGTTGAAATCACCTATGACTAAAAACTGATTCTGTTTTAGACAAAGGGGGAAGAGTTGAGCGAGTAAATTAGTGCTTAATCCAGGATGATGACCGATAGGGTTGTAAATAACTGCTCCTCCCAGTAGTATGTGGTCTCCCTTCAAAACTGAGAAAGCTAGGATCTCATGGGAGCCAGCCAGAGTAATTGTGGTGGGAATGCAGGAAAGATGTTCTTTGAAAAGAATGGCTATACCACCGCCTCTCTTTCCTTTTCTATCCTGTTTTAGTATTTTGTAACCAGGTGGTAGGGCAGAGACAATGTCAGGGGTATTGACCTTGGTTAAGAACCTTGGTGTCTGGCTGGATGCCACACTTTCTATGAAGTCCCAGATT
Source organism: Calotriton arnoldi (assembly GCA_963921515.1). NCBI lineage: Eukaryota > Metazoa > Chordata > Amphibia > Caudata > Salamandridae > Calotriton > Calotriton arnoldi. The sequence continues at coordinate 199,904 of CAWUFW010016591.1, read as the reverse complement.
CAATCCGTGGCTGGGACTTGTTTCGGGATTTTAAAAATGGTGAAGAATTTTCTTCCCCTGCTCTCTGTCCCTCACAGAAAGACCATTGTCCAGGCTCTGGTTATCTCGAGATTGGACTACGTGAACTCTCTGTACTTGGGACTTCCCAGTTATCTAATCACCCATTTGCAGGTGATCCAGAACACGGCTGCTAGGGCCATCTTTTTGGCTGGCCCTAGAACTCATTCGTCCCCTCTCTTGTTATCCCTGCATTGGCTCCCTGTTCAGAAAAGAATCCATTTTAAAGCACTGATTCTGGTTTTCAAAGCTTTTAATCAGATTGGAGCCCCTTATCTCAGACAAAGATTTCCTCATTACACTCCCCAACGTACCCTGAGGTCCTCATCTCAACTCTTGATTCCTGTTCCTAAAATTTCTCTTGCTCGGGTCGGAGGTCGATCTTTCCAAGTGATCGCCTCCCACCTATGGAACAGTCTCCCTTTGGCCCTCAGACAGGTTCAGGACCTCCTTACTTTCAGGAAAAAACTTAAGACGTGGCTTTTCCAACTTTAATTCCCTTTTTTGGCAGGTTTCTCGTCTGGCTTTCTTCTGTTGTGTTTGTTTACGTGGTTTTTTGCTTAGCGCTGGGACACTCCTGGGAGTAGCCGTGCGCTTTATAAATGCCCAATTAACATAACATAACATAACATTATTATCATCGAGCCAGGTTTCGGCGGCAAAAGCCAAATCTGGGCTTAAATCGTCAAGTATGTCCCAAATCTCAGTGCTATGTTTAGGGAGTGACCTGGTGTTGAAATAGATACAGTTCAGGGTCAAGTTACTGTGATGGTGGTTTATATCCACCGCAGTGGGTAGGGTGTGGACATCTTGGCTTCCCCATTTGCATTCAAGGCATGAAAAAGGCCCCTCGACCTCTGCCGGAGAAGCTTTTGTGCGGCACATATTTAAGTTTTGTTTGACCGCCAGTTTCAGGAGCTCATCTCGTGAGTATATAAGAGGGGGAGGCCTTTTTGAGGAGTGGGGGGCAGCATTTCTGGCCCCTGGGCCCGGACGGGCGCAGACGGGCTTGCCTTAGGCGCGCCTTGAGCGCGCCAGCGGCGCGTCCGCTGCGCGTCGAGGCAGGCATCTGTTTTTATGCTGCCGGTTGGGCAGCTAGACTGCCAACCGCTGCTGTGCTTCCTGCCGGGAGCAGGACACTTCCGCTCCGCGTCAGACTCCCTCCACGCAAACGGAACAATACGCGGTGGAACAGCATCTGAGATAGTGGTGAAAACATGACACCAGACGTTTGGTAAACATGGAACGCAGTGTTACTTGGAATGCTGCTGAACAAAGTTCCAACCATGTTCATTAAAGATTGGGGTGATATTGTTTGTAGTTGCAGTAATTCAGCTACGTATATGAAAAAGTTGTATGATGGCCTGTCAAAATCGATACCGGAGCTGAAGTGCTTCCCTGTAAGAGATCCTTGTCACTTGGTAGATGGTATGCTGAAAGCATCTTTACAATCTTCAGAGTTAATGATGAATGCTATTGACTTTGCAGTCCATTCTGGTGCACTGTTTTGTTATGCGCGGGAACTAAAATGCAAATATTTCTCATTTTGTGCTTTGTGTGGTATCAAAGAAAGAGTCATACTAACTGTCATTTAGCCGGTGGTTCTCAGTCCTAGAGGCTGTGAATGCCATATTATCCATGTGGCGACCGTTTACAGAATTTTTGCTTGCTGATGATGCCAAAGGCAAGAAATGTGATGATCTTCGGTCACATATTGATAGTGATGTGAAAAAAGTACAGTCTACTGCATGCTTAGGTTTTTACAGGAAAACGTGACTGCTGTAGTGGACATAATCAAAATACTAGAGTCTGAAAACACCCTTGTCTACCAAGTGTTCAGCATAATTGGTGTAGATGTGAAACATCTCCTTGAGAGTAGGCTGGGCGACACTTTTAGTGACTTTAGCACTGCAACATGCTCCATGTTGGAATTCTTGCCACTTGGTAAGCAAAGTAATGTTGAGGAGCAATTAAGGAAATGTTATTTTACAGTCTATGGGAAATGGCTTGCAATGATGCATAGAAATATGTCCCTTCACCAACCATGGCATTTGAAGTTAATGAAGCCTCACTGAGGTACTCTGCACAAGTTCTAGATCCCTTCTGAATTTTCTCCAGACTTTGAAAAATACTGCTTCATTTTTGACTGCTTCAATAACTGAGGGCATATGTGCCCAATTCAACGCATATGTTGCAGAACATGTCCTAGAGAATCACAATCTTCAGATGCACCAGTATTGGCATGGAAAGCTATGTCATTGGCCAGAGTTAGCAAATTGTGTACTGGATGTTTTGGCGTTGCCCGTCTAAAGTGCCAATGCTGAGAGTGCCTTTTCACAGATAAACGTTTACATAGGAAGGAAAGAGCAAGCGCGCATGACCAAAGACTCACTAAAGAAGTATTGTATGGTGTACTACAATAAGTTTGATTTGTAAAAATTTATCTGGACCTCATATACCCTGTGCACACGCTATCTATACACATGCACTATCAGTGCAGAAAGCAAGCAATAATTAAAATTAAATTAAAATTCCATAAACACCGGAAACACTGTTTCTGTTGTTTTTAATGGCGCGAAAATGTGTAACCACTGATAATCACTGTTTTTTAAGGTATTGACAAAACTGAAAAAACCCCACCAGAATTGACCAAAAATAAAAACTGAAAACAGGAAAGCCTACCAATACCCTATTCCCAAACCTGTCCAAAGCACACACACACACATTGGCACACACCACCCATACAGACGCAAACAGCACATCCACACACAAGCACAAACAGAAAAAAAGGTAAACATGCATCCAAACATACAGACACCGCACCCACCACCACACTCACAGGCACCCTCACCACCATCGCAAACACCACTGACAACACAACAGCCACATACTCCCACCACTCACTCATCACATCCCTACACAGGACAGGGGAGACCACACACGCATGCAGATACCACACACCCACCATCACACTCCAACTACCACAGACACACCCATACCCACATGCGCTCCCACCAGCATCTCCATAGACACACCCACAGCCAGCACAACATCACCATTCATGACACCCATACCCAGCACTTCCACTGTAGCAACATCCATAGACACACCACCTGCACTCTACACTTATAAAAAACTCAGACGCAAACACTAAAGCACCAAACATAAACCAGATAAACTAGACACACCCATACTAGCACCACATACACCTGACACACATGCACCTGTAACAGATCTAATCACATCACTCAAATCACTTCCTCTCCCTCCAAGTCCCCACTCCTTCCCACACCCCCTCCCAAGTTCCCTACAGAAGACCCTTCCTTTGCCCTTGCACTCACCGCTACCATACCACCTACCACCCCTTCAAAGAAACTTCCTCCTCCTACCACAACCAAGATCACCGCTTCCACCTCCAAATCCACCCCTATTCCTGACCATCCACCCCTTCCACTTCACAGTGTATCCCTTCCAAACGTTGCTCCACCCCTTCCAACTCCCAATCCCCCTTCTAAACATCAGTCTACCTCTTCCTCTTCCAAAATCCCACCTTCAAAATCCAGTGTCTCCCCTTCCAAACTCAAACGTCCCCCTCCCAAATAAGATCGAGGTGCCTGATATGCCCAATTGATGCCCCTTTGTGAGGAGGTTCCCTGGCAGTGTCTTGAAGAACAAGTTGAGTGGAACAGCACTGTGCTGAACCACCGAATGTGAACATGGACTGGCCATTAGCCTTTGGTTAACTCCATAATTTTATTTTGGAAACAATAAAACTTTTGTTTGGTTTAGAACACATTAGTCCTGCCATTACTTTTCTAACTATTTATTTTGTTGTATACTTTGTGATGTGTGACTACATTTGTGTTTGTTTCACCCTTATTGCTGATCCATTTGAAGGGGTTTGTATAATCTGACATTGGAACCTGTGCTGGAATTGCACAGGAGAAGGGGAACTGTTCCAAGGATGGATATGTGGGATGTATTCCAAATGGGGCTGTCATTGCTTTGGGTGGGATATCATATGGTAAGCATTTCTGCTTATCTTGGGCAATGTGCACGTCATCTAGCTTGCAGTTCTCACTATGATGTACATTGGATATGTGTTTGATGTGCGCAAGTTAGTTATTTATTTATCCACACATGGAGCGTGGTGAATAGACATACCTTTTTACACTTTGTTATGGAAATGTGTCCTTTTTAGTGTGATTAGCTTACACCTGCTTTATATATGTGTGTGACAAATGCTGTTACGGTTGTGTTAGTTTTCCTGACTTGCACTTACACATTCCCCACATATGCATGGCACTTGGTTATGCTATTGGTTGTCATAGAAATACTTCAAGCCACAAGTCCTGTGCACATAGAGGTTTTGAGGCATGTGGAAAGTGCACTGGGGCCAAAGGGCCCAGCCTTTCAGGGGTCCCCCTGGTAGAGGCAAGCCTATTCTGCAGAGAGTGTTTACATTGTGACCTTTGTATACTTCTGATACTGATTATTTGACATTCCATTGACATCACATTTACCTTTTCATGTGGGTGATGTGTGAGTTATGTTATGTTATGTTAAAAGTGATTTATAGAGCGCTCGTTCACCAGGCGGTTTCTTGGCGCTAAGGAAGGGCGTCCGTGGTTGCAGATAGTATGAGTTTAGTTATATGCTTGGGTAAAGAGCCAGGTCTTAAGTGATTTCCTAAACTTGATGTAAGAGTCAGCAGTGCGCAGATGTGGGGGCATGGTGTTCCAAAACTGGGGGGCCAGAATCGTATATCTCAGTCCTCCATGTTTTTTCCGTTTGAAGGTATGGGGGATCAACAGATTTTTGCTGGAGGAGCGTAGATCACGGGAAGGGATGTACCGTTGTGTGTTAGAAGCGATGAAAACGGGTCCATGACCTGAGAGGGCTCTGTAGCTGATGCAGCCCAACTTAAATAGGCAGCGTTGAAGTAGAGGAAGCCAGTGGAGGCTTTTCAGCATAGGACTTACTCGTTGATGTTTGGGCTGACCAAAGATGAGCCTGGCTGCCTGGTTCTGGACGAGTTGCAGCCGATGTAACTGGTAGGCTGGTATACCCGTATAAAGGGAGTTTGCGTAATCGATCCGCGATATGACCAGAGCGAGTACCACTTGGGTCAGGGCTGCAGTGGAAAGAAATCTGCTGATTTTCCGAATTCTTCGGAGTTGGAAAAAGCATGCAGAGACCACTGAACTGATCTGAGCCTTCATGGTAAGATCGTTACTGATGATAATTCCTAAGCTTTTTACCGAGTTAGCAGGGAGAGGAGAGCTCCCTAACAGCGGTGGCCAGAAGTTAGAATCCCAGGGATTGGCCAAACCGCCTGTGAGGATCAACTCTGTTTTGTCTGGGTTTAATTTGAGTTGATTGGTGTTCATCCAGTCACTGATGAAATTCATAATAGATTGAAAGTTGGACACAGATGATACGGAGGTGTCAATGTTGAATATCAGCTGAAGGTCGTCAGCGTAGTTGAAAACTATGACCTCTCTTTTTCGCAGGGCCAAGACTAAAGGGAAGATATACAGATTGAAAAGTAGGGGTGAAAGAGAGGAGCCCTGCGGGACCCCACAGGTTAATTTATTTTCCTCTGCTCTAAAGTTGGCCAGACGAACCGATTGGGAACGGTTGCTGAGAAAGGAGGTGGTCCATTTCAGGGGCAGGCCCTGGATCCCAGCACAGCCGACACGATCGATCAGAAGTTGATGATCGACCGTGTCGAAGGCAGCTGACAGATCGAGGAGGACCAGGGCCTGAGTATTGTCCTGATCAGCCCCCCTTCTCAGTTCGTTCATGACCGCCAGAATGACGGATTCGGTGGAATGTTCGGGTCTGAAGCCTGCCTGATGGGGGTCCAGATAATGGGTCTGTTCTATAAAAGAGCTGAAGCAGGTGGCAACATGGGCTTCAAGGATCTTACTCAGATATGGTAACAGAGAAATAGGGCGGTAGTTGGCCGGTATTGAAGGGTCTAAGCTAGGTTTCTTGATAATGGGGACCACTTCCGCCATTTAAAAAAAATTAGGGACTGTCCCTTGGGCCAATGAATTATTGAGAAGCTGTAGGGTCTAATACAGATATTTAGCAGAGAGGACGTGTTTAAGTTTCATGACACATCCATTCAGAAGTCACTTTGATATGACAACAGGATCTAGCAAGTGGTAAATGTGAGGGTGTCACTGAGATGAATAGCTGGGATATTGATGTGGAGGTGCTGTTATGTTACACCAATCAATGCACACATCAGTATCCCTGATTCTTAATTTTATATATGTTTAGTTTGATGAAGTGGGCCTGTGCAGTGTCAGTGACCTGCCTAAAGAGGGCATCGTGGAACAATGCTTGGATTATACATTCCGATTTATTGGGAACAGGGCCCGCATGACATGTTTTGGCCAGGGACCCCATAAACCTTTGTATGTCCATGCCGGACCAACTATTTGCTGAGTAGTTAATGGGAATGGGTATATGGTATATGGCTTTCCGTCGGTTGCGTCCATGATGGTGTTGGTCATCATCAAGCAGCAGTGGCAGGATGTTGAGGACCGGCTCCATGGCAGTACGGGACATGTGAAGGTGAGTTTGTGCCTTATATGCTTCCCTTTCCGTCAGCTCAGGTGTGGAGGCTTAACAGCCATAGTCACGTCGGCAGTAAGACACATCATGATTGGGCAGGCGTGGGAACTGGCAGTCCGCCCTACTACAAACACATTCGCCTATCCCACCGCAGACTCGGTCAGGATTTACTGGCGGTAGTACCGCCGCGGTCTTTCGTCTATGGGAGTGCATGCAGCATAATAGGGCAGTCGGACCGCCAAGTCTTTTTGATGGTGGTCGCGTTACCGCCAAACTCGTAATCAGGCCCTTTGTCTTGATCCCTAATGCAGATTTTTTGGCATAGGCGAACACGGATCATGCGTGTGCGCCATGACATAGGCCTGTCTCATGGAATTGCGGTCTTGTTGGACTGGGAGGAGTGCCCAAAGCACTACACTCATAGTGGTGGAAGACTACTGCCTTCCCCAGGAGTTAAACAGCACAAGCGCAGTGGTGGCAGCATACTGTGTGATGATCAGTTGTAGTGACCAGATTCTTTTTCACTCACCTTTTTCAAAATTCTGCTGCAGTGTGTTTTTAGTTCACCCTTGGCCTACATCAGGTTGATGTAGATGTGCGTGGGTAGTGAAAACATGTGCTGAGTGCATGTGGGCCCGCAAGAAATACACTACACAGTGGGTGCAGTGTGGAATAGTGTACACTTGGTAAATGTCTGTGCTCTGACAGATGGTGTTTAAGGTGATACACTCTGGTGCAGTACCGAGAGACTGTAGTATTGAACAGTGTTCGCAGACTGAGTGCGTATGCTGCATGTGAAAATGCTGGTGATAGCACAGTACATGGGCACAACAATACTAAACAGTGGAGTGTGCTGTGAATGTATGCTGAGTGCAGAAATGCCTGCACTGGTACATAACAAGGAGGAACTTGGGTTCCATTTTGAGAAGCCCAGGCCTGCCTGGTGGAAACATGAGGAGTAGATGAATATTCCCCAGACAGAATTGCATATTAATGCATTCCTGTAAGCTTGGTGAGATAAGCCCTGGGTGAGGCGCGCCAGGCTCTCCCTGTGCATTTAAAAGAGCTCTTTGATTCAGTGACAGATCACAAGGAAGATGCCTGGACATATCTCACGAGGAGGGAGATGTGGCTGATAAGGGAATCATAAAGGGTAGGGTTGAGGGCCCGGGATTAACCTTTGATGCACAGATCACTGTGGCTGACATCCAGGTGTGAACTCTTGAAGCAAGATGGCGGCTGCTTAGGTGGCCGATAGCAGCACACTGACCGAAGGGCTGAAGCTGTGACTGGGAATGCCCTGTGCCTGGCGGTGATTTTGGAAACAATTTAAAGCGGAACACGAGGAATCGATGCCCCCCAGGATCGGAACTCACTCCTGCCACTGCTGTGTGTGGGCGGACTGGGCTAGGCTAGGGCTACATATCTTGAGGCAAGCCGCAACCGCACACTCACCTTGTCTGGACTGCGGTGGGCTGAGTCGGCTCCTCGAAGTGATGGGGCCGAAGAACGCAGGTACTGGCGGTGCCCCCAAGACGGGAGGGGCCCGACAGGTGCGGAGCGGACCGACGGCAGAGCTGGACTTGGAAAGCCCGGTGGAGTCGGCGCCCGGGCGCGGGCAGCGTATGCAGCACCGACACGATGAGCAACCCTCCGAGAAGAGAGGAAGGGGCGGGACCATGGGGAAAGTACGTCCTGCCGGCTCCTCGGTGGTTGACCTGCTACAGAAAGGTCGGGAACAGCAGCCGGGAGCCAAGGCAGATCGCAGAGGACTTAACAAGCCGGGAGTGGAACAGAAACGGGAGGAGCGTCCGGGGCAAACAGGCTCCCAGGGTCAACCGGCAATTGAGTCACCAGATACACCGCTCCTTGAAGGTAGGCTGGCAGAACCAAATGCGCTAATTACAAAAGCACCAACACTGACTCTGACTGATCATGTGCAGGCTGGGAGGGTAGCTTGTGAGGCCATAGCCCCTGTCAGGACAACGGCAAGTAGGGACTCTACTGGGCCAGATGGAGCGGGAGAGAATACCGAGACCCTCCCCAAAAGCAACGCTGCAATGCCCCCGGATCAGGGAAAAGATGCCCCCTTAGCAGTATGTAACAAACTTATACAACTAGGCAATAACATTAATGGACAGGAAACAAGGAAGGGGATGGATATCTATTCGGGGGCAGAATCACTGGATTGTCAGTAAGATGAGCAAGGAGATAAAGGAGATTTGGAGAAAGAACCTAGTGACTGTTTTTTCTCAGTTTCAGAGGGGGTGGAATGGTCCGAGGACGGCCTTGGCTCCTCCTCTGATCTTAGCAATATTGAGACAGATCCAGAAGAAAGTGATGGAGCCCAAGCCCTAATTGCTAGGAAACTAAGGAGAAAATCTGCCGCACAACGGTTGGGTGGTAAAGATCTTAAATGGGATTATACGTCGGTAACTGAATTGGCAGGCTCTCCGCCTGGGGAGAACACAGCCCTAGTCGACCCGGACCCCCCAACTTTGGAGGCTATCTATCAGGCGATCCTGTTGCATAGAGAAGAGACACGCCAGGATAGTCGAAAGGCTCAGTCTGCTCTGCGCAAAGTGCAGGGGTTGGTCAGGAAATTAACCAAGTCTTGTAATACCATCGGGGAACGAATATCAGATCTCGAGACCAGGATTGTTACAGCAGAAGCAGACCTCACAGCAACACAGGTACAGACTGAAGCACACGAAGCCCAGCTAAAAGACATACAGTGGAAGCTGGAGGATAATGAAAATCGACAGAGAAGGAATAATCTGCGTGTACTTGGGGTTCCGGAAGGTGTGGAAGGGTCCGATACCCATGCATATATAGTAGAGATGTTAAAGGTCGCTTTTCCTGAACTAGCTGAATGGAACTGGTCACATGAGATACAGCGAGCTCACCGTACCCCCTTTAAGATGAGATATCCTATAAAAGAAGATGTAAGGCCCTGGGCTATTCTTGTTTATTTTGGAAACTTTTTGCTTCATCAAGCGATATCAGAAAAAGCCAGGCCCGAATCAAAAAGGTCCAGTGGAGGGGTGTCTTTTTTTGTGCGCCCCGACTTTTGCCACGCTAAGGTGGAGAGACGATGGAGACTGAGACAAATGATCAAGCCATTCCAGGAAAAAAATGCACAGATTTACCTGGTCAACCCAGCACAGTTGAAGGTGATCTGGGAGGGTCAGACGCGATTCTTCTCCTCCGAAGTTAAGGCAAAAGAATTCCTGGAAGGTCTGGATAAATAAATCCAAATGAAAGCGGCGTAGTAGTCTGGGGACATGATTAATAGGTTCAAAGTGCTGGCCTGTAGGAGAACAGAGACTGAATTTTGAATGTTTAGGATCACTAACCCCCCCTCCCCCCCAAAAAAAGGGGGGGGATGCAATCTATATAAATGAGTTAAAGATATTATAAATATGATTACCAATATATATATAGCCAAGCAATTTTTTGAAGTAATATCACAGGGAAGTATATGAATACTGTTGTTTAATATACAGCCCGGGTCAAGTGTGCTGTGCTCATCTCACGCACAGACCTAGGTCTGAGCGCTTCACTAGGGTGGTGGTGGGGAAGGGGAGGTGGGCGGGGGTGGGGAGGCAGGGAGATGGGGGAGGGCAAAGGTGGGAGGTGGTGGTGGTGGGGGGGGGAAAGCTAAAACAATATATACCCAGAGATGAATACAAGGTTACCGAAGGAACACTGTGTCGTGTGTGGCTTAAAGTTGTTAAGGCAATGAAGATATATCAGGCTGGCTTAAAGAACAAGATAAATGGGTAAAATAAATATATGTACAGTAAACGTGGGTGGGTTAAATGACCGGAATAAAAGACAAAGAATGGCCGAATTTGCCAGGCTAAACACTTTGGATATCATATGCGTACAAGAAACGTATATCCCCTGGGGGAAAAGGAACCTGATGAGTATGGGAGGGTACAATTTGTTGGCCAGTACATCTCAGACCTCTAATATTCAAGGGGTTGCAATTTTTGCAAAGGTTGCTATGGGAGAAGCCAAGCGTAAAGCAACAGATGCACTTGGGTGATGGGCAATGGTTGAGCTCGAGATAGGCTATACCAAATGTGCAATATACGGCTCGAATCAAGACGATCCAGAAATTTTTGAGGATCTAGAGATAGAGCTGGCAACGTGGCCTAGTCCTCTAATTGTCTGTGGGGATCTTAATATATCAGTTGAACTGGGGAGAAATCAAGGATACCTGGGGCGAAAACCTAGAGTATATAGAGCGTTGACATCCCTTATGAAAAGCCATGGCTTGATCGACATAGGGGGAGCAAAAAACCCAATAACCCAGGGTATACATATTACTCTTGTCCCCATAACAAATACACCAAACTAGACTATTTTCTTACCTCAGCAAGTCTTGCTAACAAAGTAGGGATTACAAAACTCCCAAAAGTGATTTCAGCTCATCCTCTCTCTCACGAAGGATCCCGATGACACCAGGATCAGCTTCCAGGAAGGAATGAAGGACGTCGCGGCCTGGATGAAGGACAGCTGCCTGAAGCTCAACACTGAGAAAACAGAGGTCCTCATCCTGGGACCCTCGACCTCCGCCTGGGACAACACATGGTGGCCCTCCGCCCTCGGGAGCCCTCCCACCCAGACAGATCACGCACGGAACCTCGGCATCATCCTTGACTCCTCCCTCTCCATGACCCGCCAGATCAACGCCATCGCCTCCACCAGCTACAACTGCCTCCGCATCCTCCGAAAGACCTTCAAATGGATCCCCCCCGAGCACAGAAAAACCGTCACCCACACACTTATAACCAGCAGACTGGACTACGGAAACGCCCTCTACGCCGGCATCAACAAGACCCTCCTACACAAGCTCCAAACCATCCAAAACGCCGCGGCCAGACTCATGCTCGGGACTCCTCGGCACGAACACATGACGCAACACCTCCACGACCTACACTGGCTCCCCGTCGAGAAGAGAATAACCTTCAAGCTTCTCACCCACACCTACAAATCCCTCCACAACATCGGACCCAAATACCCCAACGAAAGAGTCTGCTTCCACGCACCCAAAAGGAATCTCCGATCCGCCGACCTCGCCCTAGCAGAGATCCCCCGCATCCGCAGAAGCAGAGCAGGAGGAAGGGCGTTCTCCTACATCGCAACCAAGACCTGGCACGAGCTCCCAATCAGCATCAGACGCTCCCCAAACCTGCACGCCTTCAGGAAGGACCTCAAGACCCTGCTCTTCGACTGAGTAGGAGCTGCCCCACCCCTAGCGCCTTGAGACCCTCACGGGTGAGTAGCGCGCTCTATAAACCCCCTGATTGATTGATTGAATCCGCTAATACTCGATATCGATGCTGATACGTCTAAAAAAACATACAATAAATGGACATTTGACAAGAAGCTTTTGGTTAACAAGACCTATCTAGAATACATCAAGAAATGGGCTCAGGAATTTTTTGATATCAATGGATATAGTGCCAGTCGCAACATAGTATGGGATACCTTCAAAGCCGCTCTAAGAGGGGAGACAGTTAGCTTTGTAGCACGCAAAAGGAAAGAGCAGCAGCTAGAGAATGAACGGCTACTAACAGAGCTGGCCAAGGCAGAAGAAGAGCATACAGCCTTAATAATTCAGGGGCAGGAAGCAGAACTCCAGCTACGAATTATCTCCCTTAAAGCCGAATTAAATAGTTGGCTTACGCAGAAGGCGGCGGAAATATATCAGTCGCAACAGAGCAAGGTATATGAGACCGGGGAACAGGCTGGGAAAATGCTAGCACTACGAATCAGGCAGAAAATTTTTCAAAATCAAATATCTGTCATAAGAAAGGATGGTCAAGCATATACAGAGACTAAGGATATACTTAGGATATTCCAGGAGTACTATCAGCTTCTCTATAAAAAAGATGAAGGGACAAGTCAGGAAACCACACCTAAAATAACAAATACTGAACTGGGGCCTCTACTGGGTAGGCTGGCTAAGGAGGAGTTAGACAGAGACTTTTCATTAGAAGAGGTATTAACTGCACTTCATGAGTTACCATCAGGGAAGGCCGCTGGCCCCGATAGTATTCCCCTAGAAATATATAAGCAACTACAAACAGTGATCGCACCTCTACTATTGGATTTGTTTTTAGGAATAAAACATAATGGGCTAGTACCCGAATCCTGGAAGGAGACAGACATTATTATCTTCCCTAAAAAAGGCAAGCCATCGGATAATCCATCCTCATACAGGCCCATATCATTGATCAATACAGACACAAAGTTGTATTCCAAAGTTCTGGCCACCAGGTTGGGGAGGGTCATTGGCCATCTAGTCTCACCTTGGCAGCATGGGTTTATTCCCGGGAAAGGGACAACTGATCACATCAGGCGGGCTATAACTTTATTTGATATCCAGGCTGCAACGGGGGCGGATGGCCATGATCCTCCTCGACGCAGAAAAAGCGTTCGATCGGGTGGCCTGGAGGTTTCTATGGGTGTTACTAGAACTAAAAGGATTTGGGCCAAGAATTATCAGGGCTATTAAGGCTATGTATCTGAACCCCAAAGCCCAGTTACAACTAATGGGGGAAACATCAGGCAATATTTTTATATCAAGGGGGACAAGACAGAGGTGCCCCTGCTCCCCTATTTTATTTGCCCTGTACATAAACCTTCCGATAGATACATTTCTAGGAAGTCAGGTTATCAATCCAATCATCTCTAGAGGCTTCGAAACCAAGGTACTAGTGTACGCAGATGATATAGCTATTTTAACTACTGACCCGGCTGACGCAATTAGCGAGGCTACGGCCATTGCCAAGGAATTTGGGCAGGCATCTGGCTATTCGCTGAATGAAGGGAAAACATTGATAGTATGCACTGATAACATAAACTTCAACGATCCTCTGTGTGTAGAGAATGTTATTTATCTTGGGGTTTGTATCAGTCCAAAAGTTGATACAATAGTTAAGACTAACTTTAACCCTTTGATAAAGGCAATCTCGACAGATCTTAAGAGAATAAATGGACTGCATCTGTCTGTTGTTGGGAGAGGAAACGTTCCCTAAAATGACAATGTTGCCAAAAATGCTATATCTGTTTCGCTCTATTCCGATTGTGATCGAGGCAGATATTTTAAAAACGCTTGAAACTGTTTTCTCAAAATGTACCTGGCAATATGGAAAAATTAGACGCTCTGAAATATATGGCACTTCCGCAGGCACAGGGTGGGCTTGCATTTCCTAATATTATATTATATCATTGGGCGTGTCTTTTGCAACAGATGGCGAGTTTATTCTGCTCGGCTATAACCACAGAAACAGAGGAGTCAAGAAAGTGCAAGACCCCAACTATATATGAACTTATCATAGGGAGTGAGGCTGGGGGGATATTACTACGTCAGGGGGAGTCAAGCTATTTTAGGAAGGCGCGCTCTAAGGTCATGTATAGCGCCTGGGAAGTATGGACTAAGGTGCGTAAGGCTATGTCAATCCCTAAATTCAACTATTACACCCCACTGTGGCGATCTCAAGCTCTCCCGCATTCCTTTTATGATATCATGGGTAGGCAATGGGAACAATTCGGCCTAACAACGATAGGCGATATATATGATTGAGACCAGATACGTCCCTTTGGTGCCCTACAGCAGGAGTATGGGATGTCGACCAGACATTATTTTAAATATATACAAATACGGGAATATCTTATCAGTCAAAGGCCAATAGGCTCTCCGGGGGGAAGGATACCCCTACTTGAGGTTACTGTGGGGAGAGATAATAGGATCAAGAACATCTATAACATATTGCAAGGAAGCATCCAGGATGATTTGGAGAAAACTGAAACAAAATGGGCTGAGAAATTGAACGACCCCGATGTGGATGTGTATACGGCTCTGCTATTAGCGGGTAAAATTTTCTGGTCAACGAATCTAAAGGCACAACACTATAAGACTTTATTTAACCTGTATTTTACCCCCGCTAAACTTTTTAGCTGGGGCATGAGAGCTGACGATAGTTGTCCAAGATGCGGGGAAAGACCCGCAACTACATGCACATGTTTTATGACTGTGTCAGATTGCTGTCTGTAAAAAATGAGGTGGTAAGCTTCCTGGAGGGGCTGCTAGGACGTAGCATTAACCTATCCCCTACTTTGATGCTTATGGGCTATGATAGCGACATAGGCCTGGATACCACAGAGAAATATTTTGTATTTATCTGCACAGCTGTTTTTAGGTTATTAATAGCAGCAAGGTGGAAGGATGTGAACACTCCCACTTTTCAAATGTGGATAGCTCGCCTCCTGGGGGTCTACAATCACGAGAGTGCATTATATGCGTGCAGGGGCAGGGAGGCCAGGAAACTGGGGTGGGCAATCTGGTCACCCATTGCAAGGTGGAAAAGGAACGCGGGATGCTCTGATAGGAGAAGCAGCGAAGGAATATGGGATGTGTCATAAACTATGATTAGTAAGGGAGCACATATATTAAGGAAAGGATTTTACTTAATCCCACATATTTAATTAACTGGTTTGGCCTAATGTATGCTCTGCTTGATCTGTACTGTAAGTATAATGTTTATAATATCCATGCTAAGGTTCTTTTAAGCCTATTTTTAACATTTATATAAGCTTTGATGTATTTATTTCTTGTAAATCCACAGCATTGCCTTATTTTTATGTAACAATGAATTGTGATACTGTGAATTGATTCTTTGGGTATATAAAATTTTAAAAAAAATTAAAAAAGAAATACTTCAAGCCACAGGTCCTGTGCACATAGAGGTTTTGAGGCATGTGCAAAGTGCACTGGGGCCAAAGGGCCCAGCCTTTCAGGGGTCCCCCTGGTAGAGGCAAGCCTATTCTGCAGAGAGTGTTTACATTGTGACCTTTGTATACTTCTGATACTGATTATTTGACATCCCATTGACATCACATTTACCTTTTCATGTGGCTGATGTGTGAGTCTAATACAGATATTTAGCAGAGAGGACGTGTTTAAGTTTCATGACACATCCATTCAGAAGTCACTTTGATAGGACAACAGGATCTAGCAAGTGGTAAATGTGAGGGTGTCACTGAGATGAATAGCTGGGATATTGATGGGGAGGTGCTATTATGTTACACCAATCAATGCACACATCAGTATCCCTGATTCTTAATTTTATATATGTTTAGTTTGATGAAGTGGGCCTGTGCAGTGTCAGTGACCTGCCTAAAGAGGGCATCGTGGAACAATTCTTGGATTATACATTCCGATTTATTGGGAACAGGGCCCGCATGACATGTTTTGGCCAGGGACCCCATAAACCTTTGCATGTCCATGCCGGACCAACTATTTGCTGAGTAGTTAATGGGAATGGGTATATGGCTTTCCGTCGGTTGCGTCCATGATGGTGTTGGTCATCATCAAGCAGCAGCAGCAGTGGCAGGATGTTGAGGACCGGCTCCATGGCAGTACGGGACATGTGAAGGTGAGTAAAGGTGAGTTTGTGCCTTATATGCTTCCCTTTCCGCCAGCTCAGGTGTGGAGGCTTAACAGTCATAGTCACGTCGGCAGTAAGACACATCATGATTGGGCAGGCGTGGGAACTGGCAGTCCGCCCTACTACAAACACATTCGCCTTTCCCACCGCAGACTCGGTCAGGATTTACTGGCGGTAGTACCGCCGCAGTCTTTCATCTATGTAGTGCATGCAGCATAATAGGGCAGTCGGACCGCCAAGTCTTTTTGATGGTGGTCGCGTTACCGCCAAACTCATAATCAGGCCCTTTGTCTTGATCACTAATGCAGATTTTTTGGCATAGGCGAACACGGATCATGCATGTGCGCCATGACATAGGCCTGTCTCATGGAATTGCGGTCTTGTTGGACTGGGAGGAGTGCCCAAAGCACTACACTCATAGTGGTGGAAGAATACTGCCTTCCCCAGGAGTTAAACAGCACACGCGCAGTGGTGGCAGCATACTGTGTGATGATCAGTTGTAGTGACCAGGTTCTTTTTCACTCACCTTTTTCAAAATTCTGCTGCAGTGGGTTTTTACTTCACCCATGGCCTACATCAGGTTGATGTAGATGTGCGTGGGTAGTGAAAACATGTGCTGAGTGCATGTGGGCCAGCAAGAAATACACTACACAGTGGGTGCAGTGTGGAACAGTGTACACTTGGTAAATATATGTGCTCTGACAGATGGTGTTTAAGGTGATACACTCTGGTGCAGTACCGAGAGACTGTAGTATTGAACAGTGTGCGCAGACTGAGTGTGTATGCTGCATGTGAAAATGCTGGTGATAGCATAGTACATGGGCACAACAATACTAAACAGTGGAGTGTGCTGTGAATGTATGCTGAGTGCAGAAATGCCTGCACTGGTACATTACAAGGAGGAACTTGGGTTCCATTTTGAGAAGCCCAGGCCTGCCTGGTGGAAACATGAGGAGTAGATGAATATTCCCCAGACAGAATTGCATATTGCTGCATTCCTGTAAGCTTGGTGAGATAAGCCCTGTGTGAGGCGCACCAGGCTCTCCCTGTGCATTTAAAAGAGCTCTTTGATTCAGTGACAGATCACAAGGAAGATGCCTGGACATATCTCACGAGGAGGGAGATGTGGCTGATAAGGGAATCATAAAGGGTAGGGTTGAGGGCCCGGGATTAACCTTTGATGCACAGATCACTGTGGCTGACATCCAGGTGTGAACTCTGGTCACTCCCATGAAGCTTGCTATGGGTTAATCAGCTTCAGAGTTCTGCCTGCTCTGACAGACATCTTTCAGAAGGAAGGATGAAGGGGAGAACTGTCCATATCTAAGAAGCAGAACCCCAAAATAAAACTTCAAAGGTCCAGACACTAAATCACATTCTGTGCCTGGAAAAGAACTATAAGTAAGAGAGTCAGAGACCCCATACTTGGTATCTGCTGAGCAGCCAGCCAGACTGCATTAGGAGGGGAAGCTCTGCAAGACTTCTGCCTGTTCCCAAGACTAGAGGCCTATCCTGCTAGTCTCCCTGCTGGGTGAGGGGACATCACCCAGGGAAACCAAGATCATCTGCCCTGGAGTCTGGAGTGGAGCACCAGTACGGAAATTAGTTACTTACCTGTAACTGCAGTTCCCCAGTATTGGTATC
Organism: Calotriton arnoldi; assembly: GCA_963921515.1. Classification (NCBI taxonomy): domain Eukaryota; kingdom Metazoa; phylum Chordata; class Amphibia; order Caudata; family Salamandridae; genus Calotriton; species Calotriton arnoldi. The sequence continues at coordinate 182,151 of CAWUFW010016591.1, read as the reverse complement.
TTTTATAGATTCACATGCTTGAACATTCCCTGTCATCGAAGTGGGAGTCCCATGGTACCATAGTAAAGTCAGGGCTGTCTTTACGCATGGGCACGCTGGGCAGTTGCCGGGAGGCCCCACTAGCATGGGGCCCCATGCAGACCAGAATTTTACACTAATTTTCCGTTAAACATTTTTATTCCTGTGAGTGGTTGTATAGGCAGGGCTCAGTGCACTGCTTTGCCCGGGGGCCTATAAAGCTGTTAAGACAGCTATGAGTAAAGCAGTATGGAATAGTATCATAGGCTATAATGGCAATGCAAAGTCAGTTTAATAGCCTATCTATGTCCTTTTTAAAAAAGGACCAAACTTGAGCTATAACCAATCAGGCGACAGCATCCTCTAGAACACTCCCAACAGAGGCTGAATCCCTCAGAATAGGTATGTGAAAATACGCATCTTTAAGGTCGAGGGTGGTCATGAAGTCTGCTTGGTTTAAGAGCTGGAGAACCTCCTCTAAAGTGACCATATGGAAGGATCATTGCCTCAGAAAAGTGTTGAGGTGTCTGAGGTCTAAAATCAGTTACCAATGGCTTGACGGCTTGTGAATTAGGAAGAAACGGAAGTAGAAGCCTTTGCCGTTTTGAGAGACAGCGACTCTTTCGATAGCTCCCTTGTGCAACATAGTTTTGACTTCCAATTTTAGAAGATGGAGAAGTTTTTGGAGGGATGGTTGAGGTGGATTTGCAGGTGGTCTTTGGAGGAATTACAAAGTATGTCTGAATTGGATGAGCTCTAAGACCCACTGGTCTGTGGTAATATCCTGCCATTGGTGTAGGTAGTTGCTAACCTTGCCACCAAGGCAGAAGAAAGGAAGAAGAGGAGTAGCCGAGGCCTGGGACACATCATTGGCTACGGGTGGTATCCTTTCTGGAATGACATGCCTTTCCTCTAGGCTGATATATGGCTTATGAGGATTGCAGTCTTTGCCTCTGTTGCTATTGGGGGCGATATGGTTGGGAGGACGTGGAGTAAGAGGGATACCTATTTTGCTGATAACCCCCTCTGTAAGAGGGCCCGTGAGCCTCGAAAAGGCACTTTCCAAAACTGTACGGTTCCTAAAGATTTTGCTCTGTCAGTATTCGCCTTGATAGCATGGAGGGCCTCATCCACTTGTGTTCCGGAGAGGGCTTCTCCACCGTAGGGAAGGTCCAGGATCCTGCTCTTAACCTCGGGATGGAAAGAGGTAGCTTTTAGCTATCCTTGATGCCGGAGTACTGCAGCACCTGCCAAATGCCTGAATCCAGGATAGCAATATCCATGGCACAATCTATGATCTCGCTGGAAGTGCGTTCTCCCTCATATAGGACTGTCTTGGCTTCCGCCTCAGGTAGTTGGTCACTATAAGCAGCAATATCCAACCACATTTGTCGATCGTACCTTCCTATGACTGCCAAGGAGTTGGCTGCCCTGACCATTAGTGCGGACATGGAGGGAAAACCTCTGCCTATGGTGTCCAGGCACCTTCCATCTTTATTTTGGGGTGCTGAGAGGGGTGTGGATGGATTTTTGGAGCGGCGGTGAACTGATTGTGCGACCACAGAGGCTGGTTTAGGATGGCCAGTGAGACATGCAGGGGTTTTCCTCAGGTGCTTTGTACTTTTTATCAAGGCGTGGTAATACCACAGCTACCGAAGCTGGAGCCCTCATAACCTTAATGCCTTCCTCTCAAATTTAATCGATGATGGTATGGTCCTGACAGATTTTTGGAAGGGCTCTTTTAAGTCATAGAGAAAGCAGTCTGCCTGCTTTGTTGGCATTGGGAGGTCAAACCTCTTTGCAGCTCTCTCGAGGAAGTTGTGGAATCCCCCTATATCTTCAGGGGGAGAATTCGCTGGGGGAGGAGTTGGTGATGAAGGGAGTGGCAACATATAATCGTCTCACTCTGCTGCCATGTCACAGAGCTCACCTTCTTCTGTGTCATCGTCTGATGTTAAAGGGTCCTGGAGGGGAACTATCTGCAGTGTACAGGGAATCGATAGAGACAAAGAAAGTGATCTGGGAGGCAATGAAGGAGAGGATGGTTTTGGTTGGTGACTTTGGTGGTGGAGATGAGGGTGTGGTAGGAGGTGCTGAAGGTGGAAAGCGCCTGCCCTAGTCATTTAGCATAAATTGAAATCAGAGACTGAAGATGATGGTAATGAAACCATTTCTTACTGATACTGTTGTTGATGGTAATGCTCAGGAGGAACATAATATGATTGTTCATACTACTACTCTTTCTCATCCTCAGGTTGGCATTTTACATGTAATTCTGAGGATCTGTGTGCAACACCAAAGAGACCGTCCTCTTCCGAGTTCTCTTCATCCAGAAAGTGAATGGGTAATAGAGGGAAGATCTTACTTGGCAAAGTGTGGGCTGGAGTAAAAAGAGGAGATTTGCAATGTTCTGCTGTTTTTGTATCCTCGATGATGCTGTCAAAGGGGTCGCGAATTGGGGTAGCGTTTCCTTCGTAGACCATGATCTTGTTGTCGACCGTGTAGTCTTCATCAACAGTGATAACTTCGTCGACGATGGAATCTTCGTCAACACCATTGACGAGAGTGCCATCGACGGCGCCGCCGATGTAGAAGATGGAGTTATCTTCGTGGACGGAATTGGCCCGCGGCTCGTCGACGAGAGAGTCGTCGTCGAGAGCGAAGAAGCTGTGGATAAAGTAGCTGAAGTAGTAGTACTAGATATAGATGGCTTCTTCATCGACGGAGTGGATTCTTTCGTCAGCGGTGAGGTGCTCATCAGCGATTTCACCATCGACGGCGCTGAAGATGGCTTCTTGAAAGACTGCTTGACCTGTGGTGGAGGTGTACGAGGCTCAGATACCATTTTTAGGGCTGTTTCTTCTGTAGATGATGAGAACACTCCTTTTCTTCATGTTTGCTCACAGAATTAGAGCCTGAGAGGATTTTTTAAGATATTTGGAAAGAGGCTGTTGAGAGGAATGTGAGGAGTCTCTCTGTCTCTTCTGAGATATCCTGGAAGAAGAAGATTCTCCCCTGATGGTATCTGAGACAGGCTCCTTTCTAGATTTAAGTTTCTGGAGCCATAAAGGAAGCCTTCCCTCATGGTCTTTAAGGGTTTTGGCAGAAAAGGTTCAACATACCTTACAGTCCACAGTTTTATGTACAGGGTAAAGGTAGTAAGTAGATGCAGTCCTGATGTGGGTCATCTGTATAAAGCCTCTTTTTCCCACAAGTAGCACAATCTCTGAAGAGAGCCGTTTTTCTTTTTCTGACAAGAACTCAGATTTAGTCGCAAAAATTATAGACATACAGGAGTAAGATATGTGTAAATGTATTTATATATCTAAAGATATATAGCAATCCTTGAAGTCGCTGTGAGTAAGTGTAGAACAGAAAAAACTGAGCAGAGCTCAGTGGAGACTCCCTAGCATGACATGCGGTAGAGAATCTGAGGGACTGGAGCTTCTCACAGGAAGGTTCTAAAGGGTGGTTCATTCTGATTGGGTAAAGCTAAAAGTTTGGTCTCTTTTTTAAAATCAGGATGATAGGTTATTAAACTAAGAGGACTTCACCTTTTCTAGTCTATACCTATCAGTACATTGCTTTATTAAGGTACTGGGGGACTCCCATCTCGACGACGGGGAATGATTTAAGCATGTGAATCTATGAAAGTTCCAATACTGGAGTAACAGGCAACCTGAGGGCAACATGACTGGACAGTGAGGTTCATCGGAGTGACCCCACATGCCAGGAGGGGCCACTCAAAGCGCTGAGACCGGGTCGTCGCTCGTAAACTAAATTGCTGCAACAACTAAGACGAGGGAGGCTTTGTGTCCAAGGAGGCCCGAGTACAGAGGAGATGCCATTGGAGCCACGCTGGAGCAAGGAGGCTGCCACCACATCGCTAGGCAAGGAAGAACAATACTCACCGTGTGTGGATGAAGCCGAAGGGCCTCCGATTGTCAGGACTCTGGTAAGCGCGGCTCAGGAGAGAGAGACGGTGCCTGACAGGAGTTGCGCATGTGAACCTGTGCAGCCTAGCTTTGCAGATCTGGCCCAGGACCGCACTGTACCTCTGCCAGGTTTTGTACCGCTGGAGCAGATAAGCTGAAAACTTGGCCTACCAGGCACTGGGGAATACACCGCCTTTGGTTTTTGCAACCCTACTTTACTCTAAGAGACTGCACCTTATTGGCTGGGTCCAAGAGGGGGAAACTCTGTGAACATGGCCTAGTAGTTTACATTCCGTTGATGTTCCGCATGTGAGTGGGACATAACAACACACCAGTTACATGGGAACATAGTAGTCTTCAAGGGGGACTGTGTTATTGCATACTGAATGTTGTTTAGCTTTCCATGTCTAGAATTAGAATTAAAATGCTTCTTTTGTACAAAATAAGTATTTGACTGGACATTGATTTTTTGAGTGCGCTGCGTGAACTTTGAGTTATAAGTCGTGTTTACTGATCTTTATCTACACTTACCTCCAAGGGAGCCTTGACTGCTTGCGCTACGTTACCAATTGAGAATCAGGTGCAGGAGGAGGTGCTTGACCCAATTGAGCAGGATCCATAGTAGGGTGGGCCCCGGAACATCAGAAGTAAACAGCCTCAACCAGCTCGGTTACGCCCAGTAACTCCTGCTTGCCCTGTGGCCCTCTGAACAGGGTTCTGACAATTGGCACCTAGTTGTTGGGCACCTAACATTTTAGGAGTCAAAAGATACAGAGTTGGCATTAGCTATTTCCAATTTTCAGCAGTGTTGCAATAAGTCCAGTTTTTTTTCTGTCTATGCACAAAGGTGACACGCTTTGGCAATGGAGAACACAGGATTGGAAATTGACCTCAGAACCATGTCCATAGATCAGATGAAGGATGTAGGAGGCTGGCTTAGTATATGGTACACACTTATTTAAGTGATGCACCTTGCACTAATCCAGACAACCCTTGTGGTGATTTTAGTGGTCTTTGATAACCTTTGAAAGCTCTCAAAGTGGTAGCTGTGGAGAGCAGCCTTCAGGCTTACCTTGAAGAAGTGTAAAGCAGCTAGTTTTACCAACTTTAATCTGTAGTGTAGGTTAGATGAAAAGAAAACACACAGTGTTTGTTAAAATTGGTCTTATGTATTACACATACTCTCACTAACACATTGGTATATATCCTACTCGGAGATATCAGCACAATACACAAGAATGCTTTGCAATAATCAGGTAAGTAGCACAAATATACACTGGTCTCCAGGGGGAGACCAAACCATATATTAGGAAAGTGGAATGCAAACTGCAAAGGAGAATGGGACTTGGACCAGAAGACCCAGAGGAGCCGGGGACACAAGGAACCACCCAAGTTAAGTATCCAGGAACCCCACGAAGGCTGTGTGCAGAGTGGAAACACTGCCGCATGCCTAATGGAAGTCAATGGAGAAGTCGTGGTTGCAGTTTTAAAGAAAAAGCACCCTTCCCGGAGGACCCCGAAGAAACCCTTTGGAAGACAGAAGGTTGGAGAGCCGCCCCTCATGTGGAGGCCCTTGAACCAGGTTACCTGCACCAGGGAAGCCGGGTGCATAGGGATGATGTGACGTCAGAACCTGCTGTATAGAACAGCGAAACCAGGAGCAGCAGGAGTCTTCGTGGTTGCAGTCTCAGTTCCAGCCGAATTCCAACAAAGTCCAAGTGTCCAGACGATTGAAGAGCGACATAGTTTCAGGGTTGAGTCTTGCTCCAAAACTAATCTGAGGACCCACCCATAGCGGAGCCCTTAAGTCCCATTAGGAAAGCGGTCCCTCCCAGAGGAGGGATTGGATAGAGGGTAGATACTCCCTTATCCTTTGTCCAGTTTTTCACCAGAGCGGGAGCCAAGGGGTCCTGAACTGGTTCAAACTGAAGTATGCAAGGAGGGCACCATCTGTGCACTTCTAAGCAGTCTGATGGCAGTTTGTGCCCTTCTAAGGTATGGGAACCTTATCAGAGGACACTGGCCAAAAGTCAGGTGGAAGGGAGGCTGGAATCTTAGTCGCCGGACAGCACAGGAACTCTGTTTTATCTCCATTAAACTTCAGGGAGTTACCTTTGAGCCAGTTGGTTATGTCATTCATACAGTTGTGACATCCGTCAGGTGTCTCTGATAGATCTCCTTCTAGTGATAAGATTAGCTGAGTATCATCCATGTAGTATACCAGCTAATCTTATGAGATTTAATAAGTGAGCTCAAAAGGGTTCATATAAATATTAAAAAGTATATGACTAAATTATATGACTAATTGGTGAGCCCTGTGGAACACCATATTTAACAGTCCTAAACTCAGAGCGGAAAGGAGAAAGGGAGATTGCCTGCTGTCTATCCGACAGATATGAATGCAACCATTTTTCCAATAAGCCTTTAATTCCAATAGAGGCTAGCCTAACCAGAAGGATGTTATGGTTGCTATGATTAACCATATCGAACGCAGCAGAAAGATCTAATAAGATCAATTCCGCTGAATTACCATTGTCTACCCGCCTTCTAAGTATGTCCATAACAGTAAGCAATGCTGTTTCAGTCCCAGGGCCTGGACAAAACCGAAATTGCTCTTCCTCTAAGATCTGATTAACTTCAAGGTAATGAGAGAAGGCTTTACTCACAAAACATTCCAAAGTTTTTATTGGGTAAGGAGGAAGAGAAATAGGCTTGTAATTACTTAAAATTCCAGGGTCCAAAGATGCAGTCTTTTTCAATGGTGTTATCAGAGCTCTTTTCCAGGTGATTGGAACCTCCCCCTTATAGAGAGAATGGCCACAAATTTGCCTCAGATATGGGAGAACTTCATCTGTCAGTTCTTTCCAAACACTGCAAGGTAAAGGGTCCAAAGGAGAACCAGAGGGAGTGGCCAAAGCCAGGTCTCTGATATGATCTTTTAAGTATTCAAAATGTTCTAATTGACTTAACTGTTCTGAATATACACTATCAGAAGGGGACCGAGCATCTGTGGTCTCGAGCTGAAGAGCACTGGTACTCGTAGAGGAAAAATTTGATACATTGGAGCCAATTTCATCAATAATTTAAATATTTTTCTCCTCGAAGAATACTGTGAGTTTATCACAAAGATCCCGAGAGGCTGGTACAGAATGATTTAAACAATCTGGATTAGACAATTCGCTGAAAGTTTTGAACACTTATCTTGCGCTGTTGGGCGCTGCCAAGCTAGCGCCAGCAAAGTGTTCTGCCTTTGCTTTCAAGATTGCAGTCTTATATTTCTGTAAAACAGATTTTAAAGCTAATTTTCCCTCTTCTCCATAGGACCTGCGCCATTTCCTTTTTGCATTTGTACAAGACAATTTTAAATCTTTTAATTCGGCATTATACCAAGGAGCTGAAGTTCTCCGTGGTGTTCTAGATTTTTGATAGGGATAACCTGGTCTAATGTGTCTGTAATACTATTTTCAAAATTCTCGTAATTTTCCTCCACTGACCTGTATTCCTTAAACGCGGAAGTCAGATCAAACAAAGGCTTTTCCCTAGGCAATTGTTTCCACGTTCTGCCATAATGTTTAGCGGGTTGAAATGCTTTTTCCAAAGCTACATTTTTCATTTGTAGAGAGAATATCACAAAAAATGGTCTGTCCAGCACATAGGGAGAATGTTCTCAACTGTAGCCAGGTCATGGGAGGAGAAAATAAGGTCCAGTATATGGTCATCCTGATGAGTCGGGCTATGCACTTTTTGTTGTAGGCCCAGGTTATCACATAAACCAAGGAGATCTCTTAGTGCCGGTCCAGGTTCACCTGTAGACCATAAATTAAAATCACCCTAAATAAGGAACCTTTAGTGGGCCAGAGTCATGTTACCAAAAATATCAATTAGGGATTGTAGATAGGGGTTTGATGGGCTGGGAGTACCGTAACACAGTATGCCTGAAAATACGTGGCCTTACTGTTTTCTTAGGGATAAACCCAGGAGCTCAGGGCCTACAATTTCATCTAGACTGACTGGGACAAAGTCCCATAAATCTTATTAAACTAAGCCAACTCAGCCCCAATTTTTCTGCTCACGTAGTTTATGAAACATCTTGTAACCTAGTGGGCAATTGACCTCTGAATCGGTGGTCGTCCAAGTTTCTGTCATAAACAAAACATCTAAATCTTTAGATTGTATTAACAGTTGTATCCAGTGGCGTGTCTCATCAGTGATCTAACATTGAGAAGCCCACAACCCAAAGAGCTGCAATTAGTAGCCTCCCTTCCGCCAAAAGACCCATAGTTAGTTTTAACTGCAGAGTTAGTGGTATTATCACATGGCAGTAACTCACCTGGCTCAAGCAATTGTTCTCGGGTGCAACGTACACAGTCCTTTCCCTGAGAGGCTGAAGCATATCCTGCAGCATGGCTGACGCTGTGCACGACAGGTGCGCGGACGGGTGCAGATGGGCTTGCCTTTGGCGCACCTGAACAATGGAGCGAGTGCCAAACAGGTATGGCCTCAACTTCTTCAAGGCCCAGACCACAGCAAAGGCATCCCTCTCAATAGCTGACGAACGCTTCTCCATGGGGGTCAACCTTCTGCTGATAAAAGCTACTGGTTGATCCTGACCCTCTGCATTAGGTTGTGACAATACTGCACCTACCCCTATCTCAGAAGCATCTGTCTGGACTATAAAGGGTTTGGTGTAATCAGGACTTTGCAGAATTGGAGCAGAGCATAGTGGCTTGCTTCAGGTCATCAAATGTCTTCTAACAGCTAACTGTACACTGAATTTTCTTAGGCATTCCTTTGGAGGTGAGATCGTTAAGCAGTGTAACTATGGATCCATAGCCCTTAACAAACCTCCTGTAGTACCGAGTCAGGCCCAAGAAAGCTCTGACCTGAGTCTGGGGAGTCGGAGCAATCGAGTCCATGATGGTCTGAATTTTGCTCTCCAATGGTTGAACCTGGCCTCCACCCACAAGGTGGCCAAGTACACAACCCTGCTCTCCACTATCTGGCACTTTGTGGCCTTGGAAGTGAGGTCTGCCTTTTGTAGGGCCTCAAGTACATTTCTGAGGTAGACCAGGTGATCCTCCCAGATGGAGCTAAAGACAGTTATATCTGGAAAATGCTGTTTTTGGTTTGGCATCCTTAGAGAGTCTGATTTGCCAATAGCCAGCAATCAGGTCAAAATGTACTAAGATACTTGGTAGAGGCCATAGTATCAATCAGTTCATCTGCCCCTGGAACTGGATGGGCATCAGTCCTAGTGACTGCATTGAGGCCTCTATAGTCAACACAAAACCTCATCTTTCTCTTACCATCCTGGGTGTGAGGTTTTGGTACAAGGACTACAGGACTAGCCTAAGGTCTATCTGAAGGCTCAATGACCCCCAACTCCAGCATCTTTTGGACCTCTGTCCTGATGCAATCTCTGACATGGTGAGACTGTCTGCAAATGTTGCTTTTCACAGGCAGATTGCCACCTGTGTTTACTTCATGGGTACACTAGGTGGTTTGAATGGGTGTCAGAGAAAAGAGACTGGGAAACTGATTGAGAACCTGTCTACAATCGGCTTGCTGTTGATCAGTGAGGCTACCTGCCAAGGTTACTCCTTCAACTGATCCATCAACATGGTCATCTGAGAGGAGATCAGGGAGTGGGACACTCTCTTCCTCATGTCCCTCATCAGTGGCCATGAGCAAGCTCATGTCAGCCCTGTCAATAAAAGATTTTAGGCGGTTCACATGAAGTACCCTGTAGGGACTTCTTGGAGTAACTAGGCTAAACAGTAGGTGACCTCACCTTTCTTCTCAAGTATGATGTGGGGGCACTTCACTTGTCCTGGAGAGCTGCTGGGGCCACAGGCTCCAACACCCACACTTTCTGTCCTGGCTGGCAAACAGTCAGTACAGCCTTTTGGTCATGCCAAGCTTTCTGAAACTCCTGGCTGGCCTCAAGGTTTTTACTAGGGTTCTTCAAGTACTCAGCCATACGAGAACGCAGGCCCAGTACATAGTCAATTATGTCCTGTTTAGGAGGCCTGTGAGGCGAGGTTGCTCTCATCCTTCTTTAACCAGACACAATGGAACCCTAACTGGATGTTCAAACCGAAGTTCAAATGGGCTGTAGCCCACCCCCTTCTGAGGAACCTCTCTGTAGGCAAAGAGAAGGCAAGGAAGTAAGACATCCTATTTTCGCCTCAGCTTTTCTGGGAGTCCCATGATCATACCTTTTAGGGTCTTGTTGAACCTTTCAACAAGCCCATTGCCCTGTGGATGGTAGAGTGTGGTAAACTTATAGTCAACACCACACTCTCTCCACAGAGCAGTGATGTAGCTAGACATGAAGTTAGTACCTTTGTCTGACAAGATCTCCTTAGGGAACCACATTCTGGAAACTATTCCCAGGAGGGCCCTGGCCACAACAGGAGCTGTAGTGGTCCTAATCGGAATAGCCTCTAGATACCTAGTGGCATGGCCCACCACCACTAGGATCTAACTGTGTCCAGGTGCTGTTGGAGGGTTTCAGGGACCTACAATGTATATCCCTACCCTCTCAAAGGAAACCCCAACCACTGGGAGTGGGGTCAGCCATTTTAATACATATAGTAGACATCAGTCATTACGAGATGTCCAACTATATAGTGGCTGTAATGAATCCAGTCATGTTTGGTATCAAACATGTTGGAATCACACCCCAACACCAATTCCAATGTTGGAAGTAGGATCCCATGTACTGAGGGGCTCCCTTAGGATACCGCCCTGTACCCCCGTTACAGCCTTTCAGGGTCTGACAGCAAGCTTGTGCTGCTGTCGACCACAAACACGATTCTGTCATCCTGCTGCTGAGCCAAGCTCGAGCATGGGAAGGTAGAACAATAGGTTTCCTGTCACAGGGACGTGTGATCCCCTCGTAGTCAGGACTTAGTGTATTGGGCTGGGGTGGAGGCGCTTGCCAGCCCCACCAGACTGCTTTGAAGGCCCATGTGTGCCCTCCTTGCATACTCCAGTTTGAACCTGTTCAGAAGAGCCCTTGGCTCCTGCTCTGGCACAAAACTGTTTAAAGGACATGGGAGTATCCTCCCTCTCTCTCCAGCCCTCCTCTGAGAGGGACCCTTGAGTTGTTCCAACCCTTTCCTTAGGGTATTTAAGAACTTACCTGTGGGTGGGTCATCAGATTCATCGTGGGGCAAGAATCAAGACTGAAACCACATCACTCTCCGACCGTGTGGACACTTGGACTTCTCTGGACTTCGCTTGGAACCGAGACTGCATCAAGGAAGACTCCTGCTGCTCCTGGACTTGCTGTTCCGCAAGTCTTCTTCGTCGTCTGTGTTTCATCCAGGATCTTCAGCAGACATGTGGGCATCAAGGACACCCAAAGTAATCTCCCTTGGAGTCAAGGAGTCACTCCCCTGCATCTGCAGGCACCGCAATGAAACTGGCTGGTCTGCTGCTCCTGATGTCCCACAGACTTCGAAAGGCTCAGCAACACAGGTGGTGGTTCTGCTACTCCCTCAAGGCCTGACCTGTCCTCTCTGCAAATTTGAGGCCAGTATCCTTTGTCGGAACCCCTGGTACAAAACCCCTGTGCACCATGTCAACTTGCAGTTGCCGAGGCTTATTGGCTTTGTACTCCAGAGACCTTCGGGCTACAAGAAGATTCAGCCTCCAGCATCTCTTCCTGCCAAGTACAGCATCCTCACCTCATCCTCTGCACCATGGGTCTTCCTCCTTGGTGAGCTGCTGGAGGTCCTCTTGCGACTCCTGTACCTTTGGCCTGTGGGTCGTCTTGAGGGTCTTCTTCTGCTCCAGTGGGCTCTCCTGCTTGCTCCGGGCCTGCTCTGACTCTCCTGCTTGCGGTGAGTCCCTTGGACCTTGCTGGTACCAAGGTTGATCCTTCTTCGCTTCCCCTGCACATTGCAGCTACCAAGGCTTGTTGGTGCTCCCACCGGACACCAACCCTCTGGTTCTCGACTTCCAATGTGGGACAGCTCGTGCACAGCTCCTGGCCTTTCTCAGCATCACCTGGTCTTCACAGCTGCAGCGACAAGGTCACCATCAACACTTCTGAACCATCTGATATCGGTGGGCACTGCTCTTCCGTGCCTCCTGGTCACCTTCGAGTGGCATAGACTCCGTCACCTCTGTTTATAGGTTCTTCACTTCAAGAATCCACCTTTGGGATCCACCGGACTCTTGCACAGTCTTCTCCATTGGCATCTTTTCTGAAGTCCTAATTGTGGTCTATAGTGGTTTCCGACATCACTTCGCACCTATGCTCCCGGCTTCCCTGGTGTAGGTATCCTGGGGTATTCACGGGTGGGATGACTCTCCAACCTTCTATCTTCCAAGGGGTTTTTTCAGGGTCCACTGGGAAGGGTCCTTCTTCTTGAAAACTGCAACCGCGACTTTCCTGTTGACTTCGCAGCTGTGTTTCCACTCTGCACACAGCCTCCATTGGGTTCCTGGGTACTTACCTCAGGTGGTTCCTTGTGTCCCCAGCTCCTCTGAGTCTCCTGGTCCAATCCCCCACTTCTGTCGCAGTTTGCATTCCACTTCTTTAGTATATGTTTTGGTCTCCTCCTGGGGACCACTGTATTTTGTTCTTACTTAACCTATTTACAATTGAAGTATTGTTGTGTATTTGTGTTGATATCTCTGGGTAAGAGATTTACCAATGTGTTAGTGAGTGCTGTATAATAAATAGACATGTTTTATATATACACTATATGGTTCTTTTTCATTTAAACTACACTATATGATTAAACTTGTAAAATAAGCTGCTTAACACTCCTTCAAGATACGCCTGAAGGCTGCTCTCCACAGCTATCACTTTGAGGGCTTTCAAAGGTTATCAAAGGCCACTAAAATCACCATAAGGGTGCCTGGATTAGTGCACGGTGCTTCACTGAAATATGTGTGCACCATATACTAAGCCAGCCTCCTACATTGGTATGCAGCGGTTGGGATTTAAGCCTGCACTGTTTTATAAGCTAATCTAGGTGTGGTTAGATGAAAATCCATCACTAGCATAGGCACATAAAAAATACTTTTTGTAAGTAGTAAGTTCTACTGAACTTTTCGGATTGGCAATCAAGGGTCTAGCACAATCCTTTTTCCAATCTTTCGAAGTTTAGTTTTCACTAGGTTAGGTAGGTGCAACACCACACTACATCTAGTTACCATGTCTTTAGTTGGGGAGGCCAGTGGGTCTCAGCTGTCTAGGTACAGTGGTCTGAGGTTTCAGGAACTCAGGACCTTTGCTGCATCTAGAAAGCTAAAGACAGGTAGTAACCCTAACAAAGAGCAACTCATAGGGGTACAGCTTGAGAAAGCTTTGCATGACCAAAAGGCTGTACTGACTGTTTACCAGCCAGGAAAGAAAGTGTGGGTGTTGGAGCCTGTGGCCCCAGCAGCTCTCCAGGATAAGTGAAGTGCCCCCACATCATACTTGAGAAGAAAGGTGAGGTCACCTACTTGGTTGACCTAGGCACTCCAAGAAGTCCTCACAGAGTTCTTCATGTGAACCGCCTAAAGCCTTTTATTGACAGGGCTGACATGAGCTTGCTCACAGCAACTGATGAGGGACAGGAGGAAGAGAGTGACCCTCTCCCTGATCTCCTCTCTCAGGACTCTGCTGATGGGCCAATTGATGGAGTAGCCTTGGCAGGCAGCCTCACTGCTCAGCAACAAGCTAATTGTAGGCAAGTCCTCAATCAGTTTCCCCACTTGTTTTCTCTGACTCCCAGTCAAACCACCTGGTGTACCCATGAAGTGGACACAGGTGTCAGTCTGCCTGTCAAGAGTAAAATCTACAGACAGCCTGACCATGTCAGAGATTGCATCAGGACAGAGGTCCAAAAGATGCTGGAGTTGGGGGTCATTGAACCTTTGGATAGCACTTCGGCTACTCCTGTAGTCTTTGTGTCAAAACCTCAGACCCAAGCTGGTAAGAGAGAGATGAGGTTTTGTGTAGACTATAGAGGTCTCATTGCAGTCACTAGGACTGATGCCCGTCTAATTCCTAGGGCAGATGAGCTGATTGATTCTCTGGCCTCTGCCAAATATCTCAGTACATTTGACCTGACTACTGGTTACTGGCAAATCAGACTCTGAGGATGCCAAACCAAAAACAGCTTTTTCAACCCATTGTGGGTATTATCAATTTATTCTGATGCATTTTGGCTTGAAGAATTCACCTGCCACATTTCAGAGATTGGTGAACAAAGTCCGTACAGGTTTGGAAGCCTATAGTGCAGCGTATCTAGTTGATATTGCAGTCTTTAGCTCCACCTGGGAGGATCACCTGGTCCACCTCAGGAATGTTTAGGAGGCCCTACAGAAGGCAGGCCTCACTATCAGGGCCACAAAGTGTTAGATAGAACAGAGCAAGATTGTGTACTTGGGCCACCTTCAGATGAAGGCCAGGTTCAACCATTGGAGTGCAAAATCCAGACCATAATGGACTGAGTTGCTCCCACTACCCAGACTCAGGTCAAAGCTTTCTTCGGCCGTACTGGTTACTACAGGAGGTTTGTTAAGGGCTATGGATCCATAGTGACTCCCCCTTAATGATCTCACCTCCAAAAGGATGCCTAAGAAAGTTCAGTGGACAGTTAGCTTTCAGAAGGCATTTGATGACCTGAAGCAGGCCATGTGCACTGCTCCCATTCTGCAAAGTCCTGATTACACCAAAACCTTTATTGTCCAGACAGATGCTTCTGAGACAGGGGTAGGTGCAGTTCTATCACAACTTAATGCAGATGGCAAGGACCAACCAGTAGCTTTTATAAGCAGAAGGTTGACCTCCAGGGAGAAGCGTTGGTCAGCTATTGAGAGGGAGACCTTTGCTGTGGTCTGGGCCTTGACGAAGTTGAGGCCATACATGTTTGGCACTCACTTCATTGCTCAGACAGACCATAAGCCCCTCTATGGCTTAAACAAATGAAGGGTGAAAATCCCAAACTTTTTAAGTGGCCCATTTCCTTACAGGGGATGGACTTTTCTGTGGAACCTAGACCTGGGAGTAACCATGTCAACACAGATGGACTCTCCAGATGTTTCCACTTAGAAAATGAAGACTCAACTGGGCAAGGTTAGTCTCATTTCCTTCCGTTTGAGGGTGGGGTTTTGTAGGAAAGTAGGATCTGCTTTCATGTTTCCCCCGCTTTTTGCTTGGTTTCAGTATGTTTTTGACTAGTCTGACTGGGATCCTGCTAATCAGGACCCCAGTCACTGTGCTTCTTTCCTAAATGTGTCCACCTTTACTGTGTACCTCCACAATTGGCTACTGGTGTTCCCTTGTAAGCCCCTAGTATATGGTACTGAGGTATCCAGGGCATAGGTACACCAGGGGTCTCCCATGGGCTGCGCCATGTATTGTGCCACCCATGGGAGTCCACTTAAACTGTGACTACAGGCCTGCCATTGCAGCCTGTGTTTGTTGGTGCTTGCACCTCTCATGACGGATATAAGTTTCCTTATATCTGAGGTCACTACACTTAAAACCTATAAGTCACCCCTATGGCAGTCTCTTAAGTCCTGAGGGAAGGGTGCTTGGCTATAAGTGTGAGGGTGCCCCTTCATGAACACCCCTAAAAACACCTAGTTGATTCTCCAGGCTTTGTAAATGCTGGCAGCCGGTTTAATACATATAGTGGACATCAGTCATTACGAGATGTCTCACTATATAGTGGCTGCAACAAACCCGGTCATGTTTGGTATCAAACATGCTGGAATCACACTCCAACACTGATTCCAGTGTTGGAAGTAGGATCCGATTTACCGGGGGGCTCCCTTGGGTTACCCACCGGTACTCCCGGTTATAGCCTTCCAGGGTCTGACAGCAACCTAGTGCTGCTCATGACCACATAATCAATTCTGCCGTCCTGCTGCTGAGCCAAGTTCGAGCATGGGAAGGTAGAAAAATAGGTTTCCTGTCACTGGGAGGTGTGACCACCTCCCAGACAGGACTTAGAGTATTGGACTGGGGTGGGGGCGCTTGCCAGCGCCACCAGACTGCTTTCAAGGCCCATTTGGTGCCCTCTTTGCATAATCCAGTTTGAACCAGTACAGGAGAGCCCTTGTCTCCTGCTCTGGCGCGAAACTGGACAAATGACATGAGTGTATCCTCCCCTCTATCCAGCCCCTCCCCTGGGAGGGACTCTTGAGTTGTTCCAACCCTTCCCTTAGAGTACTTATGGACTTACCTATGGGTGGGTCCTCAGATTCGTCATGGTACAAGACTCAAGACTGAAACCACATCACTCTTTGACCATCTGGACACTTGCACTTCGCTGGACTTCACCAGTAACCGAGACTGCATCAAAGAAGATTCCTGCTGCTCCTGGTCTCACTGTTCTGCAAGATTTCTTCATCGTCTGTGTCTTTGCTTCAGCCAGGATCTTCAACAGACCTGTGGGCATCAAGGACACCCAAAGTAATCTCCCTTGGAGTGAAGGAGTCACTCCCCTGCATCGGAAGGCACCGCAACGAAGCTGACCGGTCTGCTGCTCCTGACGTCCCATGGACTTCAAAACGCTCAGCAACACAAGTGGTGGTTCTGCAACTCCCTCGAGGCCTGACCTGTCCTCTCTGCAATTTTGAGGCCAGCATCCCTAGTCAGAACCACTCAATCAATCAATCAATCAGGGAATTGTAAGCGCGCTACTCACCCGTGAGGGTCTCAAGGCGCTGAGGGGGGATAGGGGGCCACAGATCTGTTTAGCCGAAGAGCCAGGTCTTGAGGGTCTTCCTGAAGGTGTTCAGGGAGGGGGCGCGTCTGATGTCTGCCGGTAGCTCATTCCAGGTCTTGGCTGCAATGTGAGAGAAGGATCTTCCGCCTGCTCTGGCTCTGTGGATGCACAGGGTTTCAGCAAGTGCGAGGTTGGAAGATCGGTGGTTTCTTTTGGGTACGTGGAAGTTGATTCTGTCGTTGAGGTATTTGGGTCCGTTGTTGTGTAGGCATTTGTAGGCGTGGAGACTTCGTAGGTGTTGGCTGATGTGTCGGGGGCTGCCGAGGACGAGTCTGGCGGCGGGGTTCTGTATTGTCTGGAGTTTGCGGAGTAGGGACTTGTTGATGCCGGCGTAGAGTGCGTTTCCATAGTCCAGTCTGCTGGTGATGAGTGCGTGGGTGACTGTCTTCCTTGACTCAGGGGGGATCCACTTGAAGATCTTGCGGAGGATGCGGAGGGTGTTGAAGCAGCTGGAGGTGACAGCGTTGACCTGTCGGTTCATGGTGAGTGATGAGTAGAGTACGATGCCGAGGTTCTTGGCGTGGTCTGAGGGGGTAGGTGGGCTTCCGAGGGCGGTCGGCCACCAGGTGCTGTCCCACGCAGAAGGGGTGGTACCAAGGACGAGGACTTCTGTCTTCGCAGCGTTGAGCTTCAGGCAGTTGTTGGTCATCCAGACTGCGACATCTTGCATTCCTTTCTGGAAGTTGAGTTTGGCAGTGGTGGGGTCTTTGGTGAGGGAGAGGATGAGCTGGGTGTCGTCGGCGTAGGATACGATGTTGAGGCCGTGTTGTCGGACGATGGCTGCGAGGGGGGCCATGTAGATGTTGAAGAGGGTGTGGCTCAGTGATGAACCCTGTGGGACTCCGCAGGTGATTTTCGTGGGGTCGGAGAGGAATGGTGGGAGTCTGATCCTTTGGCTTCTTCCGGTGAGGAATGATCGGATCCAGTCCAGGGCTGATCCTTGTATGCCTGCATCGTGTATTCTGGTGACTAGTGTGTGGTGGGAGACGGTGTCGAAGGCCGCTGATAGGTCAAGTAGGATGAGGGCTGCGGAGTGGCCTTGGTCCAGGAGAGTGCGGATGTCGTCTGTGACGGCGAGTAGGGCGGTCTCTGTGCTGTGGTTGCTTCGGAATCCGGATTGGGACGGGTCGAGGACGGCGTTCTCTTCAATGAATCGTGTCAGTTTCCTGTTGACTGTTTTCTCTGCAACTTTGGCTGCGAAGGGGAGGAGCGAGATGGGTCGATAGTTCTTGAGTACTTGAGAATAATAATAAACTTAAATTGAATGCAGATAAAACTGAAGTTTTGTTCTTTGGCAAGATCCAGCCGCCGGCGGCTGACCTGTGGTGGCCTGTGGAAATGGGCTTGCCACCCGCGCCAATGAAATGCGTTAAAAATTTGAGTGTAAAATGGCAGGATGATCTATCTTTCTCTGCCCAAATTCAGCAGGTTACTTCTGCCTGTTTTAGCAGTTTGAGAAATTTGCGTAAGTTTATACACCTGCTGCCTGAGAGCTGCCGCTGGACCGTAGTCCACGCCACAGTAACTGCCCGCCTGGACTACGCGAATGGTCTCTATATTGGATTACCGGCCTACCTCGTCAGGAAACTCCAAATGGTCCAAAATGCGGCTGCGAGACTAATCAAACGTGTTCCTTTTCGGCAACACATCTCTCCGCATATTCGAGAATTACATTGGCTTCCGGTAGCCAACAGAATTAAATTCAAGATCTTGACCTCGCCTTCCGGGCCTTCCATGGTACGTGCCCCTCGTATTTAAAACAGAGACTGGGTGTTTACACGCAGACACGTGTTCTGAGATCTAACTCCCAGAAATTGCTTTGCACTCCACGTGTGAAGAAATCTCGACTGGGGGCAGATCTTTCATGTTGGGGGCGTCCAAATTATGGAATTCTCTTCCAAATTCCTTGCGTCAGATCTCGTCTGAGTCACTATTCAAAAAGGCAATTAAAACATGGCTTTTTAACCTGGCTTAACCTTTTGTTGTCCTGACCGCTGCTTGCCGCGCGCGTTGTTACTGTCACTTTAGCGCCGGGACACCTCCTTGGAGGTAGCTGTTCGCGCTTAACAAATGTCGGTATTATATTATTATTATTATTTTGAGGTCGGTGGGGTCAGCTGTGGGCTTCTTGAGCAGGGGTCTGACTTCTGCGCGCTTCCAGTCGTCTGGGAATGTGCCTGTTTTGAAGGTGGTGTTGATGATGCGTTGTAATTCGGGTGCGATGGCGGCCGCGGCTCTGTGGTAGATGTGAGGGGGGCAGGGGTCGGTGGGGGTCCCCGAGTGGATGCCTTTCATGGTCGAGGCGGTGTCTTTGGCCGTGATCAGTGTCCAGTTGGAGATGGTGGGCTGGCTAGTGTTTCTGGGGGGCGGGGGCCGTCTGTGGCGCCTGGTGGATGGTCGATGAAGTTGTCGTAGAGGTTTTTGATCTTGAGGTGGAAATAGGTTCCAAGCTTGTCGCAGAGGTCTTGGGATGGGGTGATGTGTGTGGCTTCGATGCGTGGGTTAGTGAATTCTTGAATGACACTGAAAAGTTCCTTGGAGTTGGTGGAGTTGGCCAGGATTTTGTTGTGGATGAAGTTCCTCTTGGTGGCTCTGATCTGGTTGTGGTAGTCCGTCATGGCGTACTTGTATGTGGTGTGGTTTTCGGTTGTCTTGGTGTTTCTCCAGTTCTTCTCCAGGCATCTGCAGGTGCGTCTGGCTTCTTGGAGAGCGGTGGTGAACCAGGCGGCTTTCCTGGGGCGTTGTCTGTCAGGGTTGCTTAGCGGGCGAGCTCGTCTGCGCAGTTGGAGATCCAGGTGTGGAGTTCTCTGGCTGCGTCGTTTGCGTCGAGTGCCCAGGTGTGGTTGTCTCGGATGAGGGTGGAGTTAAGTTGCTGGTCGGTAACCTTGCTCCAGTTCCTTCGAGGTGGGCGTGGGGCTGGTTTGAGTGCCTTGGGTTTGTTGATGGCGAAGTGTACGCAGTGGTGGTCGGTCCATGGCGGCTGCGTTGTGTGGCTGAATTGGACGCTGTTTCCTGCCGTGAAGATGGGGTCGAGGGTGTGTCCTGCTCTGTGGGTCGGTGTGTTGACGAGTTGTTTAAGTCCGATGCTGGCGAGGTTGTCACGAAGGATAGTGGAGTTGGGGTCGCTGGGGTTGTCGAGGTGGAAGTTCAGGTCTCCAATGAGTATGTAGTTTGCTGAGGCAATGGCATGGGGTGCGATGAAGTCGGTGATGGTGGTGGCGAAGGGTGTTTGGGGGCCGGGGTTCTGTAAATGAGGGTTCCTCGGAGTGTGGCTTTGGGGGTGGTCTGGATCTGGAAGTGCAGGTGTTTGGCGAAGGGGAAGGTTTCGCTGGAGGTGGTGAGGCGGAGGGTGCTCTTGTGGGCGATGGCGAGGCCCCCTCCTGGGTGGTTGGGGCGGTCTTTCCTCTGGATCTTGTATCTATCTGGGATGGCGGTGCTGATGTCGGGGACGGAGGATGCGTTGGTCCAGGTCTCTGTGAAGAAGGCGATGTTGGGCGAGAGAGAGTCGAGTAGGTTCCAGATTTCCATGGCGTGTTTGTGTACGGAGCGTACGTTGAGGAGAATGCATTTTAGGGTGTCGCTGGTGCTGGCGTCGGCGGTGTTGGAGGCCGGGGTGGCGGTGAGGGTCTGGTGGCAGTGGAGGCAGGAGAACTGGCCGTGGGTCATGTTCGGCGAGGCCTGTTGGCATTCTCTAAGTCTTCCAGGGTTGAGTGCGAGGAGGGTGGTGGTGTCGTAGCGATGGGTAGTGGGAGGTCCAGGGTTCCTGGCGCTGGCTGCGGTCGGGTCGCGGATGGGTGCAGACGGGCTTGCCTTTGGCGTGCCTTCGGCGCGCCCGCGGCTCGACCGCGCAGCGGCCGCCATTAAGTAGGGGAGGTGGGAGGGAGGAGAGGCGGGAGCGGGGGAATTCCGGGGGGGAATTCCGGGGGGGGAGGGGCCGCAGGGACAGCAGCGGAGAAAGGCGAAAGGAACAGGCAGGCACGAGAAAATAAAAACAGCGGTGGATTTAGAGCAAGCCACAGATGGGCACAATAACAGGGAAAACTTAAGGAAAAAAAACGGCTGAGAAAGGTTACGGTGGTTGCAGGCAGTCTGGTCCCAGTTGGAGCGGGCAGCAGGCGCAGGAGCGGGTAGCAGCCTCGAACCTCCCAAGGAGGAGGTCGGGGTCTGGAGGCAAGAGACGGCACAGCGGAGCTGCTGGGAGAGAGTGGACCTAGACCGAGGGTCGGAGGTCTTACTCCACTGGGACCAAACCCATGTGCACCACATCGACATGCCGTTGCCAAGGCTTGTTGGCTTTGCACTCCAGAGATCTTCAGGACAGCTCTTTTGAATTTGATCACACTTGCACGCACAGACTGCCGCGCTGATGCTTCTCTTTTAAATGTTTAGAATTGTGTAAATATAGAATTGCGCCGAATTTTAGTTTACTGGCATTTTTGCACTAGCGTCTATTTTAAAATACTGTCATTTGCTTACTGTTTGAAAAGCAGGAACGAAAATTGCTCTCTCCCCCTGGGGATCGGTACAGTCCTCCTCACTTCCGGTGAGCGCCGGTAGCCCATAGGAACTTCCGGTTAGCGCTCTAGATGCGGAGGGACTGGGGCTTCAAAAGCATGGCCGCAGTGCGGCCGTGCAGCGGGCGTGCGCGCTGCAGGTCTGCCGAAGGCGCGACAAAGGCAAGCCCGTCTGCGCCCGTCCGCGCACTTACCGCGCACAGCGCCAGCCATGCTGCCCGTCTGGGGAGAAAAGTGGTGGAGGAAAAGAGACTTACCCACACTAGTAAGGAGCCGCAGGTCTCAGGGGATACAGGAGGACGGGATGGTACGCCTAGCCTTGTAGAGACAGCGGGACTAAAGCCAAATCTGGATAGTAGGGATACCCTGGCATGTGGTTTGCTTAACGTCAGATCCCTGCCCAAACACTGGCTACAAATCCAATTACTACTGGAAACACATGATTTAGATGTCCTATTTATGACTGAGACATGGACACATCCAGGATCAGACCTGGAGCCGGGATTAGCCTGTCCATCAGGATACAAGGTTTTCCACAAGCCACGGCCCAAAGGGAGGAGAGGAGGGGTCGGGGTTATTTTTAAGGAGATATGGGATTTCGTGCCCATAAATGTTGACGAAGTCAATGGTATAGAAATGCTGGGTTACTCCCTAAAAGACCACAAGGGACAACTGCTGACGGGAATACTGTGCTATAGACCTCCTGGAGCAGTTAGCAATGCACAATTGCAGACAATTACCGATGTGTTCACTAATATGGCACTCACTCATTTCAGATTATTCATCATGGGGGATTTTAACCTATGGTGTAACGGGAGTCTGGACTCAAACTATAATAGTCTTATCAACTCTTGTAAGAACGTGAACTTAACACAACAAATCACTGAACCCACGCACAAGGGAGGGCACACATTGGACCTAATCTTTGCCGAAGAACAAGCTGTGGGAAGGACAGAGACCTTGTTGGTGGAGTGGTCTGACCACTACCGGATAAAATTCCAGGTACATAACCCGAAAAAGAACAATCCCAGTACCACTGGCTCTAAGAAAAGCCAAGTCAGGGACTGGAAGGGACTGCTGCAAAAAGCAAAGCTTTCCCCGGTATTTCCTATGGAGGAAATATTTGATGGAGATAGGCAGGTAGAGGAAAATTATGAGATCTTCTGCGAACATATAGTAACTAGACTAGACTTGGTTGCTCCTCTAAAGAATTATAAGAAAAAGGGTAGACCTTCCGCACCGTGGTACAACAAATTACTTAGAACTCTAAAGATGAGCTGCAAGTCAGCAGAGAGAAAATGGAGGAAGGGATATTCAGAGGAAGACAAAACCGCCTGGAAAAAGGCAATGGCTCACTATAAAAAAGAAATTGGCAGAACTAAAGCAGAGTACTTTGCAGACCTGATTTTAAGGTCCTCAAATAGTGCCAGAAGCATCTTTAAAATAGTGGGGGACATTGCCAATCCAGAGTGCACCAAAAATAAGATACAGCCTTCACAGGATCTTTGTAATAACCTCGCGACTTTTTCGAGGATAAGATCACCTCTATTCTCGAGGGTCTGGGGCCAAGTAGTCC
The DNA here is from genome assembly GCA_963921515.1 of Calotriton arnoldi. Lineage (NCBI taxonomy): Eukaryota > Metazoa > Chordata > Amphibia > Caudata > Salamandridae > Calotriton > Calotriton arnoldi. The sequence goes on along the minus strand of CAWUFW010016591.1, from coordinate 159,362 downwards.
ATGCACCGAGGGAAGCGACGAGGTAGAGGCAATAAAAGCACCTCAGGAAAAGGAAAGAGAAAGTATGGGGAAAACCCCAACTTGTTTGATCACTTTGAATTCCCGTCAGTGGAGGATTTTGCAAAGATAGCACTAGGTCTCTCCTCAGGCTCACCGTTGGATCCATTGCCACATAGAATATGGAAAGAGCTGAGTTCAGAGCTATTCCCAACTACCAGACAAATCTGTAATCAATCACTGTCCAGCGGGTCAGTACCGGACTGTTGGAAACAAGCGGTAGTGACACCTTTGTTGAAAAAGCAACTCTGGATCCTGGCTGCCCCAAGAATTATAGACCGATCTCCCTGCTGCCTTACCCTATCAAGATCATAGAGCGGGTGGTCAGTAAAGCACTCTCCAAGTTCTTGGAAACTAACGAGATATTGGAGGATGTGCAATTTGGCTTCCGCCCTGGGCATGGTACGGAGACTGCTCTGGTAACCGTATTGGATGATCTTCGAATGCGGACGGACAGGGGGCTGTCAGCAATACTGATTCTGCTTGACCTGTCTGCCGCTTTCGACATGGTTAACCATGAGATACTTCTGGCCAGGCTCAAGGACGTAGGGATAGTGGGTACAGCATGGAAATGGTTCCAATCATACCTATCCAAGAGGCGACAGGCAGTGGCTGTCTCACCGTTTCAATCTGAGTTCACTAACAACCTATACGGTGTTCCTCAGGGATCTGCTATCAGCCCAATACTATTCAACATATATCTGAGACCATTGCTGGCTGACATTAAAGCTCATAACGTTAGCCTTATTAATTATGCCGATGACACGCAGCTCATCTTGTCATTGGAGGGAGACCATTTCACCTCATTGGAAGATTTCCACACCTGCATGAAGGATGCCTCTGGCTGGCTGAGAGAAAACTCTCTTCAATTTAATGCAGACAAGACAGAGATCTTGTGCTGCGCAGCAGGTAAAGTTCCTCGTCCGCTACCAGATGACTTCTGGCCTATACCGACCGATATTCCTCTAAGATCTTCAGAGACGGTGCGTAATTTAGGAGTTATATTCGATGATAAACTAAGCCTTGAAGCCCAGATCAACAAAACTGCTGGTTGCTGTTTTGCTCTCATCAGGGCGCTCCGAAAGATCCTACCAATGCTACCATCACAGGCCAGAGCACTGGTAGTTAGAAGCGTTATTTTGAGTAGACTTGACTACTGTAACGCACTGCTGCTAGAGTCTCCAAAGTACCTAATTGAGAGACTGCAGAGGGTCCAGACGATGGCGGCCAAACCGGCCTTAGCAAGACCAAGACAGTCATCCGCATCACAAGCGCTGGCAGAGCTACACTTGCTTCCAGTGTCAGAAAGGATAAAGTTTAAATCTCTCTGCTTAGTGTTCAAAGCTCTGCATGGTGTTGGACCCAAACCCATGCAGTACAAATTTGCATGGTATGTCCCCACCCGGAGTTTACCCTCCTCTTCGGCCAATTTGGTTAAGGTGCCCAAATTCAGAAAGATAACATCAGGTGGGAGAGCTTTTAGCATTGCGGCAGCAAAGCTCTGGAATACACTTCCCACCAACATCAGACAGTTAGAGGATCTGATGCCATTTAGGAAGAGAGTCAAAACCTGGCTCTTTCCAAGAGAATGAATTTTATTGGCTCGCCTCGATCAGTCTACTCAGGGCCATTCTGTCCATCCACGGCTGACCTGAGCACATGTTCAATAGCACCAGGATACCCTTTGGGCGACAGTGCGCTTTACAAGTGCCCGATACAATACAATACAATACAAGAAGCTCCAGCCTCCATCATCTCTTCCTGCCAAGTACAGCATCCTCACTGCATCCTCTCTGCATCCTCTGCACTGTGGGCCTGCCTTCTTGGTGAGCTGCTCAAGGTCCTCTTCTGACTCCTGTGCCTTCGGCCTGTGGGTCCTCTTGAGGGTCTTTTTCTGCTCCAGTGGGCTCTCCTGCTTGTTTGGGCCAGCTCTGACCCTCCTGCTTGTGGTAAGACCCTTGGACTTTGCTGGTCCCAATGTTGCTGCTTCTTCACTCCCACCCCCAGTTGCAGCTCCCAAGGCTTGTTGGTGCTCCCGCCAGACACCAACCCCCTGGTTCTTGACTTCCGATGTGGAACAGCTCGAGCATGGTTCCTGCTGTTCCTCAGCATCGCCTGATCCTCACAGCTGCAGCGACAAGGTCACCATCAACACTTCTGAACCGTCTGACATCAGTTGGCATTGCTCTTCTGTGCCTCCTGCTCACCTACGAGTGGCATAGACTCTGTCACCTCTGCTTACAGGTTCTTCACTTCAAGAATCACCATTTGGATTCTATCAGACTCTTGCACAGTCTTCTCCAGCAGCATCTTTCCTGAAGTCTTCCATTGTGGTCTAAGGCAGTTTCCGACGTCACTTCGCACCTATGCACCCGGCTTCCCCGGTGTAGGTATCATGGTTCCTGGGTATGCACGGGTGGGGTGACTCTCCAGCCTTCTGTCTTCCACGGGGTTTCTTCAGTGTCCACTGAAAAGGGTCCTTCTTGAAAATCGCAACCGCGACTTTCCCATTGACTTATATTGGGCACGCGACTGTGTTTCTACTTTGCACACAGCCTCCTTGGGGCTCCTGGGTACTTACTTCGGGTGGTTCCTTGTGTTCCCAGCTCCTCTGAGTCTCCTGGTCCAAGTCCTGACTTCGGTCGCAGTTCTAATTCCACTTCTTTAGTATATGGGTTAGTCTCCACCTGGAGACCACTGTATTTTGTGTTTACTTACCTTGAACTACTGTTGTGTATTTGTGTTGATATCTCCGGGTAGGAGATATACCAATGTGTTAGTGAGTGTTGTGTAATAAATAGACATATTTTTATATATACACTGTGTGGTTCTTTTTCATTTAACTTCACACTACATGATTAAACTGGTCAAATAAGCAGCTTAAAACTCCCTCAAGATAAGCCTGAGGCTGCTCTTCACAGCTACCATTATGAGAGCTTTCAAAGGTTATCAAGGACCACTAAAATCACCATAAGGGTTGCTTGGATTAGTGCAAGCTGCTTCACTTAAGTAAGTGTGCACCATATACTAGGCAAGCCTCCTACACTAGGGACTTATAAGGGTACACCACTAGCCAATTGTGGCGTTACCAAGTACTTACCATGTCAGTTTAGGGGAGAAAGCACAGTTGGTGGGGTCCTGATTAGCAGGATCCCAGAACACTAGTTTAAAAACACACTGACACCAAACAAAAAGTTGGGGTAACCATGAAAGCAGATCGTACCTTCCTACAAAGGATTTATGTAGGGACAGAGGATGGAGGATTCCCAGGAGTATGGACAGAGAGGTCCTTGCTAATTTCATTAGAGACCAGTTTGAGATACTGGGTGAAAGGGAGGAGGCTGTAACTGACTCTGGGGGGGAATCATGTTAGGAACCCAGGAAGAGAGCGCAGTGGATTCAGACTCGAGGATCCCCTTAGCAGAGTTATGCCCCAGACGCACGCCCCATGTGTCTCCTAATGCATTTTCCAGAGTTTCACCAAGACGCTCACCACCTTTGGTTTCTAAAATACCACAGGTGTGTTCACCACCTAGAATTTCCAGGGTACCACTATCACCACTTCCAGGAATAAATCCCTTGGGTTGATTGAGTTTAGCAAAGACCCTGCGCTTGCAGTTGGCACTTCACAAAGATAAGGCTGAGGAAGATGAGAAGGCCAGAAAGTTTGAGAGGGAGAAGCTAAGACTAGCCACTGAGGAACAATAGGAGAGGAGGCAGAAGATACAGGAGGAGTGCGCTTGGGAGAAGAAACAGAAGGAAAAGGAAAGAGAAAGGGAAAGAATAGCCCTTGAGAGAGAGAACTCCATCTGGGATGTGACTCTACTACCAGTTCAGGCCAGGTGTTGGCCAAGGTTCCAAGATTTTGTGCATATGTATGTGTAAGGTCATGATATTTTAGAATGGTTTGTGAGTTTGAGGTTGCTTGTAAGGCACAGGCCTTGAATGAGGCATCTAAGCCAGGTGACTTAATGGGGTGCATGCCATTGGAAGGGATAGCCATCATTAGGAGGATGCCTGTGGCAGACCAGATGGTCTATGAGCGAATGAAAGAAGCTCTCATTAGCAGGTTTGGGCTGAAGCCAGCTCAATATCTGCAAAGGGTCCATGACTGCAAGAGAGCGGATGGTGTTCCGTTTGACTTGGATTCAAGGTGTATGGCGTGATTCGAATGATTGGGTAAGATGGATAGAGGCCAAGGATTTTCAGTCCCTTAACCAGTTGATAGTGACAGAGCGACGCAACTTAGGCAATACCTGTCTGATCTGACAGAGATGGATCCAACAAAATTTGCAGTGTTAGCTGATAAGTGGTTAGCTGGGGCAACATAGTTCTAAGCCAAAAGGGGAGAAAACTCTCCACAGACTGGTTCCAAACCAGAGGGTAAGAACCAGAGTACTTCCCATGGGACTCGAGGAGGGCCCAGGAAGTATGGGAATGGCAATGGTGTGTCCAAGAAGGAATATAATGAGAATGGAAGGCAAAGAAGCCCTTCTAAGTCCAAGGTGGTGACTTGTTTTAAGTGGCACAAAGTAGGACATTACAAGAGAAATTGTCAAAAGAAGGAACTTGACACAGCTATGCTCGTGATAGTAAGCATGTTACATGTGGGTGAAGGTAATTGTGAGGGACCGGTTGCACTCAACCGAGTAGTTATGGACATTTGGGAGACGGACCTGGATGCTCTGAAGCACATCCATCCGAACACAATGGAGTTTGTGTAGGAATTTATTATCAATTGGAGGAAAGTACCTGCCTGAGGAATACTAGCAATCACAAGGAGATGATGGATGGAGCGCCTGGCTTGGCAGTTCAGGATGGACTGTTCCCATGAGCACAGGGTCAAGACTGATTTGCATATGGTCAGGTCTAAACTGGGGTGGCATGGTGAGCAAAAGTAATGGATTTAACCCAGATCTCTTGACTGGGGGTGAATGTTTTGATTTGTTCTGCATTCCGTCCATCAATTGTGTGTCTTTTGCTTCCTCACCCTAACTGCGCCGGGTATGCTCAGATGTGGGTTCGGGGCTCACTGTGCCACTGGATTCAAGCTATCCTGGCTGATGAGGGGGTGAAACCCCGAAACCGGTCCTAGGATGCTTGTTTCCGGTCCAGGGAGGACCTGGCTTGGCAGTTCGGGCTGGACTGTTCCCATGAGGCACAGGGTCAAGACTGATTTGCATATGGCCAGGTCTAAACTGGGGTGACATGGTGAGCAAAAGAATGAAGGATTTAACTGGGGGTGAAGAACAAGTTACTTATCTTCGGTAACGATATATCTATAAGAGACATATATTAGTTATGGATTCCTCACCTTAGAATTACCCCCCGGCGTCAGACTGGATCCGGAGATTTGTTCTCTAGCAGTACCCCTGCGTGTCAGTAGGTGGCGTTGGTCGACTCCGCATTCGTCATTGGCGTCGTGGTCGCCGGAATGACGTTGCGGTATCTACTTAGACGCCACCCCTTCACACTGACGTCAGTTCTTTACACAACATTCCACGCCAGAAGCGCAGAGCCATGCAAGACACTGACCACTGGTGCACAGACACTAGGGCCCTGAAAAGAAGTCCCTTACCCTAGAAGCCAGTTCGCAGAACGGGGAGGAGGGGTGGGGCGGTGAGGAATCCATAACTAATATATGTCTCTTACAGATATATTGTTACCGAAGGTAAGTAACTTGTTCATCTGAAAGAGACTATTAGTTATGGATTCCTCACCTTAGAATAGATACCCCAGCAATACCAACCCCAGAAGTGGGTCTGCAAACTAAGTTCACACCAGAAAGTCCTAGAGAACTGAACGGCTAAAGAAGCCGTCTCTCCGGACTTGGCTGTCCAGGCAGTAATGCTTGGTAAAAGTGTGCAAAGAAGCCCACGTGGCTGCCTGGCAGATGTCATGAAGGGGGACTCCACGACCCAAGGCAGTAGTGGCTACCGTCGCCCTGGTGGAATGGCCGCGCAACCCCACTGGAGGTTCCTTTTTCGCTAAGGAATAACAAATTTTGATGCAAAAAATGACCCATTGAGAGATGGTCCGCTTTTGCACGGCCCGACCTTTCTTGGCGCCCGCATAGCCAACAAAGAGCTAGTCATCCACCCGGAATTGCTTTGTGTGATCCAGATAGCATGAAAGCGTACTTTTTGGATCCAGACGGTGGAGCTTCTCTTCCTCTTCAGAAGGATGCGGGGGCGGGAAGAAGGTGGGCAAAGTGATGGTCTGTCCTATGTGGAAAGAGGTAACCACTTTGGGAAGGAAAGAAGGCCTAGTGCGGAGGACAACCTTGTCCGGATGAACAGCCTGGAAAGGAGGTTTGGAAGAAAGAGCCTGAAGCTCACTCACCCTGCGAGCAGAGGTGATGGCAAACAAAAAGGCAGTTTTAAGTGTCAAAAGTCTGAGAGGATAGTTGAGATAGCGGCTCGAAAGGAGCGCACATAAAGTAGGTCAGAACCAGGTTCAAGTCCCACTGGGGCATTACGAAAGGAATGGGAGGAAACAAGTGAGTAATGCCCTTAAGGGAACGATTTACAATAGGGGACTTGAAAAAGAGAAGGCTGATCAGGAAGCTGAAGAAAGGCCAAAACGGCCAAAAGATGGCCTTTTAGAGTGCACAGAGCCCTGCTGGGCCAAAGACAGAAGGAAGAGAACCTCCAAAAGGGGGGCAGAAAGGGGATCCATAGCCTTTGCTGCGCACCATGCCACAAATTTGTTCCATCTACAGGCGTATACCGTTTTGGTGGAGGGTCGCCTGGCTGCCAAGATAACATTACAGACTTCGGGAGGAAGGTCGAAAGCTGTCAACTGTCGCCGCTCAATCTCCACGTAAGGAGGTGGAGGCTGGACAGGTTTGGGTGGAGGACCGTCCCCTGCTGCTGCGACAGAAAATCCTCCCGAAGGGGCAGTCTGATCGGAGGATCGATGGCCATGTGCAAGAGCTCGGGATACCAGACACTTTGTGCCCATTCCGGGCCACAGGAATGACTTGGGCCCGGTCGCGCTTGTTCTTCTTCAGCACTCTGGGCAGAAGTAGTATAGGCGGAAAGGAGTATAGAAGACCGCAGCTCCACTCACGACGAAAAGCGCCACCTAGCGAGTGCCGCCTTGGACATTCCAACGAGCAGAACCGCTGACATTGCGCGTTCTCTTCGGTGGCGAATAGATCTAACCAAGGCTCTCCCCACTGCTGAAAGAGACCTTGCACCACCTCCGAGTGAAGACGCCATTCGTGATCCATCATGCACCAGTGGCTGAGTTCGTCCGCCCTGGCGTTCAGAGAACCGGCCCGGTGTTGAACCACCAGGGACATGCCCTGATGTTCCAGCCACTTCCAGAGATGAAGTGCCTCCTGACATAGGGTCCATGACCTCACCCGCCCTGTTTGTTGCAGTGCCACATGGCAGTGGTGTTGTCTGTGAACACCTGCACTACTCTCCCTTTGACAGAAGGAAGGAATGCCTTCAGTGCTAGACGGATCGCCCGAAGCTCCAGAAGGTTGATATGGAGCCCGGACTCCGCCAGAGACCAGAGGCCTCTGATCTCCACCTCCCCCATGTGGCCGCCCCACCCCAGAAGTGATGCATCGGTCACCACTGTGAACTCTGGTTGGGGAAGGGAGAGGGACCTGCCGTTGACCCAATCCTGGTTCGTTAGCCACCACTGCAATTGGGGTGCAGTGCCTCCGAGATCTGGACGCAATCGGAAAGATTCCCCTGATGCTGTGCCCACTGGAACTTCAGGTCCCACTGTAGAGCTCGCATATGCCACCTGGCATAGTCCACCAGCAGGATGCAGGAGGCCATGAGGCCCAGTAGCCTCAGGGTCAGTCTGACCGAATCCCGGGATAGAGGTTGAAAGATCGGAATCATAGCCCGAATATCCGTGACTCCCTGCTCGGGAGGATAAGCCCGAAACTGCGCTGTGTCCAGAACCGCTCCGATGAAAAGGAGCTTCTGAGCGGGAATCAGGTGTGACTTCGGCACATTGATGGTGAACCCCAGAGAATGTAGGAGGTTGGCCGTAGTCTGGAGGTGGGAGATGACAGCCTGGGGCGAGCCCACCTTCAACAGCCAGTCGTCGAGATAGGGGAAGACTGGAACCCCTGATCTGCGCAGATGAGCTGCGACCACCGCCATCACCTTCGTTAACACCCGAGGGGCGCTGGTAAGGCCAAAGGGGAGCACTATAAACTGAAAGTGCTCGTGCCCTACCGTGATCCGTAGGTAACGCCGGTGGGCAGGCAGGACAGGGATGTGAAAATAAGCATCCTGCAAGTCCAACGCTACCATCCAGTCTCCAGGGTAGAGGGCAGACAGGACCTGAGCCAATGTCAACATTTTGAACTTCTCCTTCCGGAGGAAGCGGTTCACGTTCCTGAGATCCAAGATAGGACGCAGGCCCTTGTCCTTCTTGGGCACCAGAAAGTAGTGGGAATAACAACCACAACCTACTTGTGGGGCAGGAACTCGCTTGATGGCTCCCTTGGCCAAGAGACCTGTAACTTCCTTGTGGAGAAGGGCCAAGTGATCCTCCGACATGCGATGGAATTGAGGTGGCATGGATGGAGGGGTAGTCTCGAAGGGGAGGGAGTAGCCCCTTTGGACTATCTGCAAAACCCACCTGTCCGACGTGATTTTGAGCCAGTGGGGGAGGGTATGGTGAATCCTGCCACCCACTGGCGAATGGTGGCCCTGAAAGGTTGGACTAGGAGGGCTTGGAGGCTGCTGCAGAGGGGGTGCTGGTGGACTGGACCGCCTGCTGGCCCCCAGACCCACGACCGTGGGTCCCACGTCCCCCTCCGCGCAGAGGCTGGACAGCTTGCGCAGGTGGGGCACCCCTTCCAAAGCCACAAAAGGGGCGAAAAGCAGACTGCGCGGGGTGAGAGGAAGAAGCGAGGCCCAAGGACCTGGCCGTAACCCTGGAATCCTTAAATCGCTCGAGTGTGTTGTCTGCTTTGTCGCCAAACAAGCGACGGCCATCAAAGGGCATGTCCAAAAGTTCAGCTTGGACATCACCCGAGAAGCCAGTGGATCTCAGCCAGGCGTACCGTCTCAGGGCTACCGATGTTAAAATCGTCCTGCCCAGCGAGTCGGCGGTGTCTAGTCCACATCGTATGGCTAACTTCACTGCGTCTCTCCCTTTGGCAACTGCACGGGAGAGCACGGCCCAGGCCTCCTCCGGGCACTGTGGCAGCACCTGCACGACTGTGTCCCACACTGAATGGGAGTAACAGCCCAAGAGACATGCAGTGTTCACCGACCGCAGTCCTAAGCTGGAGGAAGAAAACATTTTCTTCCCAAGATGGTCCAGCTTCTTGGATTCCCTATCAGGTGGAGCGGTAGGGAATGCGCCCTTGGAAGTCGAGGTTTGGACCACCAAGCTCTTGGGGTGGGGTGTTGGGAGAGGAAAATGGGGTCGCCCGGGGCCGAGCGGTGGCGTCAGGCAATCATCCTATCCACAGGAGCCCCTGTGTTGGGCTTGGACCAAGTGCCCAAAAGGATGTCTGTGAAGGCCTCATTGAACGGCAGCAGGGGATCCGAAGAGGCCACTGCCGGTTGAAGCACCTCGGTCAGGAGATTAGTCCTGACCACCAACGTAGGAAGCTCAAGGTTTAAGGCCTCAGCCGCCCTACGCAACACCACTGCATATGATGCACCCTCCTCCAGAGCCACGGTAGGGGGAGATAGCATGCCAAGGTCCGGAGAGGTATCCAGACCACTGGCCTCACCCAACTCCTCTCTCCAGTCCGGTTCTTCTAACTGGTCTGCCAGAGGGTCCACAGACCCCTCCCAGTCCTCCTCACCCTCCTCTGGTAGCCACTCAGGGTGATAGGGAACACCAGGGGAGAACAGGGGTACAAAAGTACCGGTAGGCGCCGGTCCAGACATCGGTCGATGCCGGTCCGGCTCCGTGTGCACATCAAGGGGAAGGCTGGGGTCGACCTCGGTTGGGGACACAACCGGCGTCGGAGGGGGTGGAGGTGTCGCCAATGGATTCGGCACCGGAGGAGGTGTCGTAAGGTCGACCAACACTAATCCGGTTCCAGGCCTGGATCCCTGGGGGCCCAAAGGCGCGCCGGCGGAGTCGGGCTGCCCAAAGATGGAATGGAGGGCTTCGTAAAAACTACGAAGTTGGGCATGGGTCGCTCTGGCTCCCTGAAAGGGAGAGAGGCTTGGAGCCGACCCAACAGGCTCCGCGGACGGAGCTGGGCGACTATCTTCCACAACCCGCGTCGCGTCAACCGACGGACGGGGAGAATGCGAAGAGCAACGATGCTTTTTCGCCTTCCTTTTGTGCTTCGACTTACCCGAAGACGAAGACTTCGACGAGGAGTGGTGGTGATGGCTCCGCGACCGATCCCGCGACCTCCCTCTCGAACGGCGCAGAGCCGACTGCCGGGCCTCCAGAAGCTTTCAGGACCGCTCCCGCAAAGACTTCGGGGTCATGGCCCGGCAGTCGGAGCACGACTTTGGATCGTGGTCGCGCTCCAAGCACCACAGGCACACTAGATGGGGGTCCGTCACCGACATCAGCTTGTGGCAGGAGCCACAAGGCTTGAAGCCGGTCCTTCGAGATGACATCCCTGTGCACCAGGAGTTGGACTCGAAAAGATGTCGACAAAAAGTCGCAAAAAGAGAGTCAAAAAGTGACTCGAGGTACCGCTCTCTCCAGATCTGCACTGGCTGGCGCGGAAAAGGAAAGAACTGACGTCAGCAAGCAGGGGCGGCATCTAAGTAGATACCGCAATGTCATTCCGGCGACCATGGCGCCAACAACAAACGCGGAGTCGACCGACAGCTCGTGACTACACCCACCCACACCGCCAGCCACACGCTCGACTCCATCTTTTCCGCAAGCCCACACGTCTCCTTCAACCACACCTCCGAACCCCACTGGACTGACCACCACTGCATCCACTTCACCTACAGGAAGCCCACCACGCACCACCGCACCGAACAAATGCCTCGCCGCTGCTGGAGCAGAGTCACGGAAGACCAGCTAACCACAACCCTCGCCCTGAGCCCACCCGCCGAACCCTCCGACCCCGACACCGCCGCCCGCAACCTCAGACAGTGGATCGACGACTGCGCCAACACCTCGCCCCGCTCAAGAATCCGCCCAACAGCCACACCAGCAAGAAAGCCACCTGGTTCACCAAAGACCTCCAGGCCTCCAAACGAACATGCCGAAAACTGGAGAAGATCTGGCTCCACGAACGGACAGCGGACAGCTACGCCGCCCACCAGAGCGCCACCCGCAGTCACCATCACCTCATCAGATCCGCCAAAAGGGCCTCACTCAAAGACCGCCTAGAACAACAACGCACACAACAGCAAAGAGCTCTTCAACATCGTGAAGGAACTCTCCAACCCCAGCTCCAACACCAACGACATCCAGCCGTCGCGAGACCTGTGCGACTCACTGGCCACCTTCTTCCACCGCAAAATCGCCGACATCCACGACAGCTTCAACACCACGACCGCCCCGGCAACCACCGAGACCACTGCCCCCACAACCACCAACCGCCTGCTCTCCTGGACCAACATCAACGACACCAGCGAGATCATGAACACCATCCACTCCGGTTCACCGCTAGACCCCGTGCCCTCACCACATCTTCAACAAAGCCAGTACAGCCATCGCGCCCCATCTCCGGAAAATAATCAACATCTCCTTCGAGACAGCAACCTTCCCGGAAAGCTGGAAGCACGCCGAGATCACCGCCTTACTCAAGAAACCCAAGGCAGACCCCAAGGACCTCAAGAACTTCCGACCCATCTCTCTGCTCCCGTTCCCCGCGAAGGTCACCGAGAAAATCGTCAAACAACTGACCCGCTACCTCGAGGAGAACATCCTGGACCCTTCCCAGTCCGGCTTCCGCAGCAACCACAGCACCGAAACCGCCCTCATCGCCGCCACCGATGACATCAGGACCCTGCTAGACAACGGAGAAACAGCAGCCCTCATCCTCCTGGACCTATCAGCCGCCTTCGACACGGTCTGCCACCACACACTACGAACACGCCTTCACGACGCTGGGATCCAAGAGAAGGCCCTGGACTGGACCACATCCTTCCTTTCCGGCAGAACACAAAGCGTCCGCCTCGCCCCCTTCCGATCCAAGGCCACCAAGATCATCTGCGGCGTACCCCAAGGCTCCTCCTCAGCCCAACGCTGTTCAACATCTACATGGCACCCCTCGCCGTCGCCCGACAGCACAACCTCAACATCATCTCCTACGTCGACGACACCCAGCTGATCCTCTCCCTCACACCGCCAAAGCCCACCTCCACGAAGGAATGAAGGCCGTCGCCGAATGGATGAGGACCAGCCGCCTGAAGCTGAACTCGGACAAGACGGAGGTCCTCATCCTTGGTTCCAACCCTTCAGCCTGGGACGACTCCTGGTGGCCAACATCACTGGGAACAGCCCCGCCACCCACCGACCACGTACGCAACCTAGGGGTCATCCTCGACCCCACCCTCTCCATGACTAAGCAGGTCAACGCCGTTTCCTCATCCTGCTTCAACATCCTCCGAATGCTCCGCAGGATCTTCAAGTGGATCCCCCACCGAAACAAGAAAAACAGTCACCCAGGTCCTCGTCACCAGCAGGCTGGACTACGGAAACGCCCTCTACGCAGGAACGACAGCTAAGCTCCTGAGACGGCTGCAACGCATCCAGAACGCCTCTGCACGTCTTATCCTCGACAGCCCCCGACGCAGCCACATCACACCCCACCTGAGAGACCTGCACTGGCTCCCTGTCAACAAGAGGATAACCTTCAAGCTCCTCACCCACGCACACAAAGCACTCCACAACTCCGGACCAGCCTACCTCAACAGACGACTCAGCTTCTACACCCCCACCCGCCAGCTCCGCTCGACCAGCCTCGCCCTCGCCACAGTCCCCCGCATCCGGAAAACGACCGCCGGCGGCAGATCCTTCTCCCACCTCGCCGCCAAGACCTGGAACACCCTCCCCACCAACCTCCGACAGACCCAAGACCTACTGGCCTTCAGAAGACTCCTCAAGACCTGGCTCTTCGATCAGTAGCAGCACCACCCCCCTCTTCCCCCAGCGCCTTGAGACCCTCGCGGGTATGTAGCGCGCTTTATAAGTGACATGATTGATTGATTGACGCCACCTACTGACGCGCAGGGGTACTGCTACAGAAAAAATCTCCGGATCCAGTCTGACGCCTGGGAGTAATTCTAAGGTGAGGAATCCATAACTAATAGTCTCTTTCAGATTGTTTTGATTTGTTCTGCATTCCGTCCATCAATTGTGTGTCTTTTGCTGAGGAATACTAGAGCCTTCCGCACTATAGTTGAGAGGAAGTACCCTAAGCCTAAGGAGATACTCCCTGGAACCAAGGATACAGGATTGGTAGCCAGTGGAGAGGGCATAGAGTACCCACTTGCCAGGGTCGAGATTGAGCTCAATGGCAAGGTGGCCAATGGAAAGGTTGATTTTCCCTTACCCGACATTTCAGGGTAAGGGAAAAGCAAGGAGCCGGATGTCTGTTGGGCAATGATTTGATTGCCCCTGGCTTGGTGCCAAGACCAGAAGCCTGTATGGCTTGGACAATGTCAGGTGTGTTGACCAGAGCACAGGCTGTATCAAAGTCTCAGAGTGAGGTTGGGGTCATCTCTGATTTGCAAGGACCAGGACAAAGTAGTTTGCAAGAAAGTATATAATCTGGGAAGGCAATGGCAGTGGAGACAATCTCTTCTGCTTCACAGGGAGTGTAGGATGAGGCTACCGAAGTGGACCATATGCTGAAGTCTGGGTTTCTCCCAGAGTTGCAAGGGATGTTAGATGCTGGAGGGTCTACTCGAGAAGATTTCTGCAAGGCATAAGAGGAGTGCCCTACATTTGAGGGACTTCGTAAAGAAGCCCAGGAACAGGTCAGCAAAGCTGTGGTCGGGAAACACTATGTTGGCTGGGAGGATGGTCTACTGTATAGTGAACCAGTAAATCCTGAACCAGGTACTAGCAGGAGGTTAGGGGTTACATTAGTGCACAGGAACTTCCTGTTGTCACTGGCCCATGAAGTGCCCTAGGCGGCACACTAGTGATTACAAAAATCCAGGATAGGTCAGACCCTCTGTTCTACTGGCCAAGGATGCACAGAGACACAGACCGATTCTGTAGTACCTGTCTACCTTGCCAACTGAGTGGTAAGACTGGAGGGAAGACAAAGGCACCGTTAGTGCCTCTACCAGTTGAAGGTGTCCCATTTGAGAGGGTGAGAACAGACATAGTTGGTCCATTCGACCCCACCTCACAGTCAGGCAACAAGTATATTTTGGTTGTGTTGGATCATGCCACCAGATACCCTGAAGCCGTACCTCTGAGGAACATGACTGCAAAAGTGGTAACAAGAGCTCTCCTATGGATTTTTTCTAGGGTCGGATTTCCAAAGATGGTGATTTACGGCCAGGGAACCAACTTCATTCCTTCTTACATGAGAGACATGTGGGAGCAAGCTGGTGTGACATACCACTTCTCCACGGCATACCACCCACAAACCAATATGCTTGGTGGAGCGGGATAACAAAACCTGGGAGAGCATGATGGGAACTCAACCAGAGAACCTCAGGAGGAAGTGGTATTTTCTTCTGCCATGCCTCTTATTTGCCTACCAAAAAGAGATTACGCAGGAGGGAGTATTGTTCAGCCCCTTTGAACTTCTGTATGGACACCCGGTGAGGGGTCCATTTGCCTTATTTAGAGAAGGATGGGAAAGAACCTCGAAAACCCCACAGAAGGATGTGTTGACTATGTGATTGGCCTCAGGAAGCTGATAGCGCAATGCTTGAGTTAAACAAATGGAAACCTTCAGGCTAGCCAAGCGCTGATGAAGGAAAGGTATGACCAGAAAGCTACGCTTACTGGGTATCAAAAAGGACATATGGTGTTGATGCCTATTTGTCTCAGGGCTTCGGAGGACATATAGTGTGGGCCATACAGGGTAGTTCAGAAAGTGTCTGAGGTAAACTACTTGATGGACACAGGTGCCACAAGAGAACCCAAGAGGGTGTTCCATCGGAACAAGCTGAACCTTACTTCTGCAGAGACTACACAGTGAATGTCATGGCTATGGCACAGGAAGTGGAGGAAGACAGTGAGCCTCTTCCTAACCTGCTGCTTAGTGACACGAAGGATGGTACTGTGGAAGGGTTCAGTTAGCACCTGAGTTTATGCCGGAGCAGCAGAGAGAATGCAAAGAGGAGTTTGGATGGTTTGTCAACCTCTTCTTGCTGACTCCAGGGTTGATACCCGTCTGTGTGCATGACAGCCTTCCCTCTGCCCGACACTGTTCAACATCTACATGGCTCCACTCGCACGCATCGCCCGACAGCACGACCTCAACATAATCTCCTACGCCGACGACACTCAACTTTTCCTCTCCCTCACCAAGGACCCCCTCACCGCCAAATCCAACCTCCACGAAAGAATGAAAGCCGTCGCCGACTGGATGAAGTGCAGCCGACTTAAGCTGAACACAGACAAGACGGAGATCCTCATCCTCGGCTCCAACCCATCAGCCTGGGACGACTCCTGGTGGCCGTCGTCACTAGGGGCACCCCCGACACCAACCGACCACGCACGCAACCTGGGAGTCATCCTCGACTCAACGCTCACCATGACCAAGCAAGTCAACGCAGTCTCCTCCTCCTGCTTCAACACCCTCCGCATGCTCCGCAAGATCTACAGGTGGATCCCGACCGACACGAGAAGAACAGTCACCCAGGCCCTCGTCAGCAGCAGACTCGACTCACGGAAACGCCTCTACGCAGGAGCCCCGACCAAGCTCATCAAACGACTGCAAAGAATCCAAAACGCCTCTGCAAGCCTGAGTCCTCGATATTCCACGCCACAGCCACATCACCCCCCACCTGAAAAACCTGCACTGGCTCCCCGTCGACAAGAGAATCTCCTTCAAACTCCTGATCCACACACACAAGGCACTCCACAAAACCGGCCCAGCCTACCTCAACAGTCGACTCTCCTTCTACGTTCCCAACCGTCAGCTCCGCTCCGCCGACCTCTCCCTGGCCACCGTCTCGCGCATCCGGAGAACCACCACCGGAGGCAGATCCTTCTCTCACTGCGCCGCCAAGATCTGGAACACCCTTCCCCTCAACCTACGACAGACCCAAGACCTGCTGACCTTCAGGAGACGACTCAAGACCTGGCTATTCGACCAGTAGCAGCAACACCCCCCTCCTCTCCCTCAGCGCCTTGAGATCCTCGCGGGTAAGTAGTGCGCTTTACAAATCTTGTGATTGATTGACATAGACACAGGTGACAGTTTGCCAGTGAAGGGCAGGATGTACAGAATGTCTGACCGGGTTCACGAATACATTAAGGCAGAAGTTGCCAAAATGTTGGACCCAGGGGGTCATTGAGAGATCTTGTAGTCCTTGGTCTAGTCCTGTGGTTCTAGTACTAAAGCAAAGGTCTATTGACTTGCGGTTCTGTGTGGACTACCGAGCCCTCACTGAGGTAACCAAAACCGATGCCCATCCAAATCCCAGAGCGAATGAGCTTGTGGATCGATTAGGTGCTGCAAAATATTTGAGCACCTTTGATCTGGCCAGTGGTTATTGCATTAGTACAAACTTTTCTACACCACAAGGGCTGTATCAGTTCAAGGTGATGTCCTTTGGTTTAAAAATGCTCCTGCCACTTTTCAACACCTGGTGCACCATGTTCTCTCAGGGTTAGAAATGTTTTGTGTGGCCTATTTAGATGACTGTAGTGTTCAGCAATTCATGGGGAGACCACCGGAGGCACCTATAACAGGTGTTGGCTATAATACAGCAAGCAAAACTGCCCAACAAGGCAACCAAGTGTCAGGTGAGGCAGTCCTCTGTAGCCTACCTTGGGCATGAGGTGGGAAAATGAAAGATTCACCTGTGGAATGCCAAAATTCCGTCAGTGATGGAGTGGGAGGTACCTACTACCCAGACTGTAGTGAGGGCCTTTTTAGGACTCACCAGGTATTACAGGAACTTTGTGGAAAACTATGGAAGGATGGTTGCCCCATTACCTCTAAGAAGCAGCCCAGAAAGATGATATGGATGGCAGAGCATCAAAAGGCATTTGAGGAACTGAAGAAGGCTCTATGCCGGTGCTGAAAGCACCAGACTACAGGCAGCCTTTCATTGTACAGACAGATGCCTCTGACAAAGGAGTTGGAGCGGTGTTAGTTCAACTGGATGAGAAGAGCAGAGAATGTCCGGTAGCCTTTATTAGTAGAAGATTACTACCCGGAGAGCAGAACTGGGCAGCCATTGAGAAGGAGTGATTTGTCGTAGTGTGGACCTTGCATAAATGTATCTGTTTGGTTCTTAGGGCCAGATGTATCAAGCGTTTTCCCGTTCGCAAACGGGCCGATTCTCAGAATCCTTTTGGGATGTATCATCCCAAAAGGCATTTGCAAAATAGGTAATCGCAATTTTTGCGATTACCTATTTTGCGAATGCATTTAGGGAATCGCAATTTGCGATTCCTTAAATGCAATGCAGGAAGCAAGAAAAAATTGCGACCTGGCTTTAAGGAATCGCAAATTACCACCAACTTCTAGTTGGTGGTAATTTGCAAATTCCAGTAAAAATGCACTTGCTAGCATTTTCCTAAGTGGCATGTGGCGCACATACATGCCCTTAGGGCATGTATGTGCGCCACATGTGCACACATGCATATTTCAGGGGTGCAACAGGGTGTCCTTTTGGCACCCTTGAAAGTAGCATGCAGCAATTTGCGAGTACCTATTTGGTACTCGCAAATTGCGAATGTAATCTATTCATTCCTATGGGCCTCTAGGCCCATAGGAATGAATGGGAAGGTATTCCTTAATACCGAATCGCAATTTGCGATTCGCTATTAAGGAATATCTAGGATTCGCAATTTTTTTTGCAAATCCTACATACATTGCATTTTGCGATTCTTAAATAGCGAATCGGTAAAATTTGCTATTTAAGAATCGCAAAAGCAATTCTTGATACATCTGGCCCTAAGTATGTAGTGCAGACAGATCATAAGCCACTGAAATGGTTGATGGCTGTGAAGGTAGAGTATCCCAAGTTGTTGAGATGGTCTATTTAATTGCAACTGTCAGAATTTGTTATGGCGCACAAAATGTGAGTCATGGAAATGCTGACAGACTTTCCTGCCACTTTTACCAATCTGACCACCCAACTGCCACACGTTAGAAGTTGGTTTGGGGTGTTCTGACCTGGGAGGGCATCTGTTGGGACGGAAAAGTCCTCTGCATGGTAAAGACCTACCCCTGCCCTGAGTGCCAAGCTGTATCGTTGTCTGGATCTCTAATGCTGATTATTTTGTCATGGGTGAACAGGGAACATGCATGTGTGCCATGACATAGGCTTGTCTTAAGAATAGAAATTTGCCTAGCACCGTAAAGGTAAGTTTCAATTCTACTAAGGACACGGAGGCGAGGATTATGCTCATATCTCTCTCCGTTTTATTAACATTAAATCTCACAGCAGCCAGAAAGATAAACCAAGAGTCTTTAAATGTAAACAGAGAAAAAACTTCATCTCCCATAACATCCAGGGAGGCATCCGAGTATGTAGTCCTTCCATTATGTCCATCACCATGTAATACAAAGTCCCTTGTCTGTGTCTGTCCTTCCTCTTTCTTCGCGCGAGTTACGCCAAATCATCACTGGTCCTGTTTTGAACCATCGTTTCCTAAAAAACAAAGAAAACGTAAGGGTTTCGAGAAACTATATCTCTATGCAATGTATAAAATTCAACAGTTGCAATACGAGAAACCCTATAACGAAAAACAACTTTCAACTCATCGGAAATATGAATTGGTTACTTAACATCGTACGGGTGGGTTCGCACCAACTGTGCCCCGGGTGGGATAATCCTCGCCTCCGTGTCCTTAATAGAATTGAAACTTACCTTTACGGTACTAGGCAAATTTCTATTCTATGTCAGGACCGGAGGCTCCGATTATGCTAGTTTAAAGCTTACTTACCACCAACTGAGCAACCTCCAAAACCTGTTTAAAGTAAAACCTTTTGAAGGTTGAGTCCAAGGACCAATCTGCTGCATGCATTAAATCCTCTAGACGAGAACCCAGCGAAAACGCCTTAGAGGCCATCGCACCCCTGGCTGAGTGGGCTCCAAATTGTTTGGTATCAATACCCGCCTCCTGCATGACCCAACACACCCACCTGGCTATGGTGGGGGAAGAGACAGCCTTGTGCGGTTTCCTGAGAGCAATAAGAAGTTGTCGTTCACCCGGAGGGCGGAGTTCTTGAGTTATTTCTTCATATGCCTTCATCAATCAATCAATCAGAACATTTGTAAAGCGCACTACTTACCCGTGAGGGTCTCAAGGCGCTGGGGGGGGGGGGGAATGCTGCTACTGCTCAAAAAGCCAGGTCTTGAGGAGTCTTCTGAAGGTCAGCAGGTCTAGGGTCTGCCGTAGGGGGATGGGGAGGGTGTTCCAGGTCTTGACGGCGAGGTGGGAGAACGATCTGCCGCCGGAGGTCGTTCTTCGAATGTGGGTGACTGTGGCAAGGTCGGCGGAGCGAAGCTGGCGGTTGGGGGTGTAGAAGCTGAGTCGTCCGTTGAGGTATGCTGGTCTGGTGTTGTAGAGTGCCTTGTGCGCGTGGGTGAGGAGCTTGAAGGTGATCCTCTTGTTGGACGGGGAGCCAGTGCAGGTCTCTCAGGTGGGGTGTGATGTGGCTGCGGCGAGGATGTCGAGGATCAGGCGAGCAGAGGCGTTCTGAATGCGTTGAAGTCGTTTCAGGAGTTTGGCCGAGGCTCCTGCGTAGAGGGCGTTTCCATAGTCCAACCTGCTGCTGACGAGGGCCTGGGTGACCGTTCTTCTCGTTTCGGTGGGGATCCACCTGTAGATCTTGCGGAGGGTGTTGAAGCAGGAGGATGAGACGGCGTTGACCTGCTTTGTCATGGAGAGGGTGGAGTCGAGGATGAACCCTAGGTTGCATGCGTGGTCGGTGGGTGTTGGAGCTGTTTCCAGTGCGGACGGCCACCAGGAGTCGTCCCAGGCCGAGGGGGTGGAACCGAGGATGAGGACTTCCGTCTTGTCTAAGTTTAGCTTCAGTCAGCTGTTCATCCACTCGGCGACGGCTTTCATTCCTTCGTGGAGGTTGGTTTTGGCGGTGTGGGGGTCCTTGGTGAGGGAGAGGATCAGCTGGGTGTCGTCGGCGTAGGAGATGATGTTGAGGTCATGCAGTCGGGCGACGTGGGCGAGCGGTGCCATGTAGATGTTAAACAGTGTTGGGCTGAGGGATGAGCCCTGGATGCAATTCACCACACTTAAGGCAATTCACCACACATAATTTTGGGGTGTCCTGAAAAGCCGGGTAAGAAACCGTCCGGGTATGAGATTTAGTCTGTCGTCCTACTGTGAATACTACCCCGTCCAGGGAAAAAACTCTTGCCGAGATGTCCAGAGCCCAGACATCGGAAACTCTCCTGCAGGAGACTAGACATAAAAGCATTGCCAGCTTGGCTGAAATTTCCTTCAATGAAAGGTACCTATTCGGCTGCCAAGACAAAAACAGGTTCAACACGAGGTTGACATCCCATAGGACAGAATAGCATGGTTCCGGAGGCAGAGAAAGCCGGATACCATGCAGAAGTCTGCAGACAAACGGATTCTCCCCCATCGGAGCATCGTCTATTGGGTTATGACCCGCCAAAATTGCAGACCGTATCGCGTTTATTGAACAATACGCCAGCCCCTCTGAGGCCAAGCCTGCCAAGAAATTCAAGATTGGAACGACACCTGCGACCATGGGATCCAAACTCCTTCGAAGACACCAACGAACCCATCTCGTCCAGGCGGACCAATAGCGTTTTGTGGTACTATCCGCCCAAGCCTTTGACAAGAGGACTTCAGCCGGTCTAGAAAGGCCTGGCAACGACCACCGCTGCCTGAAAGCCGCCACACCATGAGAAGGAGAGACCCTTGGGTGACCAGATGATGCGGAACTCCGCCTGGGTTCAGAAGCAGGTGAGGAAACAGGGGGAGTAGGATTGGAAAATCCCAAGAAAGTTCCAGAAGAACTGGAAACAGAACTTGTGATCTCCAATATGGAGTTATCATGGTCACCTCCGCCCTCTGCCGGCGAATCTGGGCTGCCACCCTCGTGATCATCGAAAAAGGAGGGAAGGCGTAACCCCTCTCTTCGCTCCATTCCTGAAGGAAGGCGTCCGTGGCCAAGGCCATTGGGTCCGGTCCCAAACTGAAGACCCGTGGGACTTGATGGTCCAGACGGGACGCGAAGAGGTCCACCGAGAATGGTCCCCACAGAGACTCCACCCAGTGAAAAATCTGAGGGTCCAGTTTCCAGAGGCTGGAATCGTGAAGATGTCTCGAGTGCCAATCGCGATCTGATTGTTCTGACCCGGAAGGTATTCTGCTGTGACCGAAATGTGGTGTGCCAAGCAGAAACCCCAAAAGTCTTTTGCAAGGTTCGCCAAGGCCCGAGATCGGGGACCTCCCAAACGATTGACGTACCGAACCGCGGAGATGTTGTCTGCTTTAGAAGGACACAGGGCCGAACCTTGTCTTTGGTCCAACATCGCACCGCGAAAGAGCCTGCCAGAAGCTCCAGACAGTTGATATGAAGGTTCTGCTCGTCCAATGACCAAACGCCTCCGGTGGAAAAAAACCCACACTGGGCGCCCCAGCCCGACCTGCTGGCGCCGGATTCTATGATAAGATCCGGAACCAAGCCGAAAATCGCCTGACCGTTTCATGCCTCCAAGTGGGACAACCACCACACGATCTCCTCCCTGGCCTCTGCCGAGAGAGGGGCGGAGTGGTCGTATGACAATCCTCTCCTCAGATGGTACGCCTTGAGGCGCTGGAGGGCCCGATAATGCAGGGGCCCTGGGAAGATCACCTGAATAGATGAGGACAGAAGACCCACCAACCTGGCTAGTTGCCGAAGGGAGGTGTAAGGTCTGGAGGCCGTCTGTCGCAATTTGTGACGAATCTTGGCCATTTTCCGTGACGGCAGACTCAAAGACGCCTGTATGGAATCCACTACAAACCCGAGAAACGTCACCTTCTGAGAAGGTCGGAAAACAGATTTGCTCTCGTTGACGATAAATCCTAGGCTCTGTAAAAGAGACACCGCTTGCTGGAGCTGTTTGGATAAGGTCCAGGGGCATTGCGCCATAAGAAGGATATCGTCCAAGTACACGATCATACGTATGCCCTGAGCCCTGAGGAACTCCACTGCCGGATGAAGCACCTTGGTGAAACACCATGAGGCTGAGGAAAGGCCGAACGGAAGGGCAGTGAACTTGTAGACGAGATCCCTCCAGCAAAACTGCAGGAACCGCCGATGGGGGGGATGGATTGGAATCACCAGATAGGCATCTTTCAGATCCAATCGCAGCATTAAGTCGGAAGGGAGAAGGACATCCCGGAGTAGATATATTCCCTCCATTTTGAAATGGCGGTATACCAACCACCCGTTGAACTCTTTGAGGTTGATGACCGGTCGGCGTCCCCCATCGGGCTTGTCCACCAAAAAGATGTTGCTGAGAAAACCATGAGGATGCAAAGCTGATCGGCAAATGGCCCCTGTGCGAAGCAGCTCGGAGACCTCTTTGTCGATCAGCTGTGCCTCGAGGGAATTGAAGGATATTGGTTGAGGGAAAACCTCTTGACGAGGGCTTTCGTAAAACTCTATATGGAAACCTTGAACGGTCTGTAAGACCTGTGCGTCTGAGGTAATGGTCGCCCAAGCGTCCTGAAAGGCCGCTAACTGACCCCTGATGCGTATGTGGGTCGCTGGTAGAACACTTACCGCTGGTATTTCCGCCACCAGCGTTTTTCTTGAATCCTCTGCGACCTCTGAAGCGTTGGCCTCTCGTTGGGTAGAAATTGTTGTAGTTCGCGGTGGAGTTATACTGCCCGTGACCAGAGCCTTGTCCCCTTGGGGGGTTCTGCTGGAAACCACAGCCGGACGAGCGGCCCCTGCCTCGGCTGGCCCCATGGAAAACCCGCTGGTTGAAGACCCCTTTGATATTAGGCTGGGCCTTGTTCAGCGAAGTAAATGTTGCAACGAATTTGCCCAACTCTTTAACAAAAGGGTCCCCGAAGAGACCCCCCCTGGGCCACTGCTCCTGCCTCCGAGGAGGCCAAATCGCCTAGCTTAGGGTCAAGCTTGATCAACAGCGAGCAGCGACGCTCCGTTGATAGGGCACAGTTAGCATTGCCCATATAAATGATGGCCCGTTGCGCCCAGTTAGCAAGGACCTTCGGCGAAATAGGTGACCATGAAACTTTGGCTTCCTCAGTCATGTCCAAGATTTTCGTCATGGGACCAATGGCGTCGAGGAGCTTATCCTGGCATGACCGCCAGGATCTATCTATACCCTTCCGCGGATCCTTCATGTATTTCACCAGGAAGGTGGCCATTTTCCAATCCAATTCCGGAGTGAAGGCAACTTTGTCATCTAAAGTGGGCCTTGGGCACTCCGCCCTTAGGCAACCCCGAGCTTCCTTTTCCAAGGGCTTACGGAGGCGACCCGCGACAAACTTGGCTACCTTGTCGCCGGGAGCCCAGGCAGCTGACCGGGGGTGAATGATCTCATCCGGGTCTAACATACCGGAATCTTCTCCCGGTATCGAGGGAGGTATGACTGCCGGGCGCCAAGGCCGTGAGGGGCCCGCCTCATTGTCCGAATCCCCCTGAGAGTCATAATTCTCAGGTTCCGGGGAAGCTGGGTCTGGGGTGCCCTGAGGTTCGGATACCAGGGCGGGGACAGGAGTGGGGGCGGTACCGTGGCTAGGAAAGGGCTTTTAAGGTGCCCAAAAGCATCCTTATCCACCCCTTCAGTACACTTCTTTTTGGGTGGAGGGGCACCCTCTCCAGGCGTGGACTCGGCCGGGGTTGTAGGGCACTCTGCGCGCGCTTTTGCTAGCTTGGCGCATACTTGGACAATCCTGTCCGAGAGGCGCTGTTCCATAGGGCCAACCACCTCACTCACTCCCCTATAGATGGAGGAGTCCACGGCCTCGTAGAAGTCGTCATCCCAAGGTAAGTAACCCTGGACCTCCTCCTCCTCATAGAACTCATTCTGTGCCTCCATTTTATAACAGTCTGGTAAATGTCAAAATGAATAGAGCAAGGAACAACAATGACCCTGTGGCAAACTCCCTTATCCAATGAGTGCTGAGCACTTAAATGTCAGGTTTGTCCACCCAAACCAGATTTTGGCAGACCCAAGGACTGCAAGACTTTTGGGGCAGTCCTGAGGACCGCAGTTGAGCTTGCACCACCCAGAACGCGCCACTGCCCTCAGAAGGCTGACCGGGCTGCTGCCTCACCAAGCGTTTGTTAGATTGTGCAAAAAAAGACCTTAAGCGTCACGCGGGAGGACCCGCCGTACAGACCCCTGCCGGGGCGTATATTTTTTAGTAAATGCGGGGAATACAGCCCTGAAATCGGGGGTCAGGTGCTGGCAGCGGGGACAAGGCTCGGTATACTTGCGTCTCGCAGCGAGGGTTCCTTTTCTGAGGAGCCGCGGTGCGAGACCAACGAGACGAGCGAGTCCCCCTAGCAGCCCTACAAGGTACCGCAAACAGCAGGGCGCCAGCCACGTAAGGAGCGGGAGACGCTCCCGCGGCCGGTTAAAGGAATCTAAAATGAAAACGGGGAAAAAATACATAAAAACAATCCCCAGGCTAACGCTGACCCAAAGCAGTGGGTTAAAGTACAATAATAGCTCAATTACATGCAAAGAAGCGCAAATAACTCATCGGAAAGAAAAAGCTGACTTAACTGGCTGCGAAGCAGCGAAGAAAGAGGAAGGACAGACACAGACAAGGGACTTTGTATTACATGGTGATGGACATATGGAAGGACTACATACTTGGATGCCTCCCTGGATGTTATGGGAGATGAAGTTTTTTCTCTGTTTACATTTAAAGACTCTTGGTTTATCTTTCTGGCTGCTGTGAGATTTAATGTTAATAAAGCGGAGAGAGATATGAGCATAATCGGAGACTCCGGTCCTAACATAGAATTGCGATCTTGTTGGACCTGGAGGGGTGCCCAAAGCGCTACCCTCATAGTGGTGGAAGGCTACTGTCTTCACCAGGAGTTAAACAGCACAAGCGTGATGGTGGCAGCATACCATGTGATAATCGGTAGTAGTGACCAGGTTCTTTTCACCCTGTATCATTGGAGTGAGGCCTACAGGCTCACTCACCTTTTTCAAAGTTCTGCTGCAGTGTGTTTAACTTACTCTTGGCCTAAATCAGGTTTATGTCTACCCCCCTCCTTTAATTTTAAAGTAAATGGACATGCTCCCAGGACCTGGCCCACCTGGGGGCTTTTTCCTAAACAAACGCAGGAGCCGGCCGCACCCACTCACAGACCGACTGAGACACTCACGCACCCACTCAGAGACTCACACACCCACTCACAGACCCACTAAGACTTGCGCACCCTCTCACAGATCCAATCAGAGACTCATTCACTCACACACAGACCCGGTAAGACACTTATGCAGCCAGTCCCAGGCCCACTCACACACATTGAGATTAGGCCTGAGCGGAACTCGTGGAGTTTCACTCCGCAGAATCCTGCGGAGTTGCCACAATTAAGTCCCCCACAGCAGGATTGCTGAGACATCATCAGAGGTCCGCCCCCTTTCTCAACCACTCTGCAAAGGAGCCTCCTGGTCACTACTGATTGATCAATGAAGTCCCCTTAGCTGCTGAGGGTTGTTAGGGGCTAAGAACCCCTATTGTCGCAGCAAGGAAGTCCCCCACAGTGGGATTGCTCAGACATCATCGGAGGCCAAGCGCCCTTTCTCAACCACTCTGCAAAGGGCCACCCTTGCGCACTACTGGTTGGGGGTTGAAGTCCCCTTGGCTGCTGAGGGTTGTTGGGGGCCACGACCCCCTATTGTTGCCACAAGTAAGTCCCCCACAGCCGGACTGTTGAGGTGTTGTCGGAGCCCCGCCCCCATTCTCAACCACTCTGTAAAGGGGCACTACTGGTGCACTACTGGTTGGGGGATGAAGTCCCCGTGGCTGCTGAGGGTTGCCTGGCTGCTGGCAGGCCCCTGTCAAGTCTCGTCACACTCCCCACAAGCGCAAAATGATGTGATGAGCAGGCCAGTGGGAAACAAATTCCACTCCGCTGCACAGCTCAGGGTTTATAGGTAACTCCGCATTCTCTGCGGAACGCAAAGTTGCCTGAAATCCGCAAACTACACAAGCACAGCAGAATTTTACGCCCAGGTCTAGTTGAGACACTCACTCACACACCCACTGAGACTCATGCCCCGCAATGCACTGCTGATGACGTCACTCATGACATGGTCAGTGACATCACTGATGACATCTCAAATGACATCACTGATGACATCTCTGAAGACATCAGCCACAGAACCACTCAAACACTCACTCATACCCCAATAGCACCTCTCATACATCCACTCCCACTGCTACACAACCACTCACATATCCATTCACAGACCCATACCAGTACTCACACAACCAATCATTCATCCATAGAGCTACTCACACATCCACTCACTCATACACACCTACTAACCCACCCATATAGCTACTCATGCACCCAATCACTCACCAATAGAGCCACTCACACATCCAGTCATACAGACATTTACACACCCACTCATACACCCTTACAGCCACTCACACACCCACACGGTCACCCACACAGAAACTCACAGCCACTCACTCACCAATACAGCTACTCACACACCCACTCACTTACCCATACAGACACTTACACAGCCATTCACTCACCCATACAACTACTCACACACCCACTCACACACACACAGAACCACTTACATACCCATTCAAACATCCAAACACCCACACACGCACCTACTCTCTCTCCAATACAGCCACTCACACTGTAGGAAAGTGCCCCTTTTTGCATGGTTACCCCCTACTTTTTGTCTGACACTTGATGGACTTTGACTTGATGTGCCCTGGGTCCCTACCAATCAGGTTTGCAGGGTTACGTGTTTTGGTGCAGAGAAAAGTGAAGAGTTGACATGGCACACATCCCTGTGTGCCATGCCTGCTAGCCACTGCCTGGAGCCTAGGTAAGCCACCCTCCAGCATGGTGCACTAGACTAGAGATGATGGTGCTGTTGCATAATCACTGTACCCTTACAGTGTCTAAGTCCATTCTTAGACATTGTAAGTTCAGTAAAGCCATAAGGAGTATATGGTCTAAGAGTTCTACGAACTCCACAGCACCATATGGCTTTACTGAAACCTGGGAAGTTTAGTAGCACACTTCTCAGCACATTAAACCCACACTGATGCCAGTGTGGGTTGTAATGTAAAATGCACTCAGAGGGCATTCTAGAGATGCCCCCTGAAAAATGGCCAGCCCTGGTGTGGTTTGTGTATGGCTACCTGCCATTTTCCACCTGGGTAGAGGGCCTCCGCTCTTTGGGTCCAGAAACAAAGCCCATTCTGTGCTTAGGTGTCATGCCTCCTCCCCCAGGATGGCTGGGTCCACGAAGGGGAAGCTTCAAAGGCCCGCCGCCTTTGTGAGCTGACCCTGCCTTTTGCTGCCCCCAGCAACTGGCTCCCACCGGTTCAGACCCCCATTTTGGGTGAGAGAATCAGCGGGAAAACCAAGTAAGGAAGAGAGGTGTGCCCACCTTTGCCATCCCCACCCCTCAGGTAGGGGAGGCGAGGTGAAGCACACATCTCAGTCCCCTCAATCTTGAAGATGATGGGACACAGCCAATTAGAGGGAGGCTCATGTCCCCTTCCCACTGGAGGGTGGCATAATTGGGGGTGTACTCCCCCCATGGAAGGGACCTATTTGTCCTGATCTGCACACACCTGTAACACCCCTAAATTTAGTATGTAGGGGTGACCCTGAACCTTGCCTCCTCAGATTCGAGGAAGAAAGAAGAAGGACCGAAGAGCTGTGCAGACCCAGGAATAAGAGGACACCAACTGCTTTGGCCACAGTCCTACCAGCCTGTACTGACTCTGACCTGCTCACAGCGAAACCCTGGCGTGTGCAATAGCAATCCAGAACCCGGAGGACCTGCCCTGACTTCATCTCAAAGACTCCAGCACAGAACCCAGATCCAGGCGGCTGTGCGGTTCTGCACCACTCGGCACCAAACGCCCACGCCAGATTGGACTAACACCACGAGGAGGTCCCCCCCAGCGAACCTGACCTGAGAACGGGTGATCCCTGACCTACCTTGAGATTCAAACCGATGCCTCCAGCCTCAACCGGAGGGATTCCCCCCGACCGTGGCCGGAGCTCGTAAAGAAGACCCGACGCCTCTGCAGGCACCTCTGCAGGCACCTCTGCAACCAACGCCCCACGGACTTGGATGGCCCAACCAACGGTGTCCAGGCATCCCCCCAAGAACCCAACTTACCTCTCCTGCCAGTGGTCACCCTCAGGAACCCTCCTTGCCCGACCCTGCAGCTTCCCTTACAAACCAGAGATCTCCACTGAAAACCACAGGGCTCCTGACGTCCCCTTGGCACCCCACATCCAGCAGCCTCAGTGCCGCTGGTGGTGCAGTTCCTGTGCTGATTTTTGGCCCCTGCAGTGTTGATCTTACTCCAAGGAGCTTTGCTCCCACAACCGAGTGACCTCTTCGTAAGGAGTCCCTGACCGAAGGCCCCCTAGCCCCATTGGTTAACATTGGGCCCCTGCACTCTGCACCCGGCTGCCCCAGTGCCGCTGGTGGTGCAACTTGAGTGCCAACTTAAACCTTGAAGAACCTTGGTTCTACTACCAAAAAGCTATTCTTGAAGGTCATGTACTTACCTGCAAACCATCTCCCATAGGAATCCATGCTATGGTTTTCCTCCCAAAAATGTTCTAAGTATGGAACTGTTTTCTATGAAAGAAAAGTAACTGTGTGTGAAACCAAAAACTGTTCTACTTACCTGTGTTGTGTAAGGTCCACAAGGAGATATCCAGGCATTTCCCCCCAAGTAGCGGAAGTAACGAAAAAGTAATCAAAAGTAATTACACTGTATTCTGAACTGTTTTAAAATCAAATATAAACCTGTAACAATTCCAAATGCATTCACTATTGCATTTCCTTGTAAAGGTTTGCATTTGAAAGTATATTCTACTTGCCTGTGCCAAGTCTTGCTTGGTTCAAGAAATAAAACTTAAGTATACTTTTTTATACGTACCTAATTGGTCTGGATTCAGTCTCTGAGTGTGTGCCATCAGGATTGATTGAGTGAATTCAACAAATGCTTAACACACCCTCCTGACATGCCGAACTGCTCGACCACACTTCCACAAATAGAGCTGTTAGTGATTATCTAATTTATCCTCTGCTATACATCTGGGGAGCCACTGGACTCTGTGCACACTATATCTTACTTTGGTATAGTATATACAGAGCCAGCTTCCTACTTTGGTGGATCAGCGGTGAGGTCTAAGACTTTGCATTTGTTGGATTAACTTAGTCAACACCTTATCGCACGACAAGAATCCAAAAATTGACTTTAGTACAACTCACTGTTTTGAATTGACTATTTTTCAAATTTCTAAAAGTCGTTAGGGCCTTGAAGTAAGTCCCTGTGGTATTTTTCTAGAAACTTTAAAACTCACTGAAGGGGGGGGCGTGGCCAAGATGGCGGAGTGAGCGGACGCGTTCTTCTTGAGCTCCGCTCCCGCCGGGCCTGCAGCACTTTCTACAGCACCTCTAGCACCCAGACCCCCGCCAAAAGTGACGAGATCCCACAGAGCGTCTGGCCAGGAGCCGTATGATGACCTACCCGCTCTCCAACGGACGGACGGGCGGCCCCCGGGGACTTATGCCGGTGAGAAGCTGCGGCTGTCCCGAGGGCTGATGGCGCTGCGGAGGAGGCTGCTGGGCCACGTCGCCTGCACACGCTGGTCTTGGAGGGCATTCCGCCGCAACCTCCGCTTGCAGACTCCTGTCGATTCATAGCAACTGCATCCTGCCTCCTGCGTCCCTCGGCCCGCGGGTGCGCGTGACTGACCCCGGGCCGGTTGAGAGGCCTGCGGCGGAACGTGGGCCTGTGGCGTGCGGCCCGGCGGCATCCCACTGCTGGAGTGGCCTGACCGGAACAATGAGGCATCCGAGGGTCGCCTGCCGAAGAGTGAGTGCCCCTTGGCCCATTATATCGCCACATCGAGGCCTGCGGGGCCTACATCTACTGGAAGCTGCCCGATCAGGGCCTGTGGACTCTTGGAGCGCAGCACACGCGCGTGGGCCCCTAGGGACAATCCCCACTTGCGGGCATCAGAAGGTCTGCTGCAGTTGTGCCCGGCCCTACATGTCCCTTGGCCCACGGACGCACGAGACCGGCCCTGGTCACGCAGCGCGGCCCACAGAATAACGCGGGCCCGCGGCGTGAGGCCTACTCGGCTCCCGCTGTCTCAGGCCTGAATTAGTGCACCACATCACCTGAGAATCGCCCGGTGAGGGGCGGGTGCCCTCCGGCCCCCCCTTCCTGCCACGTCAGTGACTACGAGACCTCCAGCTATCGGATGCAGCCGAGGCGCAGCCTGTGGTGTTCCAGGACATCGTGGTGAAGGAGGCGTGCTGATACGGGGGTGCTTCCGGCGTGGCCCCTTCGCTGAGCGATTTCCACCGCGACCGAGGAACATACTGCCCTGCTACCTGTGGCCTGATGGCGGAGGCCTGAGTCTGGGCACCGGTGAGGACCACAGAGCGTTGAAGCAATCATCCCCGGGGGCAGTGTTCCCCCGAGAGCATTACAGGGCCTACAGATTACTACCGTCTTGTGCTGAGGGAGCGACGGGGACTTAGCCTCATTGCAGCAGAACGTTAACACTCCCAGCGGAGCATCTGGCCACGAGCGGCATCTCTTCTAGAACTAGCGAGCGCCCTCACCCAACCAGCGGCTTCCAGGTGAGAACACATCCCTTCTTCTGGGCCCGTTCCCGACCTGTGGAACGGCCGGCCTCAAGACCCCTCGATGGCGACGGCAAAAAGCAAGAAGGACAGGTCAGTTCGGGACCTCCTCATGAAGTTGGCGGAGGATGCCTCAGGGTCTAATGCGACCCCAGCAGGAGACGGCTCAGACGGTGCGGTCACCAGAGAGTTCCTGGAGGCGCTGTTGGCTTCCCAGAGGGAGGACATGCTGGCCATTAAAACGGACTTACATGCGGACCTGCGGGAGGTGCGAAGAGATGTTGATGCTGTGGGGGAGCAGGTGGCCTCCCTGGAGGACTCGGCCACCGCCAGGGACAAAGAGATCGCAGCACTTCAACAAGAAATCCTGCGGCTGCGGGACCAACACTTGGACCTTCAATCGCACACCGAGGACCTGGAGAATAGGTCGCGGAGGAACAATATCCATATCCGCGCTGTCCCAACTGGAGCAGAAGGGGAAGACCTCGAGGGCTACGTGCAAGACCTCTTCCGAACGGCCCGGAACGCACCGGCGGACTCCTCCGTCAAGATCGACCGATGCCACCGTGTTGGTCAGCCACGCCAGCCGAACCGCCCGCCTGCAGACATTCTAGTGTGTGTGCACGACTTCACAGTGAAAGAGGAGATCCTCAAAGCAGCCCGCTCTAGGCCATCTCTACGCTTCCGGGAACACTCTCCCGAACTATTTCATGACCTGGCGGCCAGCACCCTTAAAAAAAAGAAGAAACTTTCGCCCCATCACTAACCATCTGCGCTCACAGAACATATCATATGCCTGGGGCCACCCATTCCACCTCATTTTCCGCTTGGACGGGAAGCTGCACCAAGTCCACTCCATGAATGAGGCATGTAAAGCGCTGAACCTGAATCTCGATGACCTGCCTGCCCAGCCGGATGCCTCAGAGTCGAGCGCGCAGAGGACCCCGGGGCGGGTGCCCCGGGGCGGCCGGGGCCTGGGCCGCCTCCGCCCTGACCCTGCCACGATCATCAAAGAGCGGTCTGCAGTTCTTTGGACCCTTGCTGGCGCAGAAGGGGACTCCCTGGACTCTAATGTCTGAGGGTAACGTGCTTTTGAGTTTGTTCTGTCTTCTCTGGGTCCGGCGGAAGCAGGGGGATTCTTCTCTTCGCTACTTAGGGGTGCCCCTCACTCCCTTGGCAGTCTCTACTTTCTACTGACCACCTTCAAGATGGACTTCGTGGGCTTGCCCAGGTTGTTGTTTTATTGTTTTGGGGTTTGTTCCTATTGTTATGGGGCGGGGTGTGTCCTCTCTCCGGTGAGCTTTTTAATCAGGGCTCCTCTGTCAGGGTTTATCCGATTCCAGATGTCCACGAGATCCCTTCTGAGATTTGTCCCTCAGCACTGGCCTCACAGCCTTAGACACAGCTCCCGGTGGTTCTTCCCCTATCAATGGAGATCAAGGTAGTCAGCTTTAATGTCAGAGGTCTTAATAACCCCACTAAGCGGAAGGCAGTGCTCTCATTGCTCGAACATACGGAAGGGGAAGTGTGCCTACTCCAAGAAACTCACCTCCTCCGTAGCGACACTCACCGCATGCAACACAGAGGGTTTCCCCTGCAGTTTTGGTCTTCGGGGACAAGTAAGAAGGGCGGGGTGGCTATTTTGCTTTCTAAACACTTTAGGAGTTCCGTGGTGGGTCCCTTGGCAGAGACCAAGGGGCGCCTCCTAGCACTGAGATTGCGTATAGGGGCCTCCAATATCACGATAGCCTCAATCTACTCCAACGAACACCAAGAGAAATTCCTGACGGACGCTTTGGCCGAGGTCCTTCATACACCCGATTCCCTGGTGGTGGTGCTGGGTGGGGATCTAAATCTAGTTATGGATGCAGGGTTGGACCGTTCCAGCCCGAGCTCGGGCGGAGCCATATCGGGGAATGGTAGGGACTGGCTGGACAATTGTGAGATCAAAGATGCATGGCGTAGCTTACACCCCGGCGAAAAAGATTATTCCTACTATTCAGCGGCCCATAAGACATACGCCCGATTGGATCACTTCCTTGTCACCCAAGCTGCATGGGCATGCACCAGTACTTCTACCATTGAGGCCCGATCTCTCTCAGACCATGCACACATTACTCTGACGCTGTGCCTGCCGCCCACACATCCGTCCCCATCACGCTGGCGCCTGAGGGACTCCCTGCTGCGGTCCCAGTAGGTGGTGGAGGACCTGCGACGTACACTGACTGATTATCTAGCACTTAATGACGACGGTTCCACGCCTCTGGCCTCCGTCTGGGAGGCTCTTAAACTGGTCGCGAGAAGGGCCTAATTGCCAAAGCGGCTTATGATAACAAAACCAGGCAGGCTAAACGAGAGGACCTAGAAGCCAAAGTTAAGGAGCTCGAGGCAATCCAAACACGCACGGGTGCTCCCCGAATCTGGCGCCAGTTGGAGAAGGAGCGGCTCCAGCTGAAGCGCTTGGACCTTGATAGGGCCGAATACGCGGTGCTTCGGCTTAAGCATAAATATTATGTGGGATCTAATAAGGGCGGTCGCATGCTAGCACATTGCCTCCGCAGTCAATGAGCGGCCCAGGCAATTAAAGCGGTGCTGGGAGAACGGGGATCTGAGGTAACGGATGATGCCGGTATCGCGGCGGCTTTTCGGTCTGTTTATGCAAATCTCTATTCCGCTGAGTCCCCTAACCTTGTTGACCCCAGTGAGTACGTAGGTGGTGCAGCAGTCACCCCCCTTCCGTCTAGCGAAGCAGAGGGGCTGGAGGCCCCCATTCGGATAGAGGAAGTGATCTCTACTATTGCCCGTCTGAAGCCCCTGAAAGCGCTGGGCCCTGACGGCTTCAGTGCTCTTTTCTGTAAGACTTACTGTGCTGAACTGGCTCCGCTACTCACTCGACTATTCAACTCCTTTGCGGACACGAGCACTCTCACGGCTTCCATGCTACAAGCGACGATCTCGGTCATCCCCAAACCGGGGAAGTACCCGAAGTTCTGCAGCTCATACCGGCCGATTTCTCTGCCGAATATCGATGCGAAACTGTTCTCCAGCATTCTGGCCCATAGACTGAACCCTCTCATGCCCGGTTTGATCGACCCGGATCAGTCAGGCTTCATCCCGAATAGACAGTGCTGGGACAATACCAAAAGGATTTGCCACTTAATTGACAAGGTACACCGTTCTAAGGAGGAGGCTTTGCTACTGGCGGTCGATGCCGAGAAAGCCTTCGACCGCGTGCATTGGCCGTATTTGTTTGCCACTCTGGAGCGCTTCGGCTTGGGTATCAGGTTTCACAAATGGGTGGCTAGCATCTACAGCTCTCCATCTGCGGCAGCCAGGGTAAACGGAATACTCTTGTGCGACTTTGCGGTGGGGAGGGGGACCAGACAGGGCTGCCCTCTCTCCCCCCTGCTCTTCGCCCTGTACATGGAGCCCTTTGCTCAGAGGCTCCGGGACAATCCACAGGCGCAGGGTGTCCCGTTCGGGGCTGACCGCCATTTAATCAGCCTCTACGCCGACTGTCATTTTTTCGGTAGCACGTCCCTTGACTTCTCTGCCGGCGATCGTGGAAGATCTGCAGGTCTTTAGTCAGGTTTCAGGATTTAAAATAAACTTGCAGAAGTCTCAAATACTGAATCTTACTGCAACACAACCGACGGTGGGTGCCTTGCGTGCCCAATTTGATTTCGATTGGGTGACGGACGGTATAACATACCTAGGGCTGGTTCTTCACAAAAGTCTGGATAAGACGGCGGAAGTAAACTACACTACCCTACTCTCCCGCATCCGAAAAGACCTAGCCCATTGGCGGCGCCTGCCCTTGTCGTGGCTTGGGAGACTGGCCGCGGTTAAAAAGAATCTACTCCCCCGGGCCTTATATCTCTTCCAAACTCGTCCCCTACTGCCCCCGCCGAACTCACTCTCACGCATACAAACTGAGATTGAGCGTTTTGTTTGGGGCCCGATTTCTCCCAGACTGCAGAAGACTCTGCTGCAGCGCCCTAAGAGGGAGGGCGGCCTTGCCTTGCCGAACATCACTCGCTACTTTGAGGCTTCATTGCTGCGCTATCTCGTGGAATGGAACCCTCCCATGACGGAGAAACACTGGGTTTTCATGGACCAGACGGTGGCGGGCCACCATATCTGGAGGGAGGCTTGGCTATCTAGGTCATCGTGTTCCTGAGGGCTATACTCCTCGCCAGTCACTCGCCCCACTATGCTAATCTAGGACAGGGTGTCCATACGGGCTAATCTTACAACTTTACCCTCTCCCATGTCTCTAATCTTTTCAAACCCTGATTTCCCACCCGGGATGGATAAAAGGGCGGGCACGAGGTGGTTGGAGGGCGGATGTAAGCGCTTAGGACATTTGTTTGACCTCCAGGGTCATATCCCCTTCGAGCAGCTCCGGGAAGATTACGGCCTTGCAAGCTCGGACCTCTTCCTACATATGCAATTGCTGCACTGGGTAACTGGTCCCTTAATACGTCCCCAGGTTGGTAGACCGATGCTGCCATTTGAAAAGTGGCTCTTCCTAAAAAAAGATGACCCCAAACTCATCTCTGAAATATATTCGTTCCTCACTCAGGGCGTCAAGAAGGTTCGCACTGCCGGGCAGAGACGGTGGGAAGCGGAAATAGGTTGCACCTTTTCAGATAAAGAATGGGAGGATATCTTCTATAGGAATCTCCAAACAACAAGTCCCTCATAGAAATGTGTGGACCCAATACTGTAATCCAAATGTGCAAAAACCTCAAGGCAAAACTATCCACAGTGAGTATACTCCTACATAACAAGCCCAATAGTACCCTTTTCCAATTGTTTCAATAACACTTGACAATCAAACAGACAATAATCCCAACACAATGTTAAAATATACAAAATCGATTTTATTCATAAGTTCTATTTTTTAAAAAACATGATTGACAAATCTTTAAAAAAGTCATTAAAAATTGGTTTTTCATTTAATACATACAAAAAATGTCATACACAATAATTGCACACCAGAAAACTACATAAAAGTCGACGCAGCGTTTCGGTGAAATGCTGATTGATCACCTTCTTCAGGACAGAGTTTTCTATTATCGATATCAAAAAGTGGTAGATCCCTTATTCTCTATAGATGGGAACCACTCTTCCTGATTGGAAACAAGGAGTGACCTTTTTATGTGGTACTATTCCTTTTATTGAGTCGCATTTCATAGGAGCCACGAATAAATCTTATCGTCAATTTCCCTATTAAAGTCAGCAAAAATCTCCAGAAGGGTAGGCCGTCATTGGGCTCTTCTAATGATTTAATCCTCGTTGTTTATACAGGAGAAAGTGCTGGTTATGTTGCTGCCCTTGATTGCGCAACTTCAGTCTGACATTTTGGAACCGAAGTTTGGCCTCTCGCTCCTATGCAGACGATTTCCGGATCGGGATCATTGTATCCCGATCCGGAAATCGTCTACATAGGAGCGAGGAGGCCAAACTTTCGGTTCCAAAATGTCAGACTGAAGTTGCGCAATCAAGGGCAGCA
Organism: Calotriton arnoldi; assembly: GCA_963921515.1. Classification (NCBI taxonomy): domain Eukaryota; kingdom Metazoa; phylum Chordata; class Amphibia; order Caudata; family Salamandridae; genus Calotriton; species Calotriton arnoldi. The sequence continues at coordinate 122,846 of CAWUFW010016591.1, read as the reverse complement.
ACATAACCAGCACTTTCTCCTGTATAAACAACGAGGATTAAATCATTAGAAGAGCCCAATGACGGCCTACCCTTCTGGAGATTTTTGCTGACTTTTAATAGGGAAATTGACGATAATTTTTAATAGGGTGGCTCTTGTTGTTACATTTATCTTCTATAGGACCCACCACACCGCACACTCCATGGGCCACACAGAAACTGCATTTAAAATTGTATCTTACTGGTATTATACCCCGGCACGCCTGACCAAATGGAACTCTGTGGGATGGCCTCTGCTGGCGTGGCTGTGGGAGCCCAGGTACCCTCCTTCACCTGCTGTGGAACTACCCGAAGCTCACGAGATACTGGAAAAAATTCGACGAAATCGATAAGGCCTTTGACACCACCATCCCTAGATTCCCTGCTTATACTATCCTGGGATTGCCCAATGCGCTGACCTTCCCCTTGCGTTCTACCAGAGGCAGGCAGATTGCTCTGATGCTGAATGCCGCACACCGGGTACTTCTAGCTGGGTGGAAGACAGATAGGACCCCTGAGCACACACAATGGCTGCCTCAATTGTGGTCTCTTTTGGGCATGGAGAGGCTGTCTATGGCAACTCTGGGGAACAAATCCGAATATGCCAAGATCAGAGCCCCCTTTATCTCCCTTTTATCCACGGAGTTTCGGGAACTGTCTTGTCCCATCTATCTAAGGATTTTGAAATTGATTCCCGAGAGTCATGGGGCTGGCTAGCGCCTCCAATTCCAGATAGGTTCCCTGGGTCCTCGAGACGCCGGTAACCATCATGCCGGATCATACTCGTATGTACAAGTGTATTTTTTTCCCCTTGTTTCTTGCTCACCTGGAGAGGGGAAGGGTGGGGGGGAGGGATGGGTATGGGGTTCTTCAATTTTGATTTTGTTCTTGTTTGGTATGCAATTTTTACTCCTCCCCTTAAAAGGCAGACTCTATCGCCTCAAGCCGTCAAGGAAGAGTCCTTGGTTCATCGCCACACGCATGTCCATAGCGCCACAGACTTCTCTCATTTGCATTTCGTTGGACTAGGACCGTTTACTGTCTCCTTTTAGCGAACGTGGCCGGACCAGGAAGGGTTGTAGGCGGCATGCTGTGTTAACTAACTAAACAGACAGCCTCTGATCCGTAGGCCACGCCTTTCTGTTCTGATTGTGATGTCGCCGGCCCGTAGGGTTGTAGGCAATGATGCAATGTCATTTCACTCTGTGTTCTGCTAATAAAATTGATTTAATTCTAAAACTCTCTGAAGGCAGGGGGGAAGTACTTAAAACTTTTTATAGGTATTCTAAAAAGAACCCCACTTTAGTAAAATAATGAGCAACCCAGAGAAGATGGCTGAGGAGCTCGACCTCACCCCTTACTCCAGCCTAGAGGTTAGAGAGTTAAGGCTTCTCTGTAAAGCTAAAAAAATAAGAACTGAGTCCAACCCTACCAGAACACAACTCCTAGAGTTTCTGGGAGGGCATGCAAGGGACCACCCCACTACTGAAGGAGAAGATCTCCAAGTAGATGGGGAAAGTAGTGAGAATGATGAGGTCTTAAACCCACCACCTCAACTACTTAGGAAGGATGGGGACTTTGTGCCCTAACCCTCCATGCCAGGGAGTAGAGGGTCTGCAGACTACAGAGGTAGGGCATACTCTGTACAAGGCAGTGAAGACAATTCCACTGAAGAGGACCACCTTTTAGCAAGGTTGGTCAAAATACTAGAGTTAGAGACTAGGCTCCTAACTCTAGAAAGAGAAAGAGCAGAGGTGGGCCTATCAATGGCGGCAGCAATTTAAACAACAAAGAGAAGGAAGGGTCTTATGTCCCTAAAATCCCCAAAGGGATTGTCCCTAAATTTGAGGATGGTGATAATATCACCAAATGGTTCACAGCCTTTGAGAGGGCTTGTGTAGCCAGGCAAGTGAGGAAGACTCATTGGGGGGCACTCCTTTGGGAACAGTTCACAGGTAAGTGCAGGGACAGACTCTTGATCCTTACTGGGGAAGAAGCTGGGTCTTATGAACTCAGGAAGGGTACCCTCATTGGAGGTATTTGGACTCACAACTGAGGAATACAGAATTAAATTCAGAGGGGCTCAGAAATCCCAGTCAGTCCCGGATGGAATTTTTGTAGACTACTCAGTAAAAACACTAGATGGCTGGTTGACTGGAAGTAAAGTGCAGGATTATGAGGTACTTTATAATTTGTTTATGAAAAAACACATTTTAAGTAACTGCATCAATGAAATGTTGCATCAGTATCTGGTAGACCTAGGTCCAATTTCTCCCTAAGAATTGGGAAAGAAGGTGGACCACTGGGTAAAGACAAGTGTGACCAAGACAACCACTGGGGTGACCAAAAGAAAGGGGTTACAAAGCCTCCCCAGGGGAAAGAGGGTGAGAGGCCCAAAGATAAAACCCAAGAGTCTTCTAAAGTCCCCTAAAATCCTGTCCAGGGGGCCGGGCCCAAGAACTCTTCACAGCCCACTGGTGGGTATTAGGGGAAAAACTTTGGTCCTGCTAAGGCCTGGTGTTTCCACTGTAACAAGAAGGGACACCGAACTGGAGATCCTGCCTGTCCAAACAAGAATGTCCCTAGTCCCCCTGCAGTTTCTACTGGTGTGCAAATCCCCAGATAGGATCAACAACATGTCCAGAGTAAATCAGAGTTTGCACTGAGGCTGATCTAGTCTCTGAAGGGGAGGGGGGTTAGCCACTTTGGCTGTCTGGTCCCCTAATTTTAAAAAAAGTACCTACAATACCCCTGTGAGAACAGGACCAGAATAGAAGCCCTGAGGGATACAGATGCCAGTGTCACTATGGTGAGAGACACACTAGTTTCCCTAGAGCAATACCTGACTGGAAAAGCCTATTTAGTTACCAATGCTGGCAGTGTCACTACTAACAATGCCCTGGCTATGGTGACATTAGACTGGGGGTGGTATTGCTGGCCTGAAACAGGTAGTGGTCTCTCCAAAACTCACAGCCCCGTCTGCTTGGAAATGATCTGGAGACCTCAGCACGGGTTGAGGTAGAGAGAAAGACACATGCAGCCATGCTGCAAATCCCTAATATAGTGTGTGTGTGTGAAGACAAGAGCACAAACTTGAGCCCAGGATGAAAGGGGAGAGTTGGAGCATGAAAAGATGGTCCAACCTCCCAAGAGAAAAGGTAGGAAGACTGGTAAACTAGTTTCCACACAGCAAAGGGAGCAGGACCCCTCTCCTCAGGGAGAGGATTTGTCAGCCCCAGAGGGAACTGAGTCCATGGAACTTGAACCTGTAAGGATCAAGAGTCTGTCCCCTGGGTCCAACCCAGGTGGACCCTCTAGGGAACAGCTGTGCCTTGGGCAGCAGGTCTGCCCCACTTATGAAAGCCTGAGGCAGCAAGCTGCTGCACAGGAGCAGGTAGATGTCAGTGGCTCCCACAGGGTCTCTTGGGAGGAGGAGCTCCTGTACACTGAGTCCAGAGACCCCAAACCTGGTGCCACTAGGAGAGTGGTAGTGCCTCAGTTGTATAGAGAGTTCCTGGTCACCTTGGCCCATGACATCCCCCTAGCTGAACATTTGGCCCAGACACAAAATTGGGAAAGACTTGTCAACCACTTTTATTGGTCACAGATGTCCCAAAAAGTGTAGGAGTTTGTAAGCTCCTGTGTCACCTGTCAAGCTAGTGGCAAAACAGGTGGACACCCAAAGGCCCCCTTAATTCCATTACCAGTGGTTGGGGTTCCCTTTGAAAGGGTAGGTGTGGATATAGTGGGTCCACTTGAACCTCCCACAGCCTCAGGAAACGGGTATATACTGGTAGTAGTGGACCATGCTACCAGGTATCCTGAAGCCATTCTTCTTAGGTCTACTACAGCCCCTGCAGTAGCCAAGGCCCTCATTGGTGTCTTCACCAAGGTAGGGTTTTCTAAGGAGGTAGTATCAGACCAAGGTTCCAACTTCATGTCTGCATACTTGACACACATGTGGGATGAGTGTGGAGTGGTCTATAAGTTGACAACACCTTATCACCCACAAACCAATGGCCTTGTTGAAAGATTCAATAAGACATTGAAAGGCATGATAATGGGCCTCCCAGAAAAACTCAAAAGGAGATGGGATGTTCTGTTACCCTGCCTGCTTCTTGCCTACAGAGAGGTGCCTCAGAAGGGAATCTGGTTTTTCCCTTTGAACTTCTGCTTGGCCACCCTGTAAGGGCACCACTCTCTTGTGAGGGAAGGATAGGAGGAACCCCATCATGTACGAAAGCAAGATGTGGTGGACTATGTGCTAGGCCTTCGTTCCAGGATGGCAGAGTACATGCAGAAAGCATCTAAATATATTGAGGCCAGCCAGGAGCTCCAGAAGCTCTGGTATGACCAGGAATCTGCACTGGTGGAGTTCCAACCAGGGCAGCAGGTGTGGGTTCTGGAGCCTGTGGCACCAAGGGCTCTCCAGGACAAATGGAGTGACCCTTACCCAATCCTAGAAAAGAAAGAGTGCGATCACCTGCTTGGTAGACCTGGGCACTAACAGGTCCCCCAAAAGGGTGATCCATGTGAACCGCCTAAAACTCTTCTGTGACAGGGATGATGTAAGCATATTGATGGTTGCTGATAAGGATCAGGAGACAGAGAGTTAACCTCCTCTCTTACAGCCCTCAAGATGGGTCAGTGGATGGCGTTGTCTATTCATACACACTCTCTGCCCAACAGCAAGATGATTGCAGGCAGGTCCTGCAGCACTATGCACAGCTCTTCTCCTTAACCCCTGGTCAGACCCACTGGTGTACCCATGATGTGGACACTGGAGACCGCTTTAAAACCAAAATCTATTGCCAGTCTGACCAAGTTAAGGAAAGCATCAAGGGGGTCACTGAGTCTTCTGAGAGTCCCCGGGCCAGCCCAGTGGTCCTAGTCCCCAAACCTCATCCACAGGGCGGAAAGAGAGAAATTAGGTTTTGGGTGGACTACAAAGGCCTCAATACTGTCACCAAGACAGATGCACACCCTATCCCCAGAGCTGATGAATTGATAGATAAGTTAGGGGCTGACAAATTTCTCAGTACCTTTGACTCGACTGCAGGGTACTGGCAGAATGGCATGGCCCCTGGAGCAAAGGAAAATACAGCATTCTCCTGATGGGCATTTCCAGTTTACTGTGATGCCCATTGGTCTACAGAATGCCCCTTCCACCTTCCAAAGGTTGGTGAATCAAGTCCTTGCTGAGTTGGAAGGCTTTAGTGCAGCTTATCTTGATGATATTGCTGTGTTTAGCTGTTCCTGCCAGGATCACCTGGTCCATCTGGGGAAGGTTTTACAGGCCTTGCAAACTGCAGGCCTATCTATCAAGCCATCTAAATGCCAGATAGGGCAGGGAACTGTTGTATACTTGGGCAACCTTGTAGGTGGAGACCAAGTGCAACCACTACAGCCCAAAATCCAGACAATTCTGGATTGGGAAGCTCCAACCACCCAGACCCAAGTCAGGGAATTCCTTGGCCTGACTGGGCATTACAGGATGGTTGTGAAGGGGTATGGATCTAACGTGACACCTCTCACCAAACTCACCTCCAGCTTGATGCTCAAGAAAGTGAACTGGACAGTTAGCTGTCAAAAAGGCTTTTGACATCCTAAAAGAGTCAATGTGCTAAGCACCTATTCTCAAGGCTCCAGATTACTCCAATCTGTTCATAGGGCAGACTGAGGCTTCTGAGCTAGGGATAGGATCAGTCCTATACCAGAAGAGCAATGATGATGGCCAAGACCAACCTGTCGCTTTTATAAGCAGAAGGCTACTCCCAAGGGAACAGCGTTGGAGTGCCATTAAGAGTGAGGCCTTTGCTGTGGTATGGTCCCTGAAGGAGCTGAGACCATACCTGTTTGGTACTCACTTTCTAGTTGAAACTGACCACAGACCTCTCAGATGGCTAATGCAAATGAAAGGTGAAAGACCATCTCAAAAGTTTTGGGTTATCTCCCTACAGGTAATGGATTTTACAGTGGGAAATAGACCAGGGACAGCCCATGCCAATGCAGATGGCCTTTCCAGATTTTTCCACTTAGACAATAAAGACTCTCTTGGGAAAGGTTAGTCTCATCCTCTTTCGTTTCGGGGGGCGGGGGGGTTGTTGTGTAGGAAAGTGCTCCTTTTTGCATGGTAACACCCCACCTTTTGCCTGACACTTGATGCACTTTGACGATGTGTCCTGGGTCCCTGCCAATCAGGTTCCCACGGCCTGTGATCTTTCCCCAAAGCTGTACCTTTGTACCCACAATTGGCACCCTATGTCCACAGGTAAGCCCCTTGTAAAAAGTACCATGGGTACCAAGGGCACCGTGACCAGGGAAGGCCTCTAAGGGCTACAACACCTATTGTGCCACCCTTAGGGGCCCTGTACCTTAACACCCACACTCTGCCGTTACAGGCTGCGTGTTTTGGTGCAGAGAAAAGTGCCATGCTTGCAATACACTGCATGTGGCCTAGGAAAGCCACCCCTCTAGCAGGATGCACTAGACCACAGGTGAGGGTGCAGTTGCATGAGCACTGTACCCCTACAGTGTCTAAGTCCATTCTTAGACATTGTAAGTGCAGTAAAGCCATAAGGAGTATATGGTCTGGGAGCTGGTCACTATGAACTTCACAGCTCCATAATGGCTTTACTGAAACCTGGGAAGTTTAGTAGGAAGCTTCTCAGCACATTGAACCCACACTGATGCCAGTGTGGGTTTTAATATAAAATGCACTCAGAGGGCATCTTAGAGATGCCCCCTGAAAAATGGCCAGCCCTGGTGTGGTTCCTCAATGGCTACCCACCATTTGCCACCACCAGACAAGTTTCTGGACTCCTGGGTAGAGGGCCTCCGCTCTCTGGGTCCAGAAACAGAGCCCATTCTGGGCAGAGGTGTCATGCCTCCTCCTCCAGGATGGACTGGGTCCATGAAGGGGAAACTTCAAAGGCCTCCCGCCTTTGTGAGCTGACCCTGCCTTTAGCTGCCCCCAGCAACTGGCTCCCACTGGTTCAGACCCCCACTTTGGTTTGGAGAATCAGCGGGAAAACCAAGTGAGGAAGAGAGGTGTGCCCACTTTTGCCAGCCCCACCCCTCAGGTGGGGGAGGCGAGGTGAAGCACACATCTCAGTCCCCTCCATCATGAAGAGGAGGGGACACAGTCAATTAGAGAAAGGCTCATGTCCCCCTCCCACTGGAGGGTGGCATAATAGGGGGTGTACTCACCTCAAGGAAGGGACCTGTTGGTCCTGACTTGCACACTCCTGTAACGCCCCTAAATATAGTATTTAGGGACGACCCTGAACCTTTCCTCCTCAGATTCAAGGAAGAAAGAAGGACCGAAGAGCCGTGCAGACCCAGGAAGAAGAGGACACCAACTGCTTTGGCCCCAGCCTTACCAGCCTGTCCCGACTCTGACCTGCTCACAGCGAAACCCCGGCGTGCCCAGCAGCCATCCAGAACCTAGAGGACCTGCTCTGCCTTCATCTCAAAGACTCTGTCTCCCGTGAGCGCCGGATTTGCTTAACCAAAGACTCCACCACAGAACCCGTATCCATGGGGCTCCGCGGTTCTGCACCACTCTGCACCCAATGCCCACGGCTCAAGTCCGAGTGGCCCAACACCACGAGGAGGTCCCCCCAGGGATCCTGACTTGGGATCCGGTGACCCTGACCTACCTCGAGTTTCAGACTGACGCCTGCAGCCTCAACCTGAGGGGTCCCCCTGACCGCGACCGGAGCTGGTAAAGAAGACCCGACACCCCACGGCCTTGGGTGGCCCAACCGATGGTGTCCAGGCATCCCCCAAGAATCCAACTTACCTCTCCTGCTGGTGGTCACCCTCAGGAACCCTCCTTGCCCGAGCCTGCAGCTTCCCTTCCAAACCAGAGATGTCCACTGAAAACCACAGGGCTAACGACATCCTCTTGGCAACCTACATCCGGCCGCCACCATGCTGCTGGTGGTGCAGCTCCTATGCTGATTGTTGGCCCCTGCAATGCTGATCTTACCCCATGATGTTTTGCTCCCACAATCTAGTGGCCTGCTCGTAAGCAGCCCCTGACCAAAGGCCCACCTAGCCCCATTGGCTAACATTGGGCCCCTGCACTCTGCAACCAGCCGCCCTAGTGCCGCTGGTGGTGCAACTTGTGTGCCAACTTGAACCTTGCGGAACCTTCGTTCTACCCACCCCAAAAAATATTCTTACAGGTCGTTTACTTACCTGCAAACCGATAACCTTCTTTTCTCCCATTGGAATCCATATTATGGTTTTCCTCCCAAAACGTTTCTAAGTGTCGAACTGTTTTTGTATGAAATTAAAGTAACTGTGTTTGAAACAAAAACTGTTCTACTTACCTGTGTTTTGTAAGGTCCACGAGGGGATATCTAGGCATATCCCCTGAGTAGTTGAAGTAATGAAAAAGTAAACTACAAGTAATCAAAATTATTTCACAGTATTTTGAACTGTTTTAAAGCAAATACAAACCTGTAACAATTCCAATTCCATTCACTATTGCATTTCCTTGTAAAGTTTTGCATTTGAAAGTATATTCTACTTGCCTGTGCCAAGTCCTGCTTGGTTCTAGAAATAAAACTTAAGTATACCTTTTTATACTTACCTAATTGGTCTGGATTCAGTCTCTGAGTGTGTGCCATCAGCCTTGATTGAGTGAATACAACAAATGCTTAACACACCCTCCTGATAAGCCTAACTGCTCGACCACAATACCACAAATAGAGCTGTTAGTAATGATCTAATTTTGCCTCTCCTATACCTCTGGGGATCGACTGAACTCTGTGCACACTATACCTTACTTTGGTATAGTATATACAGAGCTAGCTTCCTACACACACACACTCACGTATACACACACTCAAACAGCTACTCACTCACCCATACAGCCACTCAGTTACCCATACAGCCCCTCACACACCTATGCATCCACTCACACAGTCACTAACTCACCCATACAGCCACTCACGCACCCACTCACTCTCCAATACAGCCACTCACACAGACACTCAATCACCCATACAGACACTGACATATCCACTAACGCATCCATACAGCCAGTCACACATCCATACAGCCATTCAGACATCCACTCACACACTGGTACAGACAGTCCCACAGCCACTCAGATGAGATATGTTAGAAATTGTATGACTAATTACTAGTACAGAAAAAAATAGTATTAGTATATATCTTTAAGTCTCAGAAACGTTTATGAAACACACTCACGGAATGATGTAATCAATGATGTCATTTGAGATGTCATCAATGATGTCATCAGTGAAGTCACTGACCATGTCATGAGTGATGTAATGTGTGAGGTCAGAAGCAGCGCATTGCGGGGGCGTAAGTTATAGTTAGCTCAGGTAACTATAACTGCTGAATTTCACTGGTTATGTATGAGTGAAATTTGAGCCTAACTATAACGTCCCTGTAAGCTTTGGTTTTGTAATTGAATTTCTAAGATTTTTTAAATTCTATTTCCTAACTATAACGTCCCTGTAACCTTTGGTTTTTTAAGTGAATATATATATATATATATATATATATATATATATATATATATACATATATACATATACACAGTTCCTGTAATTCTGGATGTCGCCCAGAACAAAAACAGCACAGGTACGGACCACCAACTCAGTAGAAAAAGATTCCAGAGACGTGGGGTTACTGCTCCATAGTTTTATTCATTAGACACCATAGTGGTACAGACAAGTGTCCACCCCAGACGCGTTTCGATCGCCGCAGCGATCTTGATCACCTGACGCGCTGGTGGCGGGTCACCACTTTTAAACTCAGTGCAACCAATCAAATCAATGATTTAGTTAATTTGTGAACATACACACAAGAAAAAAAACATTTAAAGGTGTAAGCACTCATTGTTCACGGAGCAAATAGTTAAAACATCACTAAGTATACTTTCAACAATATGGATTGAAAATAAAGTGACCAATGTTAAATAGTAAATATGCAGTCATTGTCTTGTGGTTATAAATGGTAGATTTCACAAATAAGATATTTAATATTGTTTATAGTAACAGATGGATGGCAATTCGATCAAGGGATAATAAAGTTGTGCAAAGTAAAATTCGAATTTGCGACATAATGAACGCACTTCATCTGATTTCTCAGTGCTTATGATAATCCATCTAGCACCATGGATGATTGGAATTGCGGGCAAGTGCCCAATAACTCCTATCCTAAAAATTAACATAATAAAGAAAAACGTTTTTTACCACATCCAAATTTGTTCTTATATTCAAAGTTAGAATCTCAATAAATATCTAAAACCTACTTAAAAAACCGATTTTTACACTTTATAAATACATGTTTATAAAACTATACTTACTAAGAGATCTTATATAAATACAATTAATGCTCTTTGGAATGTGTGCAAACCAGTGCTGATGTGCAAATACAAATAGAAACCCCTAAATAACCAACAATAATACACTTAAAAGTGGGGCTGGGCAAGAGGTAGCAAGTTGTTAACAAAATAGTTATCTGGATATAAGGTACATAAAGTGCTCATGCTTATTAGTATCCCCCTAGAGTTGGTACAGTACTTGCGGCATCAGTGCATTTAATGGCCTCTCTAATGGATTAGATTTATAATTCCAAAGAAAAATGATTGTGTTTGGACTGGGAGAAGGAAAAAGCTAAAACTAAAAATTGAAAGAGAAAAATGGCCTATCAGACATCAATGTTGCAGCAGGTTAAAGCAGTAGAGTCCCTGTGGTCAAAACCGGAGTCCAAGCATACAGATCCAGGAAGACCAAATAATGAGATATATTATAAGAAATGATGTAGGTCTTCACTGGTGTTCAACCCATTCGGCATTCGAGTGTCGAGGGTTACTATGAATGATGACTCCAACTGTCTCAATTTCTTCTCCCTGTTACCCCCTGAAAGGAGGGTGGGACTGCCCCAATGACAGAGTAATTGAGATCCTCTACTCTGTTATTGTGTACAGCTTTAAAATGTCGGGCAACTGGGTAATTTGGGTCCGAATTAACAATTGCCCGCAAATGTTGGAGAATACGATTGAATACTGGTAACTTAGTGCCACCAATGTATTTTAAATGACAAGTACATTCCAATTGATACACTGCGTAATCAGTTCGGCAGGTATAGTGTTCTTTTATAAGGATTGGAATGTCACTGAAAGCAGTACAATATTCGGACATATTTACTCCAAATTTGCAGGCCCGGCAAGAAGAACATTTAAAAAGCCAGATTTAGATAGCCAAGTTGTTTTGGCTATTACTTCTGGACACGTCTTAACCAGGGCATCCCTCATTGAAGGCGCCCGCCTGAATGTCATAGCAGGGAGATTGGGTAACAGGAATTTGAGTGTCAAATCAGTTAAGACAATAGGCCAATGTTTATTAACTATCTTTCTAATACTCTTCTCCTGTTTGCTATAGGTGGTAATTAAGCGAATAGATTGAATGTCCTCAGAAATGGGATCGCTAGATATAGTGGCATTCGATGTTTTCTTTGCTATGAGGCAAAGTTCTCGTGAGCGGGAATTGGCCTTATCCAAGGCCGTCTGTAAATTCGAATGGTTGTACCCACGTGCTAAAAACCGAGAAAAAGCTTCCTTTTGGCATTTCTCTAAGTCCGATTCCAAACTACAAATAAGTCGTATACGGAGAAACTCTCCATACGGTATGCTGTGAATGAGGTGACGGGGATGGGCACTGCTGGCATGTAGCGTGGAATTGCCAGCAGTGATTTTTCTATGCAGTTTGGTTTGGATTCGGCTTTTGCAGATATAAACTTCTACATCTAAGAACTCTACTCTGTGCTGACTAATAGTAGCAGTAAACTGTAGGTTCATTGTGTTGTTGTTTATAGAAGTAATAAACTGGGTGGCTTCCTGCTCTGTACCTTCCCATATAAGGAATATATCATCTATATATCTGCCATAATATTTCACATGGTTATCCCAGGCCTCCTTGTGAGTTACCTTGAGTACATGTTACTCCCACCACCCTACCAACAAACAGGCATAGGTAGGCGAAAAACACGCACCCATTGCAACTCCCCTTAATTGTTTATACAGGGTCTTGTTAAATAGAAAGAAGTTGTTGTTCAAACATAACTCAATCATCCGGAGTAGCATACAGTTGTGATCAAACACATTGCACAATTGTTAAGAAAATATTTAACCTCAATCAAGCCCTGCGAGTGATGAATACTGGTGTAGAGCGAGGCTATGTCCATAGTTATTAGCAAAAAGCCATGTTGCCACTCAATTTCATTGATTTTTGTTAAGAAATCACCCATATCTCTTATGAATGAAGGCAAACTAGTCATATGTGGATGAAGAAAATAATCTACATATTTTGACATAGCCTCTAGAGCATTGTTTCTGGCAGAAATGATAGGTCTGCCAGGGACAGGAAATGTTCCCTTATGCACTTTGGGAATAAAGTACATAATAGGAATAGTGGGGAAATCATTTTTTAAAAACAAATTCATTTTTAGTAAGTAACCCCTGTCTTTTCCATTCTTGTAAACTCTTGTTGACAGTGTCTTTCACCTGATTCAAATAATCACGACTCACTTTGGCATAACAATTCGTGTCAGACAGATGGCGATGTGCTTCCAACAAGTAGTCGGCCCTCAGCCATAAAACTATATTACCACCCTTATCTGCATTCATCACAACATTCATTCTTGTTACGTAATTTGTTAACCAGAGCCCAATAATTTCTTACTTGATAACTGCATTTATTGTGGCGAGAATTAACAGAGACATGGAGTTTCTTAAGATCTTCTACCACCATATCACTGAACACATCCACACAATCCTTGGGCATTAATGGATAGAAGGAGGAAGGCGGGCAAAAAGGACTAGCGGCCGCCATTCCAGTATTGATCCCCACTCCTAGCACAGAGACCATATCACTTGTCATATCATCATTTTCATCATTAGCTAGTGACTGTAAAACACACAAAGTTGAGAGGTCACCTGCTAAAAGATTTGTTGAAATATCAGTGGCTGTTCGTGTCGAAACGAGCGGTTTGTTCAACTGGAAGAACTTTTTAAGTTTAATTTTGCGTATAAACTTGTAGATGTCTATGCGAGATTGTTTATACGAAAAGTTCGATTCCGGACAAAACGAGAGGCTCAGGGTTAACAACTGCATTTCCGCCTTTGTTAAAGTGGTGTCGGTAAGATTAATGATAGTATTATCCTGCTGATTTATCGATTCCGTCTCCACGTTCCTCTGCGCCTCTTTGATGTGTTTAAGCTGTTGCCGGCGCCTTTCCCTCCGACATTGGCTTGAATTGCGGATGTGTTGTTCTGTTGACTCCTTGGGCGTAAAGTAGATCGCCTGTCCATCGTTAAAATATTCAATTCCTCGCCCAGCGTGTGTTTAATAGCCATCGATGTGTATGCTTGAGGGAGCAAACTGCTGCCACCATCATCCGAATCACAGCTAGTTAAAGAATTAGAATCTAACTCACCCTGAGCAGTATTGTTACCACTCTCACTGGTTACTACTAATGGGGATACCTGATTGGTTAAGGCTTTCCTTTTAACACTGTCAAACTTGCGGGAGAAAGTAAACACCCTGCCTGCCATATAATCATCACGGTCCCGGGCAAATTTGAAGTTTTTACGAGTCTTAATTGTGTCCTCATGTTGTTTCAGTTTTATTAAGATATCCGCTCGGCCCTTGGAGACCATTTCTTTTTGGTCGCTGGCTTCAAGGATGCCTATCAATTCTTCAATTTCTTTAACAATTGTGTTTCTATCAATCTCCGCATACTTTATTAAAATATTCACCATGTTCATAGATGCCTGGAGATTATTAGTTGCCCATTCAGAAAACATTTCCGGATGAGGGTTCTCAAACGTTGGCGTAATCATTACTCGCAAGCCACGTGGCACCCTTCCAACATCCCAATATTTCTCTAGGGATTTTTTCTCTCACCACTTTGTAATTTCATTTTTTTGAAGTTTTTCTAATTTTCTTAATAAGCCTCTGATGTCATTTGCACTAGTACCGTTTGGTTGTTTATCCGCTTCACGGTCAACAGCCGGTAAATTTACAAAGAGCTCCTCTGCCGCAGCCTCCCGGTCACGCAGCGTGTCTTGGGCTGACATGTTAACGGTGAAATTGACTGAAGCTGGGCACACCCCAAACAGTGTTGACGTCTCTTTAATGTTTCTGAACAAACTGTATCTCCCAACCCGTCAATGTTCTTGCAACAAACGCTACTCCTTACCAGTAGATGCGGTCGATGCCCAAGGTCCTCCGACTCCACGGCAACCGCCAGCAAGCAACTGGTAAGCACGGAGATATTCACGAGAGTTGTTTCAGTTGAAGACGGGGGGCGTGGCTGATTTACTCCTTCCGAGTAGCAAATGCTCGCTTCACGCGATGTCCGGCTGATCAAAGCCACGCCGCTTAACTGGGAGAGGGTCCGTCGTCCGGAGTCAGCCGACTTCCAGATGAATTGATAAACATCAGTTCCTGTAATTCTGGATGTCGCCCAGAACAAAAACAGCACAGGTACGGACCACCAACTCAGTAGAAAAAGATTCCAGAGACGTGGGGTTACTGCTCCATAGTTTTATTCATTAGACACCATAGTGGTACAGACAAGTGTCCACCCCAGATGCGTTTTGATCGCCGCAGCGATCTTGATCACCTGACGCGCTGGTGGCGGGTCACCACTTTTAAACTCAGTGCAACCAATCAAATCAATGATTTAGTTAATTTGTGAACATACACACAAGGAAAAAAACATTTAAAGGTGTAAGCACTCATTGTTCACGGAGCAAATAGTTAAAACATCACTAAGTATACTTTATATATATATATATATATAAATCTATACATGTATGCATAACGTTGTGTAAATAGTCCATATATGAAAAGACAATTATTCAGTATCCAATGTTATCATATACATCAGTAAATACATACTCACATCAGCTACAGTTACAGAGGCTCATCTCATTGAAACAGTTGATGTAAAAACCACCTATCCTACGGGCGCATCACTTTTCTGCGCCGATTCTAGGCAGTAGTGCTGCGTGAACATGTGGGTGCTCTTCCACGTCGCAGCACAGTATATCTTTTCCAGTGGGATGCCTGAAAACGGAGCAGCCGAGGTAGACACTGCCCTTGTTAAGTGCGCCTTTGCACTTGCTAAGAGTGGTTTGCCAGCTTTGTTGTGACAAAATTGTATGGTGGCAGAAATCCATCTTGCGATGGTAGCTTTCGTGACTGCCATACCTTTATGAGAAAGTTCATAAGAGACCAAAAGCTGATCAGATTTTCAGAGTTGTTTGGTACGATGGAGATAAAATTTAAGACACAGCTTAATGTCCAAGGTGTGGAGAGACCTTTCAGCTGGTGATTTCGAATTTGCGGAAAAAGGTACGAAGTATGATAGGTTCATTGAGATGAAATTTTAATGGAACCTTGGGGATGAACCTTGGGTTTGTTCTGAGCAGGGCCGGACTGGCCGTAGCGGGCATTAGGCGTTTCTCCGGTGTGTCGCAAGGGTGGGGGCCGGTTTTGGGCCCCTGGGGGCCGTTTTTGTTACCGGGGGCCGGCAATATCGGCCCCCTGTAACGAAATCGGCCGAAATCGGCCCTAGCAAACAGCTCAGCCAGACCCCCAATGGGGCCAGCAGAGCAATTTGCCAGGGCCGGTTTCGGTTCCCAGTCCAGCCCTGGTTCTGAGAAGCACATAATTGTCAGTGAAACACAAGAACGGTTCCTAGGTTGCAAAAGACTGAATTTCGCTGACTCTTCTGGTAGAAGTGAGAGCCAACAGTAAAGAGACCAAGAGACCTACCACGTGAGATGTGCATAGCATCTGTACCTTGAAATTGCGCCTAGGTGAACTTTTGCAGACCCATGTACCAGTCCTGATCTTGCTAGTGATAGCAGGTAGGATAGAATCTGTTCAGGTGATGCTTCCAAGGGATGCAGGTTAGGTTGCTGACACCATGAGCATAATCTATTCCATTTCGGCCTGTACTTTTTGTTGGTCAATTCAGCTCTTGCTCTAGCTAAAATATCTCTACAGTCTTGAGAGAGATTTACATCTTTGAACTCGTTGAATTCAGGAGCTATGCATGTACTTGCAGAGAGGCTGGCTCCGGATGTAGGATCTGGCTCTTGTTCCTTGTCAGGGTTTAAGCCTTTAGTAAGCGGATGGGTTTGGACTCTGACAGCAGCAGGAACACCATAAACCAATGCTGCATGTGTCATTTGGGAGCTATTACAATGAAGCAACAGTGCTCCATTTTCATCTTGTTGAGGATCCTCAGAATGAGAGGGAACGGGGGAAAGTGTATGCATAAATCCTGGACCATCTCATTGAATGGTCATTCCCCCACGACCCTGGGAGTGGGTATCAACTGTCGTAGAAGTGCCATTTGGCATTCTTGTCTGTCACAAAGAGATCCAATGTTAGTTTGCCCCAGCATGAGGATATCTTGTCCAACTCCAGCTGATCCAATTCCCACTCGTGACAACTGTCTCTGGTTCTGCTCCGAGTGTCCCCTAAGGCAGTGGTTCCCAATCTGTGCGCCGCGGCACCCAAGTGCGCCATCAAAACTAGCCAGGGGCGCCGCAAACACAGTTTGGGAACCACTGTGCAAGGCCTTTGACATTTTCTTCAGAACTGTAGAGCCCCCTGCTACCAAAGCCTGACGTGATAACGACTTCAACAGAAACAACCAATAAAGATCTTATCAATGCACTGCCAATACGCACATCATGGCTGCAAATCATTACGACAAGGGGGAAAAATCAGAGCTGCGCACACAGTGGCAGATGGCGAGTCCTAACCCTGCCACCTTCACCCCCGCATCAGAACTCAGCGGGCAGCAACATTAGGACACCCTCTGATCATCCATTAGCATTTTTTTCGTCTCTCCACAAACAAGAGGCTGAATAAGTCGGACTGCCCGAGACATGCATCTTGCAGTAAAAAAGTCTTACGATGCAGACTTCCCCCCCCTCCAGACGTAAATTTCGTTTTCACATGTGGTAAGAATATTGAAGCTTTATTGCAGCTCCCTACAGGTTTCATTCTTTACTTTGGCATTTTATAGAGATGTTCTTTCGAGATGCAATATTTCTGGGAGAATATATTTGTGCCCTGTATTTTCAATTACAGTTCTGTGCAGATTTGAACATAGCTCTTAAACACAGAAATCACGGTCTCTCTGAACAGGAGGTCTGCATTTTTACAACATAAAAAGATGACAAAATCTGAGGTGATCGATGTGAGCAATCTGAGCTTATTAGGATAAATAAACCTCAAGGCTCCAATACTGAACATGTTCCTAATTAATTGCTGAAATGTAAATGTCTTAACATTACTCGAAACTAGTCCCACCATATTCAGAGCATGTCAGTGATCACTGGCCTTTTTCCCTCTCTGGAGCAATGTCGGGAAAAGATCAACTACATTTTGTGCTGAATGAGAAATATCCTAGTCTTAACAGAAATCTATAGGGAATTTTGAATTGGCCTAAAAATGCAGTTTATTCCAAAAATGAAATATTCCTAGTAAACCAATTAACAAGGGGGAGGGGGTTCCAACTGTTCCAAGTGGTGGATAACTAAACCTAAGAGTTGCAAGTGGGGTTCAGAAGTAGTGTGTAAGATTTTCAGATGTTTTTGTCTCTTTTTTACCTTCAATATTTTGGTAATTTTGAGGAATGTATAGTGGATAATGTAGCCTTTGGCAGTAGAGTGCAGTACAATTTTAAGAGGTCATTGACATGACTTTCCTCAACATCTTTTGGGTTTAGGTCTCCTCAGTCTTGAACTTTACCTGTTGGTGCAGTTAAATACAAATATTTAATATAATTAAATAACAAAGAGCCCAGGTTAATTTCCTGCTACCTATGAACAGGCAGGGTTGTACACTGTCTATTATTGAGCCACCTGCTGGGCAGTCATCACAATTCATGGCCTGCACTAGCTTGTAAGGGTCACTTTATTTTGAATGCACTGTGACTAAACCAAACAAAGTATTTTATTAAACAACTGTTATATTTTTTATTTTTTTACGTCTATGTTTATAATACCTTCACTGGCTTCATGCCAAATATTTTCAAGGAGAAAAATGGAAGATCTCCCGAGGCCGGGCTCACAGACCCCCACCCATAAAAAAAAAGTAACATAATGGGGAGCCGTGGCCTACGGCCAATAGAACAAGGGAGCCGTGGTTCGAAAAAGTTTGGGAACCACTGCCCTAAGGTGTTCACTCCTGACACGTGCTCACCTTTTAGAGATATTTTGTGGGCTGTGAGCCAGTTTCAATGGTCTTGAGCCTCCAGAGAGAGAGTTAGAGACCTTGTTCCCCTTGTTTGTGGATGTAATACATGCTGGTCGTGATATCTGTACGGACTAGCACGGAGGCTCCTACTATTCATGGCAGAAAAGCTTGTAGAGTGAGAGATATAGTTTTCAGTTCCAGGCAATTCATGTGCATTGATTTTTGAAGTGCGGACCATTTCCCCTGGATTTGCAGGTCCTGCAAATTGCTGCTCCAGCCCTCCAAGGAGGCATCTGTCGTGATGACGAAGTCTGGTACTGAAGTCAGGAATGTGAGGCCTTGTGAGAGATGAGACATTTGAAACCACCATGCTAGTGTTTCCCTCATCCTTGGGGTAATGCTGATCAAGTCTTCGAAGGAGCCTTCCGATTGGATCCATTACATCTGGAGCTCCTCTTGCAGTGCCTAATTTTTAGTCATGCCAACGGGACCAGGTTTATTGCAGAGGAGATCATGCCCAGGAGCGACCTGAACAGCAGCACTGAAACAGATTTCCTTTTGGAGATCTTTCATGCCAGGCTTGACAACCTTTGTTGCTTGTCTAGCGATCGATAGGCCTTGTTTCTGATTGTATCGAGGTTGGCACCCAAAAACATTATTGTTTGACTTGGGATGGTCAGAGATTTTGGGTAATTTACGTTGAGGCCTAGCCTGTGAAACGTTAAGAAGCGGGCTGTGGTAGCTTTGGAAGCTTGCTGCTGTGTTGAGGCTTTTAGCAGCCAGTCGTCTAGGTAGGGGAATACCTGATGAACTTGCTTTTGGAGTGTGGCTGCTACCGGGGCAAGACATTTGGTGAAAATCCGAGGAGCGGACTTGATGCCAAAGGGAAGGACCCTGAATTGGTAATGGGTACCGGCCACGGTGAAATGGAGATACTTGCGATGCTTGGGATGTGGAAGGACATGTAATCTTCGCTGTTCAACAGGTGGAGGATGTCAGAGAGAGTAATCATACAGAAAGACTGTTTGCGCAGAAATTTGTTCAGTTTCCTGAGGTCTAGAATGGTCTCCATTCCCCTGTTTTCTTTCGTACAAGGAAAAAACTGGAGGAGAATCCCATGCCTTTTGGAGAAGGAACTTTTCTATCACACCCTTAGCCAGCATTATTAGGGCTTGTTTCCACAGAAAGTGAAGACGAGGTGTCATGTGGTTTGTTGCCTCCTGGTCTGCTTTGCTGCGTTGACTTAGGCCTGGCTGCCATGATGCCTTTTTTGCACACGTTCCTCTAAGCCGTTGTTCTATCAGCCTCTGCTCCTGCCACGTTATTTTAGAGTTGTCTGCATTTTCTGTCTTTCACCTTTTCTCCTGTTCCCTTTGGGCTACGTCTGCACAACATGTACAAGGTCGAAAAACAACGTCCCTTGTTCTTGCTGATCTGGCCAGTCCCTCGCACCTAGACATAACACTATGTACAGCTGCCATGGAGAAATTTGTGTGCTTTTAATATTAAGCTTTTCACGCTTTAGGGACACTTGGAGAAATACCTTTCCAGGGAGAAGAGCTGTGATTGTCTGCTGATGTAGACTTTGCATCTAGACACTGAGGTATGGGGGTTCGCTAGACAATGCCCAGAGGTCTTCTACTTTTATAATAAATTAGCTACTAGCACGGGGAGGGTGGTAAGGTCATTTAGCCCTATATCCACTGCTTTATTAAATGCTTTCCCCGTTTGTATTCTATGGTGTTGTAACTATGCTGCTTATATTATTCTTATGCATTATGCTGATAGTACTGACACGTGTACTGTATCTGAGAGCACGTTAGTTGAAGCACAAGTTACTAACTTGTGTAACGATATATCTGTAAGAGACAGTAGTTAGTGACAGATTCCTTACCTTAGAATATCCCCAGGCGTCAGGCTGGATCCGGAAAGTTTTTGCGTAGCAGTACCCTTGCGCGTCGGTAGGCGGCGTCGTGCGGCTCCGCGTCCGTCGTCGGCGTCGGGATCGCCGGGATGACGTCGCGGGCAGTACTTAGACGCCGCCCCTGCGCGCTGACGTCAGTTCTGTACACGACTTTCCGCGCCAGGAACGCAGAGCCATGCAAGAAGCTGACATAGGTGTCTGAAAAATACTAGGGCCCTGAAAGGGATGTCCTTAACCCTAGAAATCAGTTCGCAGAACGGGGAGGATGGGTGGGGCGGTAAGGAATCTGTCACTAACTACTGTCTCTTACAGATATATCGTTACACAAGTTAGTAACTTGTGCATCTGAAAGAGACACGTTAGTGACAGATTCCTTACCTTAGAATAGATACCCCAGCAATACCAACCCCGGTGGTGGGTCTGCGAACAAAGATCAGACAAGGAAGTCCCGGAGAACAGAACGGCCAAAGAAGCCGTCCCTCTGGACCTGGCTGTCAAGGCAGTAATGCTTGGTAAACTTGTGCAGCGAGGCCCACGTAGCTGCCTGACATATATCCTGCAGCGGAACACCGCGGCCTAAAGCCGTGGTAGCAGCCGTTGCCCTGGTGGAATGGGCACGCAGCCCAACAGGAGGCTCCTTCTTAGCCAAAGAATAGCAGGCTTTGATACACAAGGTGACCCAGCGGGAGATGGTTCGCTTGTGCACCGCCCGACCTTTTTGGCGCCCACGTAGCCAACAAAGAGCTGGTCATCCACCCGGAAGTGTTGTGTGCGGTTGATATAAAAGGAAAGCGCACGTTTTGGGTCCAGACGGTGGAGCCTCTCTTCCTCTCTGGAAGGATGCGGAGGCGGAAAGAAGGTGGGCAAAGTGATGGTCTGCCCAATGTGGAAGGCAGTAACCACCTTTGGCAAGAAGGACGGACGCGTCCTAAGAACAACCTTGTCTGGATGGACAGACAGAAAGGGAGGTTTGCATGATAGAGCCTGGAGCTCGCTCACCCGCCGAGCGGAGGTGATGGCCACCAGAAAGGCTGTCTTCAAAGTAAGAAGACGAAGAGGACAGTTATGTAGAGGCTCAAAGGGAGCGCACATTAAAAAGGTAAGAACCAAGTTTAAGTCCCACTGAGGCATGACAAACGGAACAGGAGGGAAGAGGTGTGTAATGCCTTTTAGAAACCTGTTAACAACAGGGGACTTAAAAAGAGAGGGCTGATCAGGGAGCCTGAGGAAGGCCGAGATTGCACAAAGATAGCCCTTGATGGTACCCAGGGCAGAACCCTGTTGGGCCAGAGAAAGAAGGAACAGAAGAACCTCAGAAAGAGGGGCAGAGAGGGGATTCACAGCCTTTGCTGTGCACCATGCCACAAACTTGTTCCACCTGCAGGCGTATACCACCTTAGTGGAGAGACGCCTGGCTGCCAGAATCACATCACAAACTTCGGGAGGCAAGTCGAAAGGAATCAACTGCCGCCGCTCAATCTCCACGCAAGCAGGTGGAGACTGGACAGGTTCGGGTGGAGGACCGTCGCCTGCTGCTGCAACAGAAGATCCTCCCGAAGAGGCAGACGGATCGGGGATCGACGCTCATACTGAGTAGCTCGGGATACCAAACTCTTCGAGCCCAGTCCGGAGCCACAAGGATGACTTGGGCCCGGTCGCGCCGAATCTTCTTCAACACTCTGGGTAGAAGTGGTATAGGCGGAAAAGCGTACAACAGACCGCAACTCCACTCGCGACGAAAAGCGTCGCCGAGCGAGTGCCGCCTTGGAAATTCCAACGCGCAGAACTGATGACATTGCGCGTTCTCTTCGGTGGCGAATAGATCTAACCAAGGCTCTCCCCACTGTAGAAAGAGTCCTTGCGCCACTTCCGAGTGAAGACGCCATTCGTGATCCATCATGCACCTGCGGCTGAGTTCGTCCGCCATGTCGTTCAGGGAACCTGCCAGGTGTTGAACCATCAGGAATATGCCCTGATGTTCCAGCCATGTCCAGAGGCGCAGAGCCTCCTGACATAGGGTCTACGACCCCACCCCGCCTTGTTTGTTGCAGTACCACATGGCGGTGGTGTTGTATGTGAACACCTGCACTACCTTCCCTTTGACAGAGGGAAGGAATGCCTTGAGTGCAAGTCGGATCGCCCGGAGCTCCAGAAGGTTGATATGGAGCCGGGACTCCGCCGGAGACCAGAGGCCTCTGATCTCTGCCTCTCCCATGTGACCGCCCCATCCCAGAAGGGACGCGTCCGTCACGACTGTGTGCTCTGGCTGGGGAAGGGAGAGGGATCTGCCCATGACCCATTGCCGGTTCGAGAGCCACCACTGCAACTATTTTGCAGTCCCCTCCGAGATCTGGACGTGATCGGACAGGTTGCCCTGGTGCTGCGCCCACTGGAACTTCAGGTCCCACTGCAGAGCCCGCATATGCCATCTGGCATGATCGACCAGCAGGATGCAGGAGGCCATGAGGCCCAGCAGCCTCAGGGTCATCCGTACCGAAACCCAGGATAGAGGCTGAAAGATCGGAATCATAGCCTGAATATCCCGGACTCGCCGTTCGGGAGGATAGGCCCGAAACTGCGTCGTGTCCAGAACTGCTCCGATGAAAAGGAGCTGTGGAGAAGGAATCAGGTGCGACTTCGGCACATTGATGGAGAACCCCAGCGAGTGCAGGAGTTCGGCCGAAGTCTGGAGGTGGGAGACGACTGCCTGGGACGAGCCCGCCTTCAGCAGCCAGTCGTCGAGGTAGGGGAAGACTGGAACCCCTGCCCGGCGCAGATGAGCTGCGACCACCGCCATCACTTTCGTGAACACCCGAGGGGCACTTGTGAGGCCAAAGGGGAGCACGGTGAATTGAAAATGCTCGAGGCCCACCATGAACCGCAGGTAACGCCGGTGGGCCGGCAGGACGGGGATGTGGAAATAAGCGTCCTGCAAGTCCAACGCTACCATCCAGTCTCCAGGGTCGAGGGCAGTCAAGACCTGAGCTAAGGTGAGCATCTTGAACTTCTCCTTCCGGAGGAAAGCGATTGACGTTCCGGAGGTCCAAGATAGGACGCATGTCCTCCTTGTCCTTTTGGGCACCAGAAAGTAGTGGGAGTAGCAACCACGTCCTACTTCTGGGGTCGGAACGCGCTCGATGGCCCTCTTGGCCAAGAGGGCCGCAACTTCCTTCTGAAGAAGCACCAAGTGATCCCCTGACACGCGGTGGAATTGAGGTGGCATGGCTGGGGGGTGGTCTCGAAGGGGAGGGAGTAGCCCCTTCGGACAATGTCCAAGACCCACCTGTCCGAGGTGATGGCACGCCAGTGGTGAAGGTAATGGCGGACCCTGCCCCCTACTGGCGTGCTGTGCACCTGAAAGGAAGGATTAGGAGGGCTTGGAGGCCACGGACGGGGCGGGGTTGATGGCCTGACCCGCACGCTGGTTGCCTGACCCGCCACGGCGGGAGCCACGTCCTCGGCCACGCGAAGACGCTTGCTGCGCGGGCCGGTGGCTGGGCAGCGGACGTGACTGGGCGCCCCTTCCGTGGCCACGAAAGGGGCGAAAAGCAGATGGCTGCGGAGGGCGTACAGCAGAAAGGCCCAGGGACTTGGCTGTAGCCCGTGAGTCCTTAAAACGCTCCAGCGCATGGTCTGCCTTGTTCCCAAAAAGACCGACCCCATCAAAGGGAATGTCCATAAGAGTGTTCTGGACATCACCCGAGAAACCAGTGGTTCTCAGCCAGGCGTGACGGCGCAGCGCCACTGTCGTTGCAATTGATCTACCCAGCGAGTCGGCGGTATCAAGGCCACATCTAATGGTAAATTTAGCCGCATCTCTTCCTTCCGCAATGGCACGGGAAAGCAGTGTCTGGACCTCCTCAGGACACTGGGGCAAAGCTTGCGCCACCGAGTCCCACAGAGAGTGGGAATATCGGCCCAAAAGGCAAGCGGTGTTGACAGACCGCAAGCCAGCACTGGAGGAAGAAAAGACCTTCTTCCCAAATTGATCCAGGCGTTTGGATTCCCTATCCGGAGGAGCGGTAGGGAAGGCGGTTTGGGAAGCAGAGGCTTGGACAAACAAGCTCTCAGGAGTGGGGTGTTGGGAGAGGAACAGGGGGTCGCCCGGAGCGGGGCGATGGCGTCGGGCCACGTTCCTATCCACAGGAGCCCCTGTGGCGGGCTTGGACCAGGTGCCCAAAAGAACGTCAGAAAGTGCGTCATTAAATGGCAGCAGTGGCTCCGAGGAGGTAGCCGCCGGCTGAAGCACTTCCGTCAGGAGGTTAGTCCTGACGGCCACTGTAGGCAATTGGAGGTGTAAGGCCCCAGCTGCTCTACGCAACACCGTTGCAAAATTTGCTCCCTCCTCCGTTGCCACGGAAGGAGGAGACAGCATGCCAGGGTCAGGGGAGGTGTCCAGCCCACTGGCATCCCCAAGTTCCTCAGCCCAGTCCTGTTCGTACTCACACTGCTGTGTGAGAGGGTCCTCCGACCCCTCCCAGTCCTCTTCGTCCTCCTCATGTTCAAAATAAGGAGAAGGAGGGACACGCGGGACCCAAGGTCTCAACGGCGTCGGAGCCGGCGTCGAGCGACGCTGGTCCGGCGCCGTGTCCGGATCCGGAGAGAACCGGGGAACGACGCCGCCCGGAGCCCCGGGCGGCGTCGGAAACGGCACCGGAGACATCGGCGCCGGCGGAGGTGTAGTTAGGTCAACCGGCGTCGATGGGGGTTGCGGCAGCACCGGAGGCCGGGGACGAAGCAGGGGCCGGGACCGAGGCTGGTGTGACAGGCGGTGCCGGGACCGGAGTCGTCGGCGGCACCGGGGAAACCCCATCAGGGCCCGAAGGTGCACTGGGGGGACCTTGAGGCCCGAAGAGGCGGGCCATGGCCGACAGGAATACCTGTATCTCGGCCGGAGTCGCCGCCGAACCCGGGAAGGACGGGTAATGCGGGGGCGGCTCCAAGGCACTCCCGGAGCCGCGGGGACGGTGCCGACAGGAGCCTTAGCCGAGTCGCGAGACCGGCGAGGCGAAGTCGTGGAGCGATGATGCTTCTTAGACTTTTTATGCTTCGACTTACCAGAGGAGTGCGAAGACTTGGACCCCGACGACCGATGAGGACTCCGCGACCGGCCCCTCGACCTCTCACGTGACTGGGGCTTGGTGTGGCGCGGAGCCGACTGCCGGACCTCGAGGAGCTTTCAAGACCGTTGTCGCAAAGCCTACGGGTGCAAGGCCCGGCAGTCGGGGCATGACTTCGTGTCGTGGTCGCGGCCGAGACAGTAGAGACACTCTAAATGCGGGTCTGTGATCGACATCATATGACCACAGACGTCGCAGGGCTTGAAGCCGGGCATCCCTACCGACACCTTCGGAGTCGATAGACTCGTGGAGAAAAACAGTGAAAAATCACCAAAAATATAGTCAAAAAATGACTAGGGCACTGCTCTTCCCGGATCTGCGCTTACTGGCGCGGAAAAAGAAGAACTGACGTCAGCGCGCAGGGGCGGCGTATAAGTACTGCCCGCGACGTCATCCCGGCGATCCCGACGCCGACGACGGACGCGGAGCCGCACGACGCCGCCTACCGACGCGCAAGGGTACTGCTACGCAAAAACTTTCCGGATCCAGCCTGACGCCTGGGGATATTCTAAGGTAAGGAATCTGTCACTAACGTGTCTCTTTCAGATATAAACATTTTAAACTATACAGTGTCTCTTCTTACGCACGTTGTGGACAGGTATGAGTGAGTGATGAAAGGGTGTTCTTGCTACTGCGAGTCCTGAGAGAGAGATACCGTGTTCTGGGTTGTCTAATCATTGGTAACCTTGTTGCTAATGAGACGCTAAGGCTAGTCGGGTTGGGGTTTTAGGTGCTAAGGTTTATGGTTGGATCACCACTATATTCCGAGGTCCTATCATCCTGTGCATAGCTCTGTATATGTGCAGAATCCCTACAACATGGCGCGACCAACGAGTGGGGCCGCTTATCTGCGAGACGCTTGAGTAGTATTTGTGCTTGTCCACAACTCCCCTCACAGACGCTTCCAGAAGCGTGTGTGACGGTGATACCTCCTATATTGTCGTTTTTATAGGTTCTTTCAAGCTTGAAGTTGTTAAAAGGTTTCTTAACTAAAACCCTATTTGTGCTGCCTCATTTTAGATTGCCGACTACTTCCAGCCTAAAATGGCTGTTCAAATTGCGGCACATAGCCGTGCAGCGCTCCGGGCTCACTTAACAGTGTATGGAGTGCCTGACGCTGGTGTCGATTTGATCTTTGTGGTACAAGCAGATCCAGCTTACCACTTTGAGGTGTTTTACTCTTGGGTCACCTTTCCGGCGGTGGATGGGACTGACCATATGTTCCATGAATATGAAGCCACCGTAGTTCCTAATCACTATAGACCGTATAGGAATATTGAAGTACCGCTCACGGCTTGGCAACACCGTGTTTGGTTTGATGGCGCCCTCCCCCAACCGGTTACCACGGTTCGTCTAGGTACCTTATCAATTGAAGGGGCCACTTGGCCTGTTTTGGCCGGATATACCCCACATCCACGTTATATGTTGGTACCCGTCGCTGAATTGCGTGATATGCATTCGTCTTTGATACGAGTGCATCGAGCATTAGTGCAGTATGTTACAGGCAACATCCAGGGAGCCCCACCTGGAGTTGCGGCCCATCCAGCTGGTGCAGGAGGTGTGACCATAAGTCCTGTCATGGTGAATTCGGTGATGGGCAAGCGCCCACAAAATAAGGATGATTTTCCTTATTGGCTTGCAGAAAAATTTGACCAGCTGGAGGCAGTTTTTCCTAACACCTCTCCCGTGGATAAACACAGGATTTTAACGATTAGTTTGCCAAAAGACTTAGTCCCCGAGTTGGCAGAATGCAACAACTGGGGTAGGGTATTAGCAGCAGTATATGCGAAGTGTTTCGGCACCCCCTCCATGACGGTACTCCCCTCTGTAATTAAACGAGTGCAGGATGAGCATGACCCTGAAGCGGCTGTGGAATTAGGGATGAGACTGGTGGGAGTGTTCGACGTAGTAGCTGAGTTGATCCTTGTGAATGTCAAGGGCGATGCAGTGAACTTTCAAGTAGCTAATGCTTTGGCTTTAGTCCCAGAACCGGACAGGCCGCGCGAATTACCGAAAATTATAGCCCAGGCTTACAAAACTATTGGCAGAAATAGCCTGGGAGTTAAGCCTTTTGCTAAATCGCAACAACAATCGCAACAACAACAACCAAAAACTCAATCTGAGAAAGATGAGAAACCAGTCTTTACTAAAAAGAGCTGGAGGTTGAAAAAACATGGTAAGCAACAAAAGAAACCGGGGTCGAGAGGCGCATCCCCGGTTTCCGTCTCTTCTGAACGCACTTATGATTTGCGCGATAGGGCGAGAATTAAATCTCCGGATAGGTTTCAGATCCCTGATACGCGTTCTCCTCGTTCTTCACAGGCACAGACAACTTCGCAGGCCGGTGGAGGAGATCGCCAGGATAGAGGAAGGGGTCAAGAGGCTCCCCAGGGACGAGACCAACCTCGACAACAGGTCAGAGGGAAAGCAGAAGAATTTCAACGTTCTCGCCCGCAATTTCAGAAGAAGAAAGTTGCCGCTGTAACAGCGAGATATGCCACAGACGGTGAGAACGAGACTCCTGAATTGGACGTGGGCAGTGACCCTCCTAGACAGCGCCGCGGAAGTTACCATAGTGCGGGAGGCGGTACGTCCTCATGTGGAGGCGACAGCAACTGAAACATTCATTACTGTCGAGACAGCAGACACCAGAGTGGCACCCCCTGACAGACTATTTAATATTGTCATTCAAATTGAAGGTGATATACAGCGTGTAATTAAAGGGATTTTTTGGGAAAATCTGACCTCTTCGTACGACATTTTGTTGGCGGAGGCGGATTGGCCGCCCCCATTCGTACTTGCTGCGCGTAAAGGGGAGGAGGTAATCCTTCCGAGCTTTTCTCGACATGTCCCAAAGGACAAAGAGGAGGCTCTTGCAGCTGAGTGGGCTGTGTCCCTGGCTCCAGCGTTATACCGCAATCACGTGGGCTGGGATGAGGACTCTCCCCCCCATGAAATACCTTTGCGGTCCCTGCCACAGCCACAGCCCCAATATCCCATTAAACGGGAAGCAAAAGGCCCCGTTTCCGAAATTCTGACTCAGTTAGAATATCAGGGAGTGATTGAAACATGTGTATCACCAATGAATAATCCCCTTTTCGCGGTTTCTAAACCCGATGGATCGTACCGCTTGGTTTTGGATTACCGACATTTGAACTCTCATTGTCGGACCTTTGCGGTGCAAAATACACATAGTTCTGCGCTTGTAGACAGTCTTGTTCGTAAAAAATATAAAACAACACTTGACCTCTCCAATGGATTCTACACGCACAACTTAGCCCGGAGAGTAGCCAATGGAGCGCTTTTACATCCGGTGGTAAATTATTCAAATTCAGGCGTTTACCTATGGGCTACAAGAATAGTCCAGGTGTATTCGCAGCCCGTGTTGTCTCTTTGTTAGACGGCATAGACCCAGATGCATGTTCGTACGTCGATGACATCTATCTGACAGACGACGAACTATTCCTGCATCTTTCCCGAGTAGACCGCATTATTCTAGAATTTGCGGTTTTAGGTTATAAGTTTAACTTTGCCAAATCTCACATTGCTGAATTTACCGTTTTGTTCTTGGGCTATGAGCTCAACAATGAAGGTAAGGGCTTAGCCCCCCATTTCCTAGAGAAATGTGCACTTTTGTGCCCTCCTACTACTCTGAAAAAACTTCTGTCTTTGCTGGGTTTTCTGAACTTCGGGCGTACTTACATTCCCGAATATGCCCAGCGTATCAAGCCACTGTATTCCTTGATACAACCTAACTTTTCGAAGTCATGCTGGCTTCCGGAGCATACCTCCATTCTGCAGTCTTTGCAGACAGACCTTCTTGAGTCTAAATACTTGTTGACTCGTGATAACCACACAAACCTGGTGATTAGAATAATTCCAGGGGCAGTGGGTTTCACGTACTTAACCTTCAACGAAGGTGACACAGTTCCAATCGCATACAAGTCACATCTTTACACTTCCGCGGAAATGCGCTTTTCCTCTGTGGAAAAAGTTTTAACAGCAGTGCAAATGGCGATTCTTAAGGAACGCGCACTGGCACAGGGAAAACACATTCTGGTGGTAACACCATATCCTGCTCTAGAGGCAGTGACAAAGGCAAGTGTTCCGAATTATAAAGCTTTGCACCCCCGTTGGATTCAATGGGCAACCTCTTTGACGTCTCCGGATGTCACTTTCATCTTTGATTCTTCTCTACAGACTCAGGAGTTTTTACAGTATGAATTCGTTCATCCACCTCCTCTGTCATTGCTACCGCTTGAGGATTACGAATGTGTGATCTACACCGATGGTTCGGCACAACCGGCCACGGGTTCCAAGCATGCTTATTCAGCCGCATGTGCTATTGTTGCAGGTACCTTTGTGAACGGAAAGTTCAAATCTACTGTGGTGCACACTCAGGCACTCGGGGACAGTACTGCACAATTGGCCGAGCTGCGTGCATTGGTGCTCGCACTTGAGTTCGCTAATCCGGATGTGACCACTCTGATTGTATGCGATTCTTATTACTGTGTTCAATCTTACAATGACAATCTGTTCTTTTGGTCGCAAAACGACTATAGAGACGCCAAAGGTAGCACAATTAAGCATAAAATGCTTTGGGTACGGGTGGCAGATTTGCAACAACGTCTGCCCCTCACACAGGTAGTTCACACACTTGGCCATCAGCGGGTGGGCGCACACGCTGTTGGTAACAGTTTGGCAGATGAAGCAGCCAAATCAGCAGTAGTCACGTGTTCAGTAGCAGCAGTTACTAGATCCATGTCTAAAATATATACTGATATTTTAGCAGCTATTGCTACAACAAAAGAAGGTGCTAATTACCCTAGGGGTTTTCCTTCCAAATATTCTTATTAGTTAGGTCCCGAACAGGCTCCTTATGTAACAATACCCGACGTTGGTGATCGGCTGATTCCCAACGCGGACCGCAGGCTTTCCTTGATAACTGCCGCACACGAGGGCATGGCTTCGGCTCATGCTGGAGTGTCTGCGACCGTTTCCATCTTGCAGCAGCGTTACTGGTGGCGTGGTTTATACAAAGACACCCGTACTTATGTGCTTTCTTGTGACGTTTGTCAACAGATTAAGCCTTCTACGGTTACAAGACCACCACAGACCCCGCTCTGCATCTCTAACAGACCCTTTGGGTGTGTTTACCTGGATCACTGCGGTCCATTTTCTTCAGACACTGCCTATAAATATATCTTAGTGGCAGTGGACTCGTGCACACGTTTCATCTGGGTCTGGCCACAACGGAGTGCTGACGCTCGAAATGTCATCAGGGATTTGCGTGTCTTTGTGGGAATTTTCGCCTGTGGCACCTTCCATTCTGACCAAGGTCCAGCGTTTGCCTCGAAGGCTTACAAGGACGCAATGGGTTCACTGGGGGTGCGGGTGAAATTTCCGTCTCCGTATCGGCCTGAGGGCAACTCGATCGTTGAACGAATGAACCGTGACTTAAAGCAATCCTTGACAGCTAGAGTCTTAGGTACTGGCAGGAACTGGCTGGCCCACTTGTATACCGTACAACGTGCACTTAATAATCTCCCTAGAAGACCTCTGGGTGGGCGGACCCCATACGAAATGCTCTTTGGCATTAGGATGTTTGTGCCTGACTTTGATGGTCTAGACATGGCGGCGCAATCCGCCATCTTTGATGTAGATAACCATTCTACTATGTTACAGGACTTACAAGAAGCCCGAGACAAACTTGCAATTGCACATTTACCTTCAGCCACAGACCCTGCACTGCAGATTCTGGTGGCCGGCTGGCTTCCGAAGATTGGAGATCTGGTTCGAGAGAAGGTGGAGAACAAAAAGAATTCGGCCCCTCTTATCGTGCACCGGTTCCAGTCCTGGGCTTGAAGGGAACACGTACAGTAATCCTACCACCACTTCCTGGTCGCAAGGAGAACAGATACATCTCAGTGGAAAATGTCAAGCTACAACATCTGGCCGATCCTGAATAGCGTTACACCAGCGGTCTCTTGCCCTGCCATTTACCGGACAAGTGTTCGTGGCCCTCCTGCCCGAACGGTCACTGATGTTGCCGTTGAGCAGGATGATTTGCCTGAAAGCTCACTCGAACACCCGGTTTCCCCGGCAACGACGAGAATGAGTATACCTATCCCGATAACGAGTCGGTGGCACACTTACCAACAACGCCACTGAGCCCAACGAGTTATTCTTTTGATTCGGATTCCACCTCATCTATTGTCCCGTCCAAGTTCAGTATTTTTGTATCCTGGTTCAGAGACAAGTTTTTGATTCCCCCCTGGACATACATCTGGTTGGTGCTGTTCCTAATTTTTTTATTCATGTCCATTGGCTTTGTCACGGTGTATTTTCTACTTATCAATGGTCACTATTTACCAGAACGCTCTGCTGTGAACAGTGTCGCTGGAACTTTGTCACCACATTCCTCATCTCACATCATGAAGCGTGACCACACCTTTGTGAACATTTCAGCTTTTCCAGTTGCTGATGGCATCGTATGGGATGCGGTAAATTTTCAGATACATGGACCGACAGAAATTATTAATGTACCAAATGTCCTTCGAGTTTCGATGGGTGATGTCGTAAAAAGTAATATTCATTCTGACGATTGGGATGTGCATGCCGTTGCAGCATTGTTTGCTGATTTAAAATATTATGCTTCCTTTAATGCTGAAGATTTGTACATGAATTCTGCAAATTATGCTGATTTGTATTGCTTCCAGCATTGGGGCAACCACTTTGTCCATAAACCAAGTGCACTGCGTGGTCCTTTTAACTACACCCAGTGGGAGCATTGTCCAACACCTTTACCTGGTAGCTCCCAGACTCTTAGAAATAAATTTGCTTATTTTTCAAATTTTGATAGATCGAACCCTGGGTCCTATTATTTTAAGTTAAACGCACCATCCACTCAGAAAATCATGTTGACCCACACCAAATTGCTATATTTGGGTTCCTTTTTGAGCGCCTTAGCTGTGGGTGGTTATGAGTACTGGAAGGACACAGTGGATTTGAAATCAATATGGGGCTCAAAACCATGGCAGGTGCAAGGCACTGAAGCCTTGCACCGCGCTTGCCTTATCCCGGCCCAAATGGTGTTTCTGAATACTTCCATCTATCAGACTACGTGTTGGGGTTTGGCTACAACTAAACAATTAAACGCGCCTTCCATTCCATTGTTGTCTTCCATTCCCAACGAAAGCTTGCCCTTTAATATGTCCCTTGCCACCTTGCAAGCTTTGTTTCAGAACAATTCGTTTAATGTTTCTACGCTTGTTCAGTCACCCTGGTTGTCTTGGCCCATATCATCTAATGCGTGCCAATTGCGTTTTCACGACTCAGTCCCTGGATACAAACAGGATAGACCAGATCCTAGGTTTTCTAACTCCCGTACTGTTACAACATATTCGGTTGGTAAATTATGTAAACAGTGGTTGCAGCACTCTTCCCTAGAATCTGTTAAACAACATTTATCCCTCCTATCAGGCAACATTGATCTGTCCGACTTTATTCTGGGACCCCGTGGTCCACGACCTAAGAGATTCATTTATGAAGCTTATAATGAACTCTGGAAGCTGTCGCAAATGGAAGCTGCTTCCCGTCTACGGGAAATAGACCAAGCAAATTTGGAAAAGGTGCTTGCTGTTGTTGACAATAGTATTAATACCCTGTCTTCCCGCATTTACACGTTAGAGAATATTGTGTCCTCTGTTGTTGATATTGTACAAGATGATGTTTCTGTGTTGTACCATGGTCAGAATCAATTACGTTCAGTTATGCAGTTTGCGTGGACTTTGCAAACACTTAAGTTGGGTAAAGTTCCTTGGCATTTTTTGAACACCACAGCCTTATTTCTGCCTTTTAATTTAACTGACAAACAGCAGTTCATGTCCATGAAGGATGCAGCATACACTCTGTTACATATCGAGAAAGTGGAGCCCTTACCATTCTCTGTGGCGGAATTGGATTCTGCTGTGTGGCTAGTTCATGGAGTTATCGCCTTGCCTTTTTCTTTATTTGAATTTAGCTTGTGCATGAAGCATTATCCTGTGGGCCGTTTCCAGCCCTTGGGAAGTGCCTTCCTGCATGAACTTTGGTCCCTGCCTTTCATGTATAAATGCCTTAGAGACGAAAAGGAAGTTTTTCTCACGGGGGAGTCTTGCGATTCCACTGTGGGTCATTCCCTTATTTGCAAACACATTAAATTGCACGGGGCTTGTAACGTTTCGGCTCCGAATCTTGCTTGTGTGTTAAAGGGTATTCCTGCTCCGGCTATTTCTCCTACTTTCTCTGTGCTTTCGAATGGTAGCTATCTGCTTTTGAATAACCAAAACTGCTGTGGCATGCTGGCCGGCATACCGTATATTGTTACAGTTTCCCACAGGGTTGTCTGCTGCAAAAATGTGCTTTTTCCTCCCCCGCACAACATCATAGATAGTTCCGTTTGGCCTTCCATTCCTACTCTGAAGGTGGATTTCAATAAATTGAGCAGAATAAAGGCGCTATTATTGAATCAGGAGGTTATGCTAACGTCCGCCCGGGACACATTCATTCTCCAGGTGGCAAGTACCCACAGTGAAATACAGGCCCTTTTGAACACTAACCTCCCACAACATTTCGGTGAACTGATTCACCGTGTTTTTAATGCATCTCGCACTGAGGGTCTGGTACACTTTTTTAAGGTTGTGGGTTCCGGCCTTGTGACTTCTTTTCAAGCTATTTTTGGTGTGATACCGGCCTTTATTCATTCTATTTTTTCCAGTGTCTTTGGTGGCTTCCCATTAATCCTCGCTTTGGCGGCTGGTGTACTGCTGTTGGTCTGTTTTCTGCGCAATGGCTGCTCCCCGATGGGCCCTTCTCGACCCAGGTCAGCTCCAGCTGCTCCGTGAGCGCATCCTCGCTGGCTTCGGCGTCCTGCCGTTGGCGACGCTGAATGTGTCCTATACACTTTCTTTTCGCTTTGCGTATTTCACTTGCGTGCAACCGGTGCTGTCTTGCATCCGCTGTCCTTTCTCCTGGACCATGGATTATTGCCTCTCCAATATGTCGTTGTCTGTTCCGGATTTTGTTCGGTTGGTGGGTCCCTTAGAGGCCCATGAACGGGACTGTTCCGCTGCAGGCTGCTTGACGCGTGCGG
Organism: Calotriton arnoldi; assembly: GCA_963921515.1. Classification (NCBI taxonomy): domain Eukaryota; kingdom Metazoa; phylum Chordata; class Amphibia; order Caudata; family Salamandridae; genus Calotriton; species Calotriton arnoldi. The sequence continues at coordinate 88,380 of CAWUFW010016591.1, read as the reverse complement.
CTGCACTGGGGATTTTGGCACAATGGGATATTTGGGCGGCTGCTCAGAATCTCCTACAACAAAGTTTTATTGAGTACCACGCAAGTTGTCCCGCATTGCTATTTGCTGCTCCCTCCTGTGAAGAGCATGCCTGCAGTTTTGATTTATTGGACTGGATGGCGTCACTGTTTTCTGACGATTCCAATGATGTCCTCTTAGAGGGTGTGGCGTTTTTCTGCACTCACACTCTGATGGATTAACATGGCCTTCGCTCTCTGTGACCTGCCTCGCTGACTGTATTTTTTCATCTCAAACATTTTTTTTTTCTTCCCCTCTCCCATTCGTTGTCCTTCATGGGGACTGCATCCACTGTGGATGTTTCGGTTCTGCTCGGTCGATTTGAACTCTGCCTTCGTCCTTGGTATTGACCGATGGACTGCCCAGGGGAGGGTGTCATGTGGTTTGTGGCCTCCTGGTCTGCTTTGCTGCATTGACTTAGGCCTGGCTGCCATGATGCCTTTTTTGCACACGTTCCTCTAAGCCGTTGTTCTATCAGCCTCTGCTCCTGCCACGTTATTTTAGAGCTGTCTGCATTTTCTGTCTTTCACCTTTTCTCCTGTTCCCGTTGGGCTACGTCTGCACAACATGTACAAGGTCGAAAAACAACGTCCCTTGTTCTTGCTGATCTGGCCAGTCCCTCGCACCTCGACATAACACTATGTACAGCTGCCATGGAGAAATTTGTGTGCTTTTAATATTGCGCTTTTCACGCTTTAGGGACACTTGGAGAAATACCTTTCCAGGGAGAAGAGCTGTGATTGTCTGCTGATGTAGACTTTGCATCTAGACACTGAGGTATGGGGGTTCGCTAGACAATGCCCAGAGGTCTTCTACATTTATAATAAATTAGCTACTAGCACGGGGAGGGTGGTAAGGTCATTTAGCCCTATATCCACTGCTTTATGAAATGCTTTCCCCGTTTGTATTCTATGGTGTTGTAACTATGCTGCTTATATTATTCTTATGCATTATGCTGATAGTACTGACACGTGTACTGTATCTGAGAGCACGTTAGTTGAAATAAACATTTTAAACTATACAGTGTCTCTTCTTACGCACGTTGTGGACAGGTATGAGTGAGTGATGAAAGGGTGTTCTTGCTACTGCGAGTCCTGAGAGAGAGATACCGTGTTCTGGGTTGTCTAATCATTGGTAACCTTGTTGCTAATGAGACGCTAAGGCTAGTCGGGTTGGGGTTTTAGGTGATAAGGTTTATGATTGGATCATCACTATATTCCGAGGTCCTATCATCCTGTGCATAGCTCTGTATATGTGCAGAATCCCTACAACAGAGGTGGGTGTTCCCCTTTCGGAGCACTGTCTGGTGGTCTTTGCACAAACTCCAGGGCATGTAAGTAGCTTACTAAGTCTAACAACCATCTGTCTGATCTTATCTCCTTTCATTGGGGGAGGTAGTTGGAAATATTTGCACCCACATGGCTGGAAGGGGTGAATGTAGCAGGTTCCTGGTCCATGTCACTGTTTACGATCTGTATTGCAACCCTGGGGGGGGCTGCTTCCGGCACAAGCCTTGCTTGTAATAGGCTGCTGAGGGTGACTGATGGTAGGCCTGATGAAAGACAGGTCTATATTGAGATTGGGGTTTGCAATGCTGAGGTCGTTGATAGCCCCCTCTGTAGGTAGAGAAACCCCTCCCTCTAGCCCCCCGAACAGACAGCTTATTAAATTAGAGTTTGCCAAGGAACCTAGTATTGTCAGTGTCCGTCTTAATAGCCAATAAGGCATCATCAATATGTTTCCCCTACAAAGTTTTGCCTTCATAGGCCATGTCCAAGATCTTTGATTGGACTTCCGGCCTAAAAGAGGTAGCTTTCAGCCATCGCTGCCATCTCAAGACCTCTGCTCCGGCCAATTGAGGGAAGCCTGTGGAGGCAGTCGAGGGCACACACTATAATCTCTGAGGAAAAGAGCTCACCTTCCTGGAGGATCTTTTTTGCTTCCGTCTTCTTGGCTTCAGGGACCAAATTGAGTAGACTGCTGACAACTGACCACATACAGCTCCAGGATTGCTAGTGAGTTGGCTGCTCAGACGGTAATAGCAGATATTTAGGATAATCTTTTCCCTATGTTGTCCAGGCACTTGCCTTCTCAATCTGGTGGTGCAGAGATGGGAACAGTAGGGTTCTTGGAGCCCCTTTGTGCCGCTTGTGAGATGACAGAGTCAGGTTTGAGATGACTCGTGAGGCAAGCTGGGGAATCCTCTGTGGCTTTGTATGTTTTTTGTCCAAGCGAGGTGGTACTGCCGATACTGTAGCCGGGTCCTTCATGATCTTTATCCCCTCGTCCCAGATATAATCTATAATGGGGATGTCCCTCACATATTTTCTGGCTTGCTCCTTAAAATCATAAAGAAAACAGTCGGACTGCTTAACCGAGGTTGGAAGATGGAATCGTGGTGCAGCTCGGTCCATCAGGTTATGAAAACCCCTGATGTCCTCTAGGGGAGTGTCTGAAGGATGAGGTGGTGGAGGTGACGGATTAGGGACAAGGTAGTCCTCCCATTCATCCCGTTGAAGTTGAGGGTCAGGGATCTCACCTTCCTCCCTTTCATCTTCTGAAGATGTTTGGTCGTTCCTTGGAGGTGCTGGTATATTCAAGGCAAGTGTCATCCTGGGTGTTACTGGCGGAGGGATATTCCTTGGCATGGCAGGAGAAACAGGCTGAGACAGTGCAAGTGGCTGCTCCTGTGAAGGCTAAGGGAATCTTCATCTATAATCTTGCAGCATGGTCAAACAAGGAGCTTGGATTCAAGTTTCTTTTTGTAGCTTTATTTTCATCAGCATACCCAGCTCAAGGAAGAGAAACATCCTGTTCCATTCAGTACTTCACAGTAACGGCTTCTCTTAAAATTCCTATTGCCAGAGAATTCTCAGATCACCTAGCAACTAACTTGTGACATCTCCACACATCTCCCCCCTTTAATACATTAAAATAGAATTACACAAATGTTTTAACATACAATACAAGACAATAACACTAGATATATATATGAGTACACAAAATATGCACTTACTTATAAGTTTGGACAAAATATCTGTCACTGAATGCATTTTAAACATGTAAATCTATGGATTATACATTTTACATATGCTCCCCATACTCAATGTAGATCCATGTTCCAACATTACCACACTCTTCTTAACTTCCTTAACTTGAAATGGTCCCATATACTTACTTTCACCCTTGCAAACCCATCCATTCTTACGCACCACTACCCAATTTCCAGCTTGGACCCACAACCTTTTCACACCTTTCCTCATATTGTACGCCCACTTCATTTTTTCTTGCCCTTTTTTCTACTCTCTCCTTCATTGCAACTTGATCAACCCAAACTTTATCCTTACTACTCAACCATACATGACATTCTTTTTTTCCTGGCTCTCTTTCCTTCAAGGATACAAACGGAGATACACCAGTCACTGAATGTGGAGTAATTCTGTGAGTCCATATCATCCTTCTCAACTCATGTCTCCACGATAATCCATTCATGAGAGATAACTGGACATTCTACATCACAATACGATTGATTCTTTCTACTAAGCCATAAGCCTGTGGTCTGAAAAAGCCACCCTTTCATGTTCAGTCCCCATCCTTCTCAGATAATCCGTCATCTCCTTGGAGACAAATTTTACTCCATTGTCTGACACAATGAACTCAGGCAAGCCTTCTTCAAAGAAAACTTTTCCAAAAACCTTATCACATTGGCAGTATTGATTTCACCCATTGTCTCCACTACAAACCATTTGGAATGATACTCTACTAGCACAAGAATATATTTGTCTCTGAAACCTAACTTCTCCACGGGTCCGATAAAGTCAATTGCTAACTTTTCCCAGGGTCTCCCCGAGAACTCAGTACAAATCAAGGGAGGTTGCCTCACAACTTTCGACTTGTCACTGTTGGCACCTATATAACAATCCTTCACCAAGTCCTCTATATCGCTATCCATGCCAAGCCACCAAAAGGTCTGTCTGACCCTCTGCTTGGATATACTGCGTCCAGCATGCCCCTCATGAGCTATCTCCATAATTCGTTTGCGTATCCCACTAGGTGATACCAACTGACGTATCCTTTTTTTTTTCCTTCACTAACACTTGACTCATCTTTCACTTTGAAGAATTCTTTCATTATCCTATTTTCACTTTCTTCATGATTCCAACCTTGAACAATCTTTAACTCCACATTTTTCAAGAGAGTCCATTTCCATTGCACTATTCCACTCTTCGCTGCATAACTCTATTTCAGCCCCATCACAATCCTCCACAATGTCATTACATACCTCCCAATAACTTATTTCTGTTGGTATCCTAGACAAGCAATCAGCAATTACATTTATGCTGCCGTTATGGAGTATAATTGTGAGGTGTGACTCCGCACATATCAAAATATTCTTCATTACCCTTTGGAATACGGCAGAGGCCAACACTAAACCAAAAGGCATTCTTCTATATCTGAATGCACCTAAAGTTGTAGCAAAGGAGGTCAAATGTTTTGGATTTTCATGCAATTTAATGATGATGATGATGATGATAAGCGGCTGACATGTCCAGCACACTAAAGATGCGCCCACCCTCCATAGTCAATAACATTTCAGAAATGTTTGGAAGGGGTTGGGTATCAACCCAAATGTTCTTATTAAGATCGTTCAAGTCTATGCATAGACAAATCTTTCCTCCTTCTTTAGGAGCTATTACAATCGGAGCCAACCATTTGGATGCTTCAATAGGTTCAATAATCTCTTGTCCTAACAAATACTCTAATTCTTGACGTAATGGTTCTATCATCATATTTGGAACATTCCTTACTTTGTGAACCACAAGTTTAGCTCTATTCTTTAAGAATATTTTATGAGAAAATACTTTCAACAAGCCTAACTTTGAATCAAACACCTTCGGATATCTTTTTACTATTAATGTGCACTTCCTGAGCATTCATTTTCTCCATCACCATCCCAGGTTCTACAGCATTGGGATCTATTATTATGTTTAGATTCTTTTAGATGCCATCCCAAAAGGTTCGAACCGAAATCAATGATATAAAGTCTTCCTTTCACTGCTTCTTCTTTAAACCTTAGGACCATCCAACACATTCCTACAATTTCTATTCGTTTCCCTGCATAACCTACTGCTCGTATGTCTGGAGTACTTAACCTTTGGCCACCTTCCATAGGTCAGTTGCCTTCATAAGACTTTTTAGACATAAGGGTCTATAAACTTCCAGGATCAGCCAAGACTTTTACGTCCTTAAGATCAAATGAAACGCTACAATGTGGTTTTTCTAAAGTCCCCATACTTTCCATTTTTATACTTGGACTTCTTGACACTACATTAATGTCTTCACCCTTGGTATCATTTTCTATTTCATCAATAGTCAGTATAATTTCTTGTACATTCTCACACACATTATCCACCTCTTGTATTTTCTTTTTTTCTGGCATTCTGATCCTGCAAAGTTTTGCAAAATGCCCCCTTTTCCCACAACACCTACACAATACACTTCTACCTAGCCAGTTTGAACTAGAAGCAATGTGTCCTGGGGAACCAAACACCTAATGTCTCTGGCTTGCGTGTCTGGACCCACTGATGAATCTGCCCCTCTTCTCTGAATTAACCCTCCACCCCCATACTTTTTACCTTTAACATAAAATATCTGATTCTGATATTGTGACTAAGTAACCAATGTAAAAATGTTGCTCAATGAAGATACTATTTTGTGCAGTATTTGTTCCAGTGTTACAATGACAAACTGGTTGTTGTGTCTCATATGCCCCATTGAAGGTTGTCCCTTTCTCTGCCCAGGCCACACTCATTACTATAATTAGTATAGACATTTAGGAACAACCATAAAAGAAAATATGGTCATTCTTCACAAGGGAATTTTGGAGAAATTAGTAGGAGATGCCACATTTTAGAACACATTGACCCGTAGGATTTAAAAACAACGTTTATATGTTATAAGTGCTGAGGGCTTCAGAACAGATTTAAAAGCATAGTTGTTATTTTAAATTTAAATTCCTAACTTTACTACTACTAAATGCCTTTTGTGAATACCGAAAGTTGTAAAGTTAAGATTTTGTCTCAGATTACTTTTGTGAATCGGGCCCACTGTTGTAAGTATTGTCATTAATAGACACAATTTATTTACACAGCATTGCCTATCAGCCACATATTCTATGTGTTCTGAGGCTTGAAGGAATACTTGCGTTCTTTGTGTGCTTGAACGCCATTTGTTGCAAAGTTATTTCAAGGCAGCTAACTTTTTTGCCAGTTCCAGTTGCAATGTTCCTTAATGGATATAGTTCAGTCATCTCATATGAAAACTGCTTAATGTGGAGTACTAACAACAACTATTTTATTTTGAATTAGAATATTGCAGATGGCTGGAAGAGTAATTAACAGGTGTAATATTGCCAATTGATTGGCACTCACTTATTCAATCGCAGGAAGAACGAAAAATGCATTAGGAATCAAACTCGAGACTTGCCAGTCACACATCCCGAAATCAGTTGAGTGAACCCACTAGGCTCAATCTTCTGAAACCTGTACCTGTGTGCAGCCTCAAACAAGCATATGTTGCAACATCCTGATGAGCAAACTGAAAATATACATTTGGTCAAGTCAAGCAGACAGAAGCATCTTTCTGAAGATGGAATTAAAAATATTTAATGAGCTCATTGTCATTTCGCAGAATTAATTTTCAGAGAACTGGCAAAAGGGTCATCATTTTGAAATAACTTTTTCAAAACTGGTTCCAAAGAAATATGCATTCGAAATATGTAGAAGTTTTAATTGCCAAATCACTCTCCCCTTTTTAAAGATGTCTGTTATTAACCAATAAACATTATAAAATCCACTAAAATATTTTTTGTAATTGTACCAGGTTTGACTAATGCGTTTAACATGCAGTTTATCATTCTGTTTTCTTGAATTAGCTCTAAGAATAGGCCTGCCTCATTGTTTGAAGGGTTAGCCCAGCCTCTGAATGTTGACCTATTAGAACGTTCGGGTCAAATTGTGCCCCTGTTCCTGTGTGATGAGCTGTTGGAAAGGGGGGCATAATCGAACACCACTAATTTGTTTTCCTTTTGAATATTTTTGATTTTTGTTTGTTGCTGGAGGAGCTGGGAAAAGAGGATGCATGTAGGCACATGTGAAGACTGAAGAGTAAGGAGAATCAGAGGTCCTGGAGTAAGGGCAATGGGCTTTTCGTTTTACAGGACTCTGAAATAGGTGTTCTCAGTGACTGTTTTTTGTCAAAATGTCCTGCCATTTTCCTGGTGTATTTGAGACCTACTGTAGGCCACAAATATTCACTTCAATTGTTTGTTCCAGGTTTTCCCGCTGGTGGTGCCAGTGGCCTTGTGGATGGCCCTAGTTTTCTATTCACGATTTCCCTGATTTGTATGCAATCCTTGCCCTACCTGCATGTGATTGGGGTCAAGGGGATGCTCCAGAACATGGTGTGGAATGTTTTTGTTAATAATCTTTTTTTATTTTTCTTTGCTATCGGGTGTTTTAGTGTTGCACTTTTGAGTGTCTTTATTTCAAGCCCAAAGACAATTATTGATTTTTATCCAAATCTCCTGCTATTTCCCTGAGGATGTTTGGAGCCTGGTCTACTACTCCGTAGGCCATAAATATTTTTACTTATTTTATCAATTTTTCGCCACTTGATTGATTCTGTCCTGGTGGTGTTTGGGACCTTGCATGGCTCACAGATATTACTGGTTACTCAGTCTCACTGCATCTGTCTACAAGGATTATCAATGTAACACTAAAGGAGGGTGCTGTTTCTTAAGGGGAAGGGGCTGGCTGGTAGACCAGAGGGATCCAAGGGGATCCAAGTGATCAGACTTGAATGGCCTCACACACCCAGACGGGTGTCATGCTTCATCGGGCTAGCCCGCTCCTCATCGGGCCGGTGCTTTAATGCCTGACGGGCCCTCTAGTATTGGAGATCTTCTGATCTTAGCCGTAAAGATGAGTGCAAGTGAGTATGTGAGTGTAGGGTGGTGTGGAGGTGGTTTAAAATAGCCTAAGGGGTACTAAGGAGGATGTTAATAAAGTAGTCCCCTTGACAAAGTCTGGGCCTGAGGCTGCATCGGCCCATGTTTCGGTGAGGAACAAAACATCTAACTCATGTGATGATATAATGTCTGCTATTTCATACTTGTGTTTAGCGATGGATCTGACATTAATGAGGCCACAACGTGCTTTTATCTGATCTGGGGATTCTAAAAGCTTTGCCTCATGGTTGTTTCTAGTAGATTGGAGCGCCTTGACCATCTGTTGCGGTGGGAGTGAGAAACCACATGCACATGTTTGCTTTTCATGCGCATTAAGTGTGCAGCAGCTCACTTGGAATTGGGCAAGCTCATGAAGTTCCTTTCCTGTGTACCTCACAGGATTGCTATTTGACGGACCAGCATTTCTGGTCCTAGGCCCGGTCCAGGCGCGGACGGGCTTGCCTTTAACGCGCGCGGCCGCTATGCGGCCGCACCATCCTCGATTAATATAGTGTGGGATGGCGGAATAGAGTAGACCGCTCACCGCCGTTAGTGTGTGTGAAATTGTGACCAGCGGAAGTAGGAGTCGCCACTAAAACGCCCTCCGCACAACCGGCACGTCAGCCGTGGCGGAACAGGGCGGGAGCTTCACCAATCAGGAAGGCAGCGGGGAGCGAGGGTAAGTGCAATAACGTGCAGTGTAAAGAAGCAATATAACAAGGTTAAAAATGCGGCAGGGTACAAAGCTAAAAAACACAGAAAGTCAAGTTTGAAGTGGCAGAGCAAAATGCTAAAAATCACAGTATGGCCGTCTCTGTGATCACCTTAATAGAATGAGGACTCTTCAGCGCAATCGTGAACGCGAGCTTACCGAGGTCTCACGGAAACATGGGCTGATGCAGCCTCAGAACCAGACTTTGTGATAGCGGCCCCTCAGGGTTTTCTATCACATAGGGTAGACAGGCCCATTAAGAGGGGAGGAGGAGTGGCTGTAATATACAGGGAAAAGTTTGAAGCTACTTTTTCACAAGCTCCCACCCCTTACTATGAAGCACTTTACTTCGCTTTAGAAGCAAATGCTAAAAACACTTTTAGGGGCATACTGCTCTATCGTCCCCCAGGCACCAGAAGTACTTTTACTAACAACCTTGATGTTGTCATGGAGGCCATCATCTCCACTAATGAGTTTACTATCCTGGCCGATTTTAATCTGTACCTGGAAGATAGGGGGGACAAAGATACAAGCTCTCTCCTAGAGACTCTATGGACACAAGGTCTATCTCAGGTGGTGCACAAGCCTACACACGAGGCAGGACACACACTTGACGGCATTTTCACATCAGTATCGGGCCTAACAGTAAAAGACGTTCACCCTCTCACGTGGTCAGACCACTCTTTAATCACATTCGACTACACTATACCTAAAGCCCAGAAAGGAGGGGTAGTTAAATCCCATTCATTAACATATAAGGCCTGGAACAAGGTTGATAAAGCCATGCTTTGCTCCCAATTGGATAGGACTCAACCACTTTTAAACGTGTCCCCAGATGTAGCAGTCAGCAAATATACGGATTGGCTAAATGAGGCAATTGGGGCCACGGTACCCACCGGTAAAATTTCAGGGAACCGTAACCTACCATCGGCCCCCTGGTTTACCGAGGCTCTACGACAGGAAAAACAAAAATGTCGCAGACTCGAAAGACGCTGGAGAACAAAATATGATATAACAGACAAAGGCATCTATAAATCTGCATTAATTCAATACAAAGCTCTGCTGATCGCAGAAAAAAAGGCCTGCTTTACTAGGCAGATTGAAAAAGATTGAAAAAGCCAAGAAATCGTCCAAAGAATTATTTGGGGTAGTAGAGAAGCTTTCCTCTCTACCTAAGAAGAAATGCACCAAGAACAACCACAGTTTTTGTAAGGTCATTGCAGAGGCCTTTAGAAATAAAGTTAAAGACATCTATGACTCCTTTGAAGCCATCCCCACGCATGTTCCTACTGAAATACTCCCATGCTCAGATCTCAGTGGAAAGATCTTTCACAGCTTCTCACAGGTCAATACTGAACTAGTGGAAAAACACATCAAAGAAATTAAATCTGGATCCCCATTAGATCCTTGTCCGCATTCCTGAAAGATATAGCGAAGGAGGTGAGCCCGTCGCTCACAGAAATCTTTAATAATATGTTCACATCTGGCACCTTTCCAGCTCTGTGGAAGGATGCGTCAATATTGCCACTGATAAAAAAAAACAATCTGGACGATTCTAACCCTAACAACTATCACCCGATATCCAGGCTACCTCTCCCTGCCAAGATAGTGGAGAAAATTATGAACAAACAGTTAACTCAGTTCATACAAGAAAATGACCTACTCGATTCCTCCCAATTCGGTTTTTGACCTGAACACAGTACAGAAACAGCACTAATCAAGGCCACCAAAGAGATCAGGAAGGTGATGGATAGAGGGGGCCCTGCCACCCTCATCCTCCTCGCTCCCTCGGCAGCTTTTGACACTGTGGATCATAACCTACTGCAACGTTAGGGGTTAAGGGTATGGCACTGTCCCTGCTATCCTCCTTTCTGAAGGAAAGGAGACAAACAGTGATACTGTGCCACTTTAAATCAACACCTTATGTCCTTTCATGTGGAGTCCCACAGGGCTCGACACTCAGCCCAACACTTTTTAACATTTATGTATCAGAACTCGCCCCTCTGATCCAAGACTTCGGCTTTAGTCTTACCTCATACGCCGACGACACCCAGATTGTGGTTGCAGCGTATAAAGATCAAGCCTCCCCATTATCGCAGTTTCAAAACTGTATGATGGAAATAAACAGGTTGATGGTAAAGCACTGTCTCAAGCTTAAGAAAATCGAAGTGGTGATCTTTGGGAATCTGCAACCCAGATGGGATGACCTTTGGTGGCCGGCGGAAATGGGGGAACTGCCAAAACCAGTTCAGAAGGCGAAAAACCTGGGGGTGCTGATTGATAACAAACTTACCTTATCTCAGCAGACCAATGCCATTGTGTCCTCCTCCCATTTTCTGATCAAGAAATTGAAGAAGATTTTACCTTTTATTCCTGTCGACTCTAAAAGGACGGTAGTGACCGCACTCGTGCAGTCTAAGTTAGACTACTGTAACTGACTCTACCTGAATATGCAGAAACAATATCTTAAAAAGCTTCAGATGATTCAAAACGCAGCCGCAATTCTACTACTAAATATCCCTAAACACGAATCAGTAGCTAAGGAAATTCGAAGACTTCACTGGCTTCCGGTGGCGCATCGTATTAAGTTCAAGGTGCTATGCCTTGCTTACAAGGCCCTGAACAACACCAGACCAATGTTTCTCAAAAATCTCTTTTCCTGGTACCACCCAGTCAGACAGCTACGTTCCTCATGCGCCAGACTTATGAAGGTTCCAAGGATCCGAACCTCATGCTGGGGAGGCCGAAGCATCTCGTACGGTACAGCAAAACTATGGAATATGCTTCCATGTGACATCAGAAATGCCTGCTCACTTACCTCCTTCAGAAAGGGTCTCAAAACATGGCTTTTTCAGAATTAGTGTCTTCGCCCTGGGCTTACCACAGTCTTAGTGCCAAGGCACCTCCGGGTATTCGTGCGCTCAATAAATTTTATTAACATAACAAAGAAGGGAGATGTCGCAGGAAATGATGCCCCTAGATAGCTTCAAGAGAAGTGACGTAGGGTCAACATGTTTCATGCCTCAATGCCCAGCAGGGTCTATGGCATTTCATCTGGACCAGGTATATATACCTACCCTACAACTGATTGGGAACAGAGATAGTGCAGTGAAAGTGTCCAACAGGATGGCAGAGGAGGATAGGTCCCAGGTCAATAACGTGTGGTCAACTTTCCCCCGCAGCTAGGCGCGGCCCTATGCCTTACCTATGGGGCATTGCTTTTTCTATTATAGGGTCGGAACTCGATTGTCCTGTACCGCAGCAGATACAGCAGACCTCCTGTGATTGGGCACTTTCACTGCACTATCTCTGTTTCCAATCAGTTGTAGGGTATCTATATATACCGGGTAGGTTCCAGGAATTTGATATGGTTCTGTTTTTCATAGTCTGACCATTTTCCACTCACTTCCAGATCTTGGAGGTGTGCTCCCCATCCCTCCATTGATGCATCTGTTGTCATAATGAGCTCTGTGGTCTTGAATAAGAATGTTGATTCCTTTTTGATGTTTTCTCTTTTTGTCTACCATTGCATCGCTGACATTTTCTCCAGTTTATCTGGACCATATCATCAAATGAGCCCCTGTCATTTGTCCATTGCCTGTCCATTTGTTCTTGTAGTGGCCTTAAGTACAGCTGGCAGTTTCGGTATGAGAGGGAAGCAAGAGGATATCATTCCCAGGAATGATTTGAATTTCCTTACTGAAATTGACCTTTTTTGTGACAGAGGAGATCCCAGCATGATAATCTTTGTCACACTCTCTTCCATTGGATACATCTTGCAGATGGTTGCATTCATGACGGCTCCCAGAAAAGTCATTGTCGTCCGTGGGATTACAGTGGATTTTGCCTTGTTTATTTGAAGGCCCAGGTTCTTGAATAATTGTAGGCATGTGCTTGTCACATCCCTTGCAGCTCTGCAGGAGTGTGCTTTTATGAGCCAATCATCTAAGTATGAATACACTTGATGTCTGCTCCGTTTGAGGTGTGCTGCTATTGGGGCCATGCATTTGGCGAAAATTCTTGGGGCGGATTTTAGCCCAAATAGTAGTACTTTAAACTGGTAGTGTCTTCCACCACCTCAAATCTGAGATATTTTCTGTGCCTCAATGAATGGAAATGTAGAAATATGTGTCCAGAAGATCTAATGATGTCATGTGATCGCCCTTGTTCAGGAAGCGGATGATATCCAGCAATGTGTTCATTCGAAAGGATTGTTTTTTGAGATATTTGTTGAGCATTTTGAGATCTAACACTTGCCTACATTTCCCATTCTTTTTCCTGAGGAGAAAAAAGTTGGCGTATAAGCTGTATGTCTGAAATTTTGAGAGACTTCATCTATTGCTCCCTTGGATATCAGAGACTGAATTTCCTGTTTTAACTGTTAAAGATGTTGATGTGTCCGTCTGAGAGGCGGATGCTAGGGAGGTTTCTGGATAAACTCTAGGGTGTGACCATACGTTATGATATCCAGAACCCACCTGTCTGAAGAGATGGATGTCCAATTTTTGTAACAGTTGAAAAGAGTGTATCTGAAATGCAACAGGGGTGGAGGCATTGAAGTGACCGGTGCTACACTTTTGTCACTGAAACAATGGGTCTCTTTAGGAAAGCCTGCAGAAACAGGAACCAGTAAGTCCTATACATGTGACCAGGTGGGTCACCTGAAAGGAGATCCCAAATGCCCGAAGGGGGCACAGTCACCCACCGGTGGGCAGTCCAAGGTGATGGCTAGTGTAGCGCTTGGGGGAGGAGGAGGAGGACACAGAGGAGGGTGAGGACCCCACAGAGATGACCTTTGTCTCACTAGGGGACAGAGAGATGGTCCCAGGAAGCCAGGGGCCTGCAACCACTAAAAAGTACAACACCTGGGTGACCATTATTGGGAAAAGGGAAGATGCTCTCAGAGATACTGGAGCCAGTGTGACACCAGTCCGGTGTCACCTGGTCTCTGAGGAGCAAGTAGTCCAACAAGTAATTGCTGTGGACAATTCAGGGCGCCAGTGTAAGGTGGCGCAGTTTCCCTTTGAGTGGATGGGGTCTCCTGTCCCTTGAGGGTGGTTGTTAGCCTTACCATGCCTGTCGATTTTCTGCTAGATAATGACCTGGAGCAGTCATTGTGGAAGGATATGGAGCTCAGGTCTCACTTGGAGATGCTTGGGTTGCCAGAGTGGGCATGCGTGACCACTCGGTCAATGACAGCTGGCAAGGGTGATCAGAAGGGCCTGGAGAATGAAATAGTGGCCCGGGTGCCTAACAAGAGAAAGGGAAGGGGCGCAGGAAACCCGCCCCTCAAGTTCCCATGGTCCGGGAGGAGGCTGACCTCAAGGGGAATCCCCCGGAACCTACAGGGGAACAGGTAGCTGAACTTGGGGGCTTATCTGAGCTGAACCATTGGCAGCAAGATGGGGGTCCCACCAGGGAAGAGTTCTGCAGGGAGCAGAAAGTATGCCCTTCTCTAGAGGGTTTGCGGCAGCAGGCGGCAAATCAGGCAGGTGATGATCAGTCTGGATCACACTGGTTCTACTGGGAGAATGGTCTCCTATACAGCGAGCCTAAGGTCGCTGAGCCTGGTTCAGCCTGTGTGCTGATGGTACCCCAGCACTTAAGGACATTCCTACTGGGTCTGGATCATGATGTGCCTTTGGCAGGACATTTGGGGGCAGGATAAACCCTTTGACAGGATTGTCACCCACTTCTTTTGGCCCCAAATGCAAAGGCAGTCTGATGCTTATTGTAGGTCTTGCCAAACTTGCCAGGCAAGTGGTAAGAGTGGGAGGAAGTGTAAGGCTCCTCTCCAACCTTTTCTGGTTGTAGGCACATCTTTTGAGAGGGTGGAGATGGACATTGTGGGGCCTCTGGACCCTAAGACAGCCATGGGCAACAGGTATATCCTGGTCTTGGTGGACCATGGCACCTGGTACCTGGAGGCTATCCCTCTGAGGACAATGAAGGCACCCGTGGTAGGTCGGGCGTTGATGAGGATCGTTTCCCACGTGGGGTTCCCCAGAGAGGTGGTATCTGACCGAGGCACCAATTTCATATCGAATTATATGACATCCCTGTGGAAGGAGTGCGGTGTGAACTACAAGATAAACACTCCCTACCACCCCCAAGGTAATGGTTTGGTGGAGAGATTCAACCAAATCCTTAAAGGCATGATCAAAGGTCTATCAGAACCTATGAGGTTAAGTGGGACGTCCTCTTGCCATGCCTTCTCTTTGCTTACAGGGAGGTACAGCTGAAGTCATTAGGGTTCAGTCCCTTTGAGTTGCTTTATGGGCACCCTGTGAGAGGACCTCTCAGTCTGGTGAAAGAAGGCTAGGAGACAGCTCCCAGGAAACCTCCCCAGGATGTGTTTAGTTACATGCTGGCCTTTAGAAACCAGACTGAGCGCTTCAGGAAGCTCGCTCAGGTGAACATGGAAGCCAGCCAGAAAGATTAAATGCTGGTATGACCAGAAATCCACTCTGGTTGAGTTTCAACCTGGACAGAAAGTGTGGGTCATGGGCCCAGTAGAGCCATGTGATCTCCAAGACAAATGGGCTGGGCCTTTTGATGTGGTGGAACGCAACAGTGATGTCACCTATCTGGTGGACTTGCAGACTCCCAGGAACCCTCTAAGGGTCCTCCACGTGAACTGCCTCAAACCTCACTTTCAGAGGTCTGAAGTAAGTACGCTCATGGCGACAGATGATGGGGTGGAAGAGGAGAGTGAAGCTCTCCCTGACCTGTCTACAAAGGAGCACGATGGGTCAGTGGAAGGTGTGATCCCCTCCACTACACTGACCCCTGAGCAGCAGGGCAACTGTCGCCAGTTGTTGAGCCAGTTTGCCAGCCTGTTCTCCATCACCCCGGGTGTTACTCATTGGTGCGTCCATGATGTGGACACTGGGGATAGTCCTCCTGTAAAACACAAAATGTACAAGTTGACTGACAGGGTCAAGACTAGCATCAAAGAAGAGGTTTCTAAGATGTTGACCCTGGGGGTGATTGAACCCTCCAACAGTCCTTGGGACAGCTCAGTGGTTTTGGTCCCAAAGGCTGCAGCACCCGATACCCTACCTGAACTCCGGTTCTGTGTGGATTAGAGGGAGCTCAACTCCGTCACCAGGACTGACGCACACCCCATCTCCAGAGCTGATGAGCTCATAGATTGGTTGGGAGCTGCCAAGTTCCTCAGCACGTTTGAATTGACGTCTGGGTACTGGCAGATTGCCTTGACTGAGGGGGTCAAGGAGAAGTCTGCATTTTCAACCCCGTAGGGGTACTACCAGTTCCGGGATATGCCCTTTGGGTTGGAAAACGCCCCTGTCACCTTCCAGAGGTTAGTTAACCAGGTGTTGGCTGGGCTGGAGGATTTCAGTGTCTCCTACCTGGATGACATTGCAGTGTTTAGTTCCACTTGGGCGGAACACCTGCAGCACCTCTGTGAAGTGTTGAAGGCACTGCAGAAGGCAGGCCTCACGATCAAGGCCAGTAAGTGCCAGATCGGGCAGTGATCTGTCACCACAGATAGTACTTAGGGCACCAGGTAGGCAGCAACCAGGTGGGGCCCCTTCAACCTAAGATTGACACCATTCGGGCTTGGGAGCCCCCCCAAGACCCAGAGAGAGGTGAGGGCTTTCTTAGGTCTCACCGGTTACTATAGGAGGTTTGTCAAGGGCTATGGCACCATTGTTACCCCCTTGACTGAGCTGACTTCCAAGAAACAGCCCAGGAAGTTGATCTGGACTGATGCTTGCCAGACCGCTTTTGATGCCCTGAATGCAGCCATGTGCATGGCACCCGTGCTCAAGGCACCCGACTTTTCTAAGTAATTCGTAGTGCAGACGGGTGCTTCAGAGCATGGTGTGGGAGCGGTGCTCTCACAACTGAACAACAAGGGCCTAGACCAGCCTGTAGTCTTCCTTAGCAGGAGGCTACTCCCCAGGGAACAGAGGTGGAGTGCAATTGAGTGTGAGGCTTTTGCTGTGGTCTGGGCTCTGAAGAAGCTAAGACCCTACTTGTTTGGGACACATTTCTGAGTTCCCGACAGACCACAGCCCCTCAAATGGCTGATACAAATGAGGGGTGAGAGCCCAAAACTGTTGAGGTGGTCCATCTCCCTATAGGGAATGGACTTTACGGTGGAACACTGCACTGGCGCAGAAAACACCAACGCTGATGGTCTGTCCAGGTTCTTCTGCCTTAGTGAAAAGAACTCCCAAGGGGGTGGGTAGTTCACCCTACTTTCAGCTTGAGGGGATACGTGTTAGACCTGGCATCCTTTGGGGGTGTTTTCTCAGTCTTTTTGCTTCTGACCTCCTGGTTTTTGTGGTACTCTGGATATTGTTTTTGCTGTTTTAGTGTTTCTGCACACTTTAATACTGCTGATCAGTACAAAAGTGCAAGTGATCCTACTGTATATTGTGTTGATGGATTGGTCTTTCCATGAATGGGATATTTGATTTACTATTAAGTCCCTAGTACAGTGCACTGTGCAGGCCCAGGGCCTGTAATCAAATGCTTCTAGTGGGCTTGCAGCACTGGTTGTGCCACCCATACGAGTAGCCTTTCAAAGGCGTCTCAGACCTGCCACTGCAGTGTCTGTGTGCAGTTTTCACTGCCATGTCCACCTGGCAAGTGCACCCACTTGCCAGGCCCAAACCTTCCCTTTTCTTACATGTAAGGCACCCCTCAGGTAAGACCAAGATACCCTGGTCAGGGTGCAGTGTATGTGAAAGGTAGGACATGTACTGGTGTGTGTGACGTGTCCTGATAGTGAAATACTGCCAATTTCAGTTTCTCTATTGAAAGGCTATCTGTCCCATAGGCTAACATGGGAGTTGCTTTGTAAAATCTTAAAAGCATAACTTTCCACTGGGACAAGATAGAGAAGTGGAGTTTTGGCTTCCTGAACTCAGAATTTAAAGATACATCTTTTAGTAAAGATGATTTTAATGTTATGTGTTTGAAAATGCCACTTTTAGAAAGTGGTGAAAAAACTAGGACAACAAGTCGTAGACTCTGGGCCCGATTCACAGAACTAACTTAAGACAAAATCCTAAACTTACTACCATTTTGGTATTCACAGAAGGCACTTACTTACTCATTTTGAGTAACTTACTCATTTTGAGTAACTTACTCATTTTAGTATTCACAGAAGGCACTTACTCATTAATGAGTAAGTGCCTTCTGTGAATACCAAAATGAGTAAGTTACTCAAAATGAGTAAGTTACTCAAAATGAGAAGTTACTCATTTTGGTATTCACAGAAGGCACTTACTCATCAATGAGTAAGTGCCTTCTGTGAATACCAAAATGAGTAAGTTACACAAAATGAGTAAGTTACTCAAAATGAGTAAGTTACTCAAAAAGAGAAAGTTACTCATTTTGGTATTCACAGAAGGCACTTACTCATCAATGAGTAAGTGCCTTCTGTGAATACCAAAATGAGTAAGTTACACAAAATGAGCAAGTTACTCAAAATGAGTAAGTTACTCAAAATGAGTAAGTAAGTGCCTTCTGTGAATACCAAAATGGTAGTAAGTTTAGGATTTTGTCTTAAGTTAATTCTGTGAATCGGGCCCAATGTGTGCACTACCAGTCTGCACTCAAGAGAGTATTCACCAATGTGACATGCAAGTAATCAATTGTCACAAATCAAATGCTCTAAATCAACACATTCACAAATACGTTGAAGAAGTGCTCTGTAGAATCACCAGTAGTTGTTCAAAAGAATCTTTTAATTGAAGACAGGCTTGTAAAGGTCCCGAGGGATATTTCTTTCAAATGCGTAGAACAGCAAGCACATGAATCCCACGAGTAACACTTAAATCCCAATTTCGGGCATAAAATGCTGCCCTTCGTCAGGGGAATCTACAAACAAAGTAACTAGATCAGTTCATTCTTAAAAAAATTGTTCACAATCAAATGGCAAAATTAAGTACATATCCGTGAGGTACAATGTGAAAGAAAACATAATCAGTCCACATGATATGTGCATCAAACACACCTTGCAGCTTTAACCCGAAAGAGAGTGATGCATGAAGGAATACTACAAGAGAGAGGAAGAAGCGAACAGAAAAAGAAGAAGAAGAAGAGTAATAAACTAGTCAAATCAACTAAAGTTCAAGCGTTTACATGCCCAGTGATTAGGTGCTGAGCGCACAATAATAACAAGCATTGGCATAGCCAATAGGTCTCGCCTTTGGGACTTTATTGTATTGTAATTGCATTTGTATAGCGCTTACCACCCCTGACGAGGCGTCGAAGCGCTTTTCGGCGAGTAGCACGCTACTCCGGGACCCATAGAGGATTAGTGATGAATTAGTATAGTGAAACATGCAAGTAAATTTTAAGTGGTGGATATGTTAGTCAGTTATTTGGATTCGGAAGGATAGCAGAAGAATAGAAGAGGAAAAAAGGTTTGTAATTTATATAGCGCTTCTTACCCCTGATGGGGTTTAAAGCGCTTTTTTTTTTGGTGAGTAGCACGCTACTCCGGAAACCCATAAAGGATTAGTGGTGAATTAGTATGGTGAAATATGAAAGTAATTTGAGTGGTGGATATTAGTCAGTTATTTGGAGTGAGAAGGATAGCGGAGGGATAGAAGGGAAAGAAAGGTTTGCATTCATATAGCGCCTGTTACCCCTGATGGGGTGTTGAAGCGCTTTTCTGGCGAGTAGCAGGCTACTCCGGAACCCATAAAGGATTAGTGTTGAAAATTAGCAAGTGAAATATGAAGTAATTTGAGTGGTGGATATGTTAGTCAGTTATTTGGATTGAGAAGGGTTGGGGAGGGGTAAAAAAAAGGGAAAAAGGTTTGCATTTATATAGCGTTTGTAACCCTGATGAGGTGTTGAAACGCTTTTTGGCGAGTAGCACGCTACTCTGGAACCCATAAAGGATTAGTGGGGAATTAGTATAGTGGAATATGGAATTAGAGAAGTGAACATGTTAGTCTGTTATTTTTATTGAAAGGGATAGTGGAGGGATAGAAGAGTGAAGGATTTCTTTTTTTAGGTCATAGCAATAGGAGGAGGCTTTTGGATGAGTAAAAAGGGTTTTTGGAGGGAAGAGTCAGAGGGAAGAGTTTAGAAAGGTTTGTTTTGGGGGATCGGTATAGTAAAAGAGGTGTCAGATGATGCAAGGAGGGGTAGAGTAGGAGAGAGTCAAGAAAGGGTTATTTTGGGGAACATAGTAGTGGTATGGGGTTTGGGATAAATGAGAGAGTGGGTGTAGAGGATATAATGATAGATGTATAGGGTGAGAGATAGGGTAGTGCATTGGAAAGAGTAGTAGAAAGAAGTTTGAGATGAGTCAGAAAGTTGGGCTAGAAGATATATTGAGAGAAGTATAGGCTGAGAAATAGGGTAGTGCATTGGAAATGCTAAATTAGAAGAAAGTGATAAATATATAAATCCATAAGTACACTGAAAGTATATAGATGCATAAAGGAGGTAAGTATACGCAGATTACGCCCGGGTGAGATGGGGGGCCCAAGGCCAGTTAACCGAACAGATTCCAGTGGGAAAGGGAGTCCGCCAGGGCTGCGTCATAGCCCCCACCCTGTTCTCCTTGTATGTGAACGGGGTGGTGAGGTACCTACAAGAAGATCCTGCTGACGCCCCAACCCTGGCGGGCGATAAAGTGCCAACACTCCTGTTCGCCAACGACACCTTGTTGGTGTCAAAGACTCCGGCTGGGCTACAAAAGTTAATGAATAGATACCAATCCTTTTGTGACTCCCGAGGCCTGGTCATTAATACTTTAAAGACCAAGCTTATGGCCTTCAACCCCCACAAATCTTTTAGAAACAATCTCACATTAAATGGCGTTATTTTGGAAAGAGTCAACACCTTTGAATATCTTGGCATCCGCCTCTCTGATAAGATGCTTTGGAGGCCCCATATAGCCAAAATGCTTATTAACCACAAACGTGTGGCGGGTGCGCTCATTAAGGAACATCAATCTTCAATTAGTAGACCAGTTGCCCCAGCTCTTGTGGTTTATGATGCCAAGGTATTAAGCTCTGCGCTCTATGGAGCAGAGCTATGGGGGTTCGACAGTGTTGACGAAATCAGTAGATCTGAGCACATGTTTTTAAGGGACCTGGCGATGCTCCCCCGCAACACTCCGCTAACTCCTTTAATGCACGATATGGGTAGGCGGCCATTTAGGGATATCGCCAGGTTTCGCCCATTGCTTTTCTGGGCTCGCCTAAGGCGTACTGCAGAACTTGAAAACTATGCCACAGCCTTAACAGAGGTGATGAATTTAGATGTGGACCACAGGGTCAAGTGGATTTTAAATGTCAAGAAAACAATGATCTCACTTGGGCTTAAAGAAGCGTGGGAAAATCAGAAGCCCCCAAGTAAGGTGGAACTTAAACGCCATTACTGGAATTGGATTGACAATCAGGAGCGCAGCAAATCGAACTGGGGGAGATTAACAGAGGAATTCTTTAGCTTTAAGCAAACTAGAAGCCTTGAGCCTTTTCTGGACGTAATCCAGGTCCCACGGGATAGGGCTCTGTATATCCAGTTTAGGTACGGTACGCTCCCTGTTAATGCCCTAACATCAAAATGGCACTCTGCCAAGATCACATCAAAAAGCTGTCCCTGTTGTGGAGCCCCGGTGGAGTGTGTTGCCCATGTCCTGTTTGCCTGTCCATCTTATAGCAATGCAAGATCGAAATGGTTAAAACCAATTTGCAGAGACATGGGCACCCGCGACCACCGGGTTGCTCTACGCATTTTGAAATCCGATCCACGCACCTTATTTTCTTGTGGAGTCGCCAAGTTTTTGAGCTGTGCTTGGTTAATTAGGCACAAAGCCTTGCGTGGGATGACCAAAGTCTAGGCCAAGATTGTTACTGGAGAAAGAAAAATATTCGGCTATCACAATTCTCCACTTGTTGTGTTACATAGGAACTGCAAATCTCTTACTGCTCTTTTATATTTCTTTTTAGACTGTTGTCCCTTTCTATGAAACAATAATGATGAATTGTGGATACATATTTTTAAATCACTGCTTTTTATTATAATCAATTCTTACGTGTTGTTTTCTAACAGAATGCTGAAAATGTTGTGCTTGTATATATATTTTATTAATTGTATAACTGTCGGACGATGCTTTTATGATACATTGCTATCGAAATAAAGCTATTGATTGATTGATTGATTAAAGATATTGATAGAGGTACAGGATGAGAAATAGGGTAGTGCATTGGATATGCTTTTTCAGGAGAAAGGTAACAGACACACAGATCCAAGTACATGGAGGTACATAGATGCACAATGGAAGCAAGTACATGTAGACCAAAGATGTTTTCAAAAAAAAAAATTTTTTTATAACAACATAATTATTCTACATGTTTATACAAAGCAATACACAAAGATAGGTACATATCTATAGTGAAAATAAATGCTTATATATAGAGGGACACATACATAGGGTGGGTATTGATGAATGGGAAAATGGGCAGCATTTATGGCCCAGGTCCCGACCAGTCTTGAACAGGCTCAAACAGGCACTCACCCTTGTCCTCTCCACCCTTACCTGAGACGCCCGGGTTGAGACGCCCTAAGCCTCGGACGTTTATAGCCCTAGTAGTCAGGTGACCCCTTCAGCCAATGGGAACCCTAGCCCTAACCCTATCCAATCACAACACTAGCCCTAAAATCTAGAAACAATAGGACCTTACAACCAATCTCAGCCCAAATCCAAGCACCCAATAACTTTCAAAAACCCTGAACTC
Organism: Calotriton arnoldi; assembly: GCA_963921515.1. Lineage (NCBI taxonomy): Eukaryota > Metazoa > Chordata > Amphibia > Caudata > Salamandridae > Calotriton > Calotriton arnoldi. The sequence continues at coordinate 65,861 of CAWUFW010016591.1, read as the reverse complement.
TACGTCCAATAGAGGCCCTAGTCCTACAATTAGTCCCAACCCAAGTCCAAGCAACCAATGGCACAGGAAGCCATAGTCCCTACTTCCAATAGAAAGCCTAACCCTACTCTTAGTACCACACCTAGTCCAGCAACCAATCACACCAAAAGCCCTAATCGCAACTTCCAATTAAAGGCCTAACCCTAGCCATAATCCCACCCCAGTCCCAAAAACCAATAACACAGGAAGCCCTAGTCCCTACTTCCAATAGAAATCCTAACCCTAGCCCTAGTCCCAACCCTACATTGATTGAATCACAGACCCAGAAACCAATCAGAACCCTCAAATACCCAACCAATGAGGACACTAACCCTAATCCAATAGAAACATCAGATACAACCTCCAATCAGTGTATACATGTACCTACCACTAGCAGACTATATAAGGTCCCAGCAACCTCAGACAAGCTTTGCTGGCCAGGGAGTTGGCAGCTGCTTCTCTTGTTCAGAATCTCCTAGGAGACAGACAGGCTCAATCCACACTTTGGACTTCTGCAGGTAAAAGGCTAACTTGTCCTCTGAAAATAGTGTTTGTATAAAACTTTACTCCCTCTCCTGGACAAAAAAACGAAGTGCACAGTCCCTATTAAACACAGTTTAAACAGCACACAGAAGATCACTGCTGCCTCAGAGCACACTCTGATGTAGAATATCCCTGTTGCTGGTGGGGGGGGGGATAGGAGGGGCTGGTTTCACTGACTTGTTAACACAAAATGGTGGCTGGGGGTGCACTGTTTAACATACAGGTCTTAGCACAGAGACAAGGGGACATTTGGAGGGAAAACTGATAGTCACCGGGAATGAGAGGGAAAAACTACAGAGATTTAGGACTGCAAATCCCACAATTCAACACGTTAAATGGAAGCAATCATGGGCAGGAAAACCCACAAGTTTGAACACAAAACAGGTAATTAAATATGCAATCACGGGCAGGTTAAAACTACAATTTTAAACTGTAACAACCACAGGCAAAGACAGTAATCACAGATAGGGAAAATCGTTTTTTAACTCTTTTAGGAAAGAGACAGCACTAGTCTGCCTCCTTACCACTTCCTGGACTCTGCTCACTGCAATCTGGGGCACAGGTAGGCTGCAACTCACAAGATGGAGGAGAATGATTTGGGGTGCACCCAGCAAAGCCTTAAGGGGCCTGGGCAGGTGTGAGGGGAGGGCTCAGAGTTGCCTGGGAGCTGAATAGCCAATCCCCAGTCCTAGGTCTGCTGGCCTGGGGGTGGCGAATTTTTGGCTATGTTGTAGAGTAGTGTTGCTGCTGTGCATTATGTTGAAAAGTTATAATAAGAAGTGTTAATTATTTTTGTTTTTTTTATAGAAATGAAGATGACCTATATAACTGAAAATCTTTATTAAAAAGATTTTAATGAAAAAATGTCTTCTATTTTTTTGTACTTGTATGTGGTGTGTAATTATGTGGCATTTCGTGGTATTATTTGTAGTGTATGTTGCTTTGAATGTAGTGTATTTATGTAGCATATAATTATGTGTCACTGAGTGGTATTGTTTGGAGTGTATGTTGCATTGAGTGTAGTGTAATTATGTTGTATATAATTATGTGGTACTGAGTGGTATTGTGTGGTGTGTATGTTGTATTTAGTAGTGTTTAATTATGTGGTGGGTAATTATGTGGCATTTTGTGTTGTTTGGAGTGTATGTTGCATTGAGTGCAGTTTAATTATGTAGCATTTAATTATGTGGCAGTGTGTGGTATTATGTGGAGTGTATTAATTTTGCATTGAGTAGAGTGTAAGAATGTGGCGTGTAATGATATGGTACTTAGTGGTATTATGTGTAGTGTATGTATGTTGCATTGAGTAGAGTGTAAATATGGGGTGTGTAATTATGTATAATAACTGAGTGTTATTATATTGAGTGTGTTTATGTTGTGTTGATTAGAGTGTCATTATGTGCTGTGTAAATATGTGGCAGTGAGTGGTAATATGTGGAGTGTATTTAAGTTGCATTGATTAGAGTGTAATTATGTGTCTTGTAATTATGTGTTATTTAGTGGTATGTGCAGTGTGTTGAAGGTGCATTGAGTAGATTGTAATTATGTGCCTTGTAATTATGTGGTACTGAGTGGTAATTTGTGGAGTGTATTTAAGTTGTTTGAGTATAGTGTAATTATGTGGCTTGTAATTATGTGGTATTTAGTGGTATGTGTAGTGTACTCACATTCAACTACAATAATGGCTCGCTATACCTGGAATTCACTGCAGCTGTCCGAGGAGGAAATTCCTGCCAGTCAACTCCTCCTCCTCAAAGCCAACATCCAATACTCCATGCTATACCCAGAGAGTCTTGCACGACGGCAAGCAACATATATTCCAGACTCCCAAGCAAGCATCCAACTTCATTAGGAAGCACCCTTGAAGCGAGAAACCAAGCCCTGGCATGAGGAACCCGCCGCGATACCGAAATGATTCTGAATAGGGATGTGCTGGCATCCCGCAAGAGGACAGTTGGGAACCTCCACCCTAGCGCCTCACCACTATGTTACACCGGAAGTGCTAGAACGCCACTCACGGCGTGTGAACATTAGACAGTCATTGTTTAATCTATAGAAGAGAGAGAATTATTATTTATTTGAGCGCTGGACAAAGCAGAAGAGATGAACTCAAAATCCTTTGGTCTCCTTGCGATCGGTAGGGGGCTGCAGAGAATATAGTAACAGTCAGTACATGCAACTTGACTGAGCGCCCCCGTCTCCTTATTCTGTCTGTCTCGCACCGCTTAGCGCTGCGACTCGAGCCACGGTCAGCACGGCGCACTGTTCACTCACACGTGACACAAAAGTGCTTCTCTCGTGGATTCACGTCAAGTACAGCCAAGCACTCATTACAAAACGCGCTTCAGTGCTCATATTGGTGTTCGAAGTGCTATCTTAATGCAGTTACAATGCACTTGTAATCTCGGCCACGAGTGTATTGAAAACAGAACGATCATGCAAAAAGTAACATCCATCAACAGCAGAGAGCTGCTTCATAAATGCAACGCTGCCAGTTCCTTTCCTGCTCGGTGTTAATTGCCTGGCTCCTCAGCGTTAGGATGAACAGCACCGGTAGGCCCGCTTTCGCTACACCTCCAGCGAAATTTAAGGAGAGGGCGTGGTGCAGCATTTTTTACCCTACGGAGGCATCCAGGACCAAGTAATCCAATTTTAATACTAGTCCTGCAGCACATGTGCCACTATTGGAGATGACCACCCCCACACAATGCTCCATATAGCGCCCAGCTCCAAAACCACGTGCAATGCGACGGCGGAACCTCACTATCGGCCCTGATCATTAAGAGGGAGCGCGCATCACCGAGGTGACGCAGCGAAGGCAAGAACAGTCTGTGATTGTTGGAGCCTGTATCCTCAGAGCATGATGCGCAACAATGGCCAACATCATATGCGCGCTGGCTTAGGCGAGACCTAAAAACGAATGCAAAACGAGCATGCATGCCAATATTGCATAAATTCCTCAGTGCTAGAGCGTGCTATGAAACTGACATACAATTATAGGTGAAAAAATTAGAAGAAGCTTGAGCCCAACCCACTCGTGCGTCAAGTGGTTGATATCTGAAGAATTCGTTACCTAAAGCCTGCTAATAGACACAACAGGAATTCCTGTCAACCGGACATAGGCTCAAAGTATAGTACTGTAAATCAAACAAGCAACATGTGAGCATGCATGAAATCCCCTCAGTACCAAACACATCACCAATTGTGCTCGTCAACGTGACTCACCAATGTATGCCGTGGTTTTTGGCACCAAACTTGAGCGTAAAAAACTTTATTCATAAAGGTGAGCAGAACACTTAGTGGGGCCAACCGGTGGAGTCAAACAATACCACGCCTCTGCATCAACGAAAGTACATGAAGTTACTCTACAAGAACGCCGCCCGACGTGTACTAAAAAGCATAAACCGCTCAAGCGCCATAACTCACCACGATATGGAATCAAAAACTGCCGATAACAATGTGTACCAGAGGTGAAGCAACGGGGTACCGCCAGCCGTCCCGGGTGTGTGAACGCCAAGACTGGAGCTTACGTGTACGCGTAAACATGCTCGCCAATACTTGTGTGTCAACGTAAGACCGTCAAATCCAGATTAAAGGGACAGTGTCACCCTCGTGATTAGTGATGAAAAAAAGATGAGGAACAAATATAGTACTCCCAATCTCAGTACGAACAAAGAGTTCAGAGATAAAAAAATACGGAAACTGAAAGTGATCGTGCTGATACTACGCAATGTCGAATGTCGTGCAGAATGGGCAAGTAAAAAATAAGCATGACACTAAGCCATAAACTGATGGCAAGGGTGGTAGTAAATCGCAATGTAAGGACAAATACAACCTTATAAATCAATCAATCAATCAATCACAGAATTTGTAAAGCGCACTACTTACCCGCGAGGGTCTCAAGGCGCTAGGGAAAAAAAAGGGGGTGCTGCTACTGGTCGAACAACCAGGTCTTGAGTAGCCTCCTGAAGGTCAGCAGGTCTTGGGTCTGTCGTAGGCTTAGTGGAAGGGTGTTCCAGGTCTTGGCGGCGAGGTGGGAGAAGGATCTGCCGCCGGTGGTAGTTCTTCGAATGCGAGGGACGGTGGCGAGGGAGAGGTCGGCGGAGCGGAGTTGGCGGTTGGGGACGTAGAAGAGGAGTCGTCTGTTGAGGTAGGCTGGGCCAGTCTTGTGGAGTGCCTTGTGTGCGTGGATGAGGAGTTTGAAGGAGATTCTCCTGTCGACGGGGAGCCAGTGCAGGTTCCTCAGGTGGGGGGTGATGTGGCTGTGGCTGTGGCGTGGTACATCGAGGATCAGACCAGAAAGTAATGAATAGTCAGGTGACAGGGAGAAAAAGATGACGGTGTCCAGAGCATAGAACAAGGCACTGATAAGAGAGACCTTATGACATGTGTACGTCTGAGAAGTGACGAACATAGGTATCAATTGAAAGTGGAAACACATAATCTGACAGGTCGCTGATAAGAGAGATATCACAGCATATGCACAAGTGCGGGGTATCAACCATAAATATCATATAAAGGTGGAAACGCATTATTTGACATGCTCTAAACATGAAATGCAATGAAATACGTTGGCAGATAATACAGTATGCAGGGCTCTCATGAACATGTACAAAATGAAATAACAAAATGAACAGGATACCACAAGCATGTGGAAAATAAGTAGTAAGTAACGGGCTAAAGTCAAAAAGTATGTCAGTGCACCCAAAGATGTGTAAAAAAAAAAGGTGACATATTAGGACAATCATGTGGTCAGGTACAGCTTCATAAAAAACAAGAAAATTCGAGCTTATCATTCAGACCTTTAGGCATAAGGGTATCCAAAAAGCGTATTCAATAAATTTCCTGCTGAGACAAAAATTTGGACATGTCCCTGTCTGCTTGTACCCTTACTACTTCAAGAATAGAAAAGCGTAGTTGAGCTATCGTATGGTGATATTCGTGCCAGTGGGCCGCAAGAGGAGAAGAGGTAGTTTTAGTTCTAATGCAACTCTTGTGTTCGGTGATGCGTGTTCGTAAGGACCTCTCCGTCTTGCCTACATAATACATTCCATATGGACATCGAATCGTGTAAATGACAAAAGCGCTATTGCAATCAGCCGTGAAATGTAACTTGATGCTTTTTCCAGACCATGGATGGGATATACAGTCACCAACTAAAATATTATTACAATGGGAACAGTTGAAACATTTACGCATGCCCTTATGCGTCACTTTTTCATCAGATTCCAGCTTAGATAGTAGTTCTCTCAAATTACGTGATCGCTTGTATGCAAAGATGGGGGTTCAGAGAAAATGCCTCGAAAATCTGGTTCGGACTGCAGTAGATCCCAACGTTTTAAAAGTACTTGCTTTATGGCAGTAGACGAAGTTGAATAGGTAGATACGAACACTTCTCTGTTGGATGGTTGTTTGTGCTGTTTCACCAGCAGAGTGTCTCTGTTAAGTTTCCGTGCGCGTTTTTCTGCCTCATCAACAATTTCAACTGGGTATCCACGAGTCAAGAATTTCTCTCTTGTTTGATGCATCGATGATTCCAATTTGGTCATGTCAGAAGTCATACATTTGACTCAAAGAAACTGAGAGTAGGGAAGGTGACGTTTGAGTGATGGTGGGTGAAAACTGGTGTAGAGCAATGAATTATTACGATCAATGGGTTTCTTAAACATGGAGGTCTTAATGACTGTTCCATCCACTTCGATATTGACATCCAAGAAAGCAATATGACGTTGGTCCATATTGTGAGTGAACTGTATACGTGGATGTCTGGTGTTGAGTCGTGTCAAGTTCTCGAAGAGGTCATTTTGGGCACCTTGCCATACTATAAGTAAGTCGTCAATGTATCTTCTATACAGGATAAGGTGTTCAGACCACCTGGCATCAGACAGGATGTGCTGAAGTTCAAACTGCATCATAAAGATGTTGGCGTAACTGGGTGCTCCAGAAAAACCCATTGAGGTCCCTTTAGTCTGAAGGTACTATTTCTGTTTCCATTGAAAATAACTGTGAAACAAGGAGAATTCCAATAGTTCTAGTAAGAATATTTTATTGGCTTGTATTTCTTCTTGACGCAAGAGAGCCCACTCTACCGCCTCAATACCCTCTGCATGCGGAATGGATGTATATAAAGCTGTGACGTCAACTGTACATAGCCAAATTTCTGCTGATGCTAGTAATACAATTTCCTACAGGAGCTGCAGGAGGTGCGTGGTATCCTGTAGATAGATGGCGCCCGATTGTACAATGGTCTGAAGAAATGTGTCAAGATCGTGACCTAAAGGTTCATGGAGTGATCCGCAACCTGATACTATAGGTCTCAAAGGAGGGTCTTGCAAACATTTATGTATCTTAGGAAGCATATAGATCAGTGGACGTCGCGGGTGCGGTGTGAAAAGAAATTCCAACGTTCTGTCTGAAATCCAAGCCATCTCCTTTGCAAGTGTCAAAATCTTCATGAGGGTTTGCTGGAACTCCTCAGTGGGATCGTGCGATAGAGGTAGGTAGGTCACTTCATCACGTAACATGGATTCTACTTTAGATTCATAAAAACTACGGTCCATGACAACCAGTGCCCCTCCCTTGTCGGCTGGAGAAAAAGTCAAAGAAGTGTTCCTTCGCAGTGATTTGAGGGCCGCTTTTTCAGACTTAGACATATTCTGATGTTTAACAGCGGACACAGACAAATGTGCCAAATCTTTCTTTACCAAGGTTTCGAAAGTATCAATGACCTTGTGAGAGGTGGGAGACATGAAAGTGGTTTTTGGTTTAAATTCCCGGTAGTCCGACGGTTCTGCATCTCCGAGATTATTTTCCAAGTTCAAAAAGAAATAACGTAAACTGAGTTTTCTAGTGAATTTGTAAAGGGCAATCTCAGTCTCTAAAGGTTTAGTATGAAAAGTGGGGACAAAAGATGTTCCCTTATCCAACACAAGGGTCTGAGCGTGCGACACGGTGGTGGAGGAGATCTTGATCACGGTTGTTTCTATTGTCTCCTGCCTGTTCCTGCTGGCTTTACTGAATCTAGGACCTCTGCGGGTTTTGCTCCATCGAGCTGGCCCGCTGGTGTTGTTAATGGTGGGTGGTTGGTCGCAGGGCTGGTGTCTAAAAAAGAGCCCTTGTCAGTAGAAGATGTACCTGGAATCGCATCTGTGGTGGCGGACATCACAATACTGGGGACTGGTGCACGTGTGAGCTGTGTGTCACTAATGGAGGCTAAACTCTCTTCGGAGGGTGTATTACCAGGTTGTTTGTAATTGCGTTTCTGCGCGTAAACTTCCGCCCAGGAATACACCTCATCAAGTTTATAATCGATAGTATCCCTCCTAAATTTGCGCGCCTTTCTTTCGTGTATGTCTTTGGCATATGCATCCAGTTTGGTACTGATCTCCTTTAAAGTAGACTCCCAATTGTCAGAGTCCATACGTTGGATAAGAGTTTCTTGAAGTTCTCAAATTTCCTGTTCTAGACCCACGAGCACAGAGGACAACTCTTCAACAATAAGGAGAATCAGATCAAGAGAGCACTTATTAAGTATAGAATACCATTTGTCCATAAATTTCTTGTTCATTTTGAACATCATAGGTTTGATAGCCAAACGTAAACCTCTCGGTATCCTACTAGCCTTATGATACTGGATTAGTGTGGTGGCATGAAGCCGTTGGTTAATTTCTCTCAGCATGAGGTATTCGAGTTGCCTAAGTTGATGGGTAACTGGTCCATGAGCTGTGTCGAATATCCGTACCTCACGGATAAGACCATAAATGTCTTGTGCCTCCGTAGTGGTGTATACTTTGGTGGAAGCTTTCTTATCAGTTGAATGTAAAATCTCTTCGAAAGACATAGTGTGGTGCAATAATGGCTGTGAGTGGGCTGAAAGAAATTGTAAAGCAAGACAAAGAAAACAGCCAGTTTGCACTCAAGTTAAACAAAAGAAACAACGGATTTATCATGAATTAACAGTAATCAATGCGGTGTGCATACAGAGAGGAGGTACAGCCTGCCCCCTTGTTTTGAAGTAATGAAAAAACTAGGACAACAAGTCGTAGACTCTGTGTGCACTACCAGTATGCACTCAAGAGAGTATTCACCAATGTCACATGCAAGTAATCAATTGTCACAAATCAAATGCTCAAAATTAACACATTCACAAATACGTTGAAGAAGTGCTCTGTAGAAACACCAGTAGTAGTTCAAAAGAATCTTTTAATTGAAGACAGGCTTGTAAAGGTCCCGAGGGATATTTCTTTCAAATGCGTAGAACAGCAAGCACATGAATCCCATGAGTAACACTTAAATCCCAATGCATTTCTGGCATAAAATGCTGCCCTTCGTCAGGGGAATCTACAAACAAAGTAACTAGATCAGTTTGTTCTTCAAAAAATTGTTCACAATCAAATGGCAAAATTAAGTACATATCCGTGAGGTACAATGTGAAAGAAAACATAATCAGTCCACATGACACGTGCATCAAACACACCTTGCAGCTTTAACCCGAAAGAGAGTGATGCATGAAGGAATATTACAAGAGAGAGGAAGAAGCGAACAGAAAAAGAAGAAGAAGAGGAGTAATAAACTAGTCAAATCAACTAAAGTTAAAGCGTTTACATGCCCAGTGATCGGGTGCTGAGCGCACAATAATATAAACGAATGCAAAACAAGCATGCGTGCCAATATTGCATAAATTCCTCAGTGCTAGAGCGTGCTATGAAACTGACATGCAATTATAGGTGAAAAAATTAGAAGAAGCTTGAGCCCAACCCACTCGTGCGTCAAGTGGTTGATATCTGAAGAATTCGTTACCTGAAGCCTGCTAATAGACACGACAGGAATTCCTGTCAACCGGACATAGGCTCAAAGTATAGTACTGTAAATCAAACAAGCAACATGTGAGCATGCATGAAATCCCCTCAGTACCAAACACATCACCAATTGTGCTCGTCAACATGACTCACCAATGTATGCCGTTGTTTTTGGCACCAAACTTGAGCATAAAAAACTGTATTCATAAAGGTGAGCCGAACACGTAGTGGGGTCAACCGGTGGAGTCAAACAATACCACGCCTCTGCATCAACGAAAGTACATGAAGTTACTCTACAAGAACGCCGCCCGACGTGTACTAAAAAGCATAAACCGCTCAAGTGCCATAACTCACCACGATATGGAATCAAAAACTGCCGATAACAATGTGTACCAGAGGTGAAGCAACGGGGTACCGCCAGCCGTCCTGGGTGTGTGAACGCCAAGACTGGAGCTTACGTGCACCCTTAAACGTGCTCGCCAATACTTGTGTGTCAACGTAAGGCCGTCAAATCCAGATTAAAGGGGCAGTGTCACCCTTTCCTGGGTGACTCATAGATAGGCTGAATAGACATGGCTGCATTTAGAGTAGTGGGAGGAGTTGTCACTTGCACCTGATTGGACTGTGGCTGCCTTCCACAAAGCTGTGCCCTCCTGGAGTGAACCTGGCCTGAGCCAGGCAGAACTGGTTTATGTATGCCAGTGGAACTTTGTTTGTGACAACTTCGAAGGGAAATGTGGCATAAATATTGGGGCCCTGACCCCAGAACTTTAGAACTCTTTTGGACCAAGGAACCTGCCAAGAGGAAAAGCTGGAGAAACTGTGAGGAGAGACTACCACTTTGCTGTGTTGGCCTGCAGTACCTGCTTCTGTCTTGGACAGAGAAAGGACTGGACTGAACTTTCTGCAATCTTCTTTCTGAGTGTCTCCAAGGGCTTGAGGTAGAGCTTGCCCTATGTTCAAGAACTCTCAGGAACAACAAAGACTTCAAGTTCATCTGCTACCAGCACTGGGAACTGTGTGTTTTGTGCTGCAACAGAAGAAAAAGCAACCCGACGCTGTCAACGATGCCGCTGCCGGCTCCATGACCTGAAGGCACCGCAGAGTGCACTGCCGTATCTCCCACTGCAACCCTGGTCTCACCGACAACACCGTTCGACGCCACCACCGAGCCGCTGCTTGCACCGTGAGCTGTGGGCACCGAACTCCGCACCACCTCATTTCACACCGCCACTCTGGTTTCCCCGACAACGCCATCAGCGACGCCGCTGCCAGCACCGTGATCTGTGGACACCGCTCGTGGAGAACATGGAGCACCGTCCCGCTTCTCACCACAGCCCTGGTCTCACAGCTTGGAGCTGCCGCTCCAAGCTGACCTTGACGCTACTGCCTGCACTGTGGTTTGGGGGCACCGCTCATAAGTTACACGACGCACCGCCCCGTCCCACACCGCATCGTTGGCCCACCGGCACCATCGACTCTAGTTCGTCAGCCAACGACAGTGCTTCAGCAACGACGATGCGGCTGCCTGCACCATGACCTGCTAGCACCGCAACGAGCACCGCCCCACTTCGCACCGCAGCCTTGGTCTCCCATTTCTAACAGGGATGGTGTTTACTGTTGTGAAAACTGCTTCCTATAGCCATGTACTTGCTGATGGTATGGTTGCTATCTATATGGTTGGTATCCACCACGAAAAGAGTACTGTCCTCTTCCTTTACCACCTCGAAATTAAGAGAATCTCTTTTGTTGGATTATACCTAAGGCACGAGCAGTCTCTGTGTCAGCTTTGATTGATTGCAGTGCATCATCAATATGTTTACTGAACAAGGCTTCTCCATTATAAGGCTTGTCTAATATTTTGGATTGGACTTCTGGTTGAAAAGAGTTTGCTGTAAGACAAACCCTGCCATGGTAGTACCGCTGCCCCTGCCATCTGCCTAAAGCCTCTGAGGGCCACATCTATTGCCGTATCTATCATCTCTGATGATGTTCTTTCCCCTTCCTGAAGTATTTTCTTGGCTTCTTGTTTCTATTCTTCTGGCAGGGACTCCAGTACATGAGCCAGGTCCGATCACATCTGGCTATCGTTCCTGCCCAGTATTGCTAGGGCATTGGACGCTCTTATTGTGATTGCTGCCATAGCTGAGAACCTTTTACCAATCTTGTATATCTGCCTGCCCTCTGTCAGGGGGAGCTGAATATAGTGCCGTAGGATTCTTAGATCTTTTATGTGCCACCTGAATCACAATCGAATCAGGCTTAGGATGGCCTATCAGGCCTGGTGAGTTTTCTGGCGCTTTATATTTTTTGCCCAGTCTCTATATCACTGCAGCTACTGTGGTGGGATTTCTCATAGCCTTGAGTCCTTCATTCCAAATATGGTCAACAACTGGAATGGATCGTATACATTTTTTGTTTGATTCTTTAAAATCATATAGGAAGCACACGTTCTGTTGTACCAACATTGGTAGGTCAATGCGCTTTGCCGCCCTTTCAATAAGGTAAAAATTAGAAAAAGGATAGGCGGGGCGAAACCAGATTGGGGGAGGGGGGGATGGTCAGCCGGGCGGGGTTTTAAGAGGAAGGAGGAAAGGGTGGTGGGAGTAAGGGGGGTGGGCGAGAAAGGGGGGGGAGAGTGTGAGGTGAGGGAGCGAAGAGGGGAGGGTAGAGGTGAAGAGGAGGGAGTGAAGTAGAGGAGGATAAGGTGGTTCAGCTGTGTCCTTGTCTGATCTGACTCTTTTTTTAGGTTCTCTGGCCGTAGGGCAGGGTCCTTCATCTTGAGAGTCTGGAGTTTCTGAAGCCTTTTTCATTAGGAGCAATAATAAAAGCCTTGCCTCCCTATCTTTAAGGGTTTTGGCCTAAAATGTTCTGCAGTTCTTGCAGTCCTTGGGTTTGTGGTGGGGGTGCAGGCAGTATAAGCACTCTTTGTGAGGGTCTTCAGAGAAAAACCTCAGCTTCCCACATGTCTTACATGAGCGAAATAACCCCATCTTTGACTCCTCTGACATGTTGGTAGAATGTGTCAGATATGGAGAGATGGATAGAATAGTATGAAATAAGTTCACCTGGCGATCACTGTTTCCAGTGAGGATGTGATGATGAAAAAACTGAGCAAAGCTCTGGGAGACTCCCTTATTACAATGTGCAGTAAGAAATCTGAGGTGTGAAGCCACTACACAGGAGGGAACGGTGCAAGCTCTGCTCTGAGTAATTGAACTTTGGTCATGTACAAAACTCTGTGGATTGCTACTCAATCTTATGGGGAAATGTAATAATAATAGACCTAAATGAAAGAAGACTTTATACTACTAGTTATAATTATCGAGGGGCTCCTACCTCGACGACCGGTAAGATTTACATGTGAATCTATGAAAGATTCAATATTGGGGAAGCACTGCAACTACTCCCTTGGTTGGCAATGCACCTGGGACACGATTCTGCCCTCCTGCTGCTGAGCTGAGCTCGAGCAGGGAAAGGTAGAACAAAAGGTTTCCTGTCACAGGGAGGTGTGACCACCTCCCAGACAGGACTTAGTGTATTGGGCTGGAGGGGAGGGGGCGCTTGCCAGCACCACCAGACTCCTTTGAAGGGCACATTTGTTGCCCTCCTTGCATACTCTAGTTTGAGCTAGTTCAGGGAGCCCTTGAACAAAGGACATGGGAGAATCCTCCCCTCTGTCCAGCTTCTCCTCTGGGAGGGACTCCTGAGTTGTTCCAACCCTTTCCTCAGGGTACTTAAAGGCTTACCTGTGGGTGGGTAATCAGATTCGTTGTGGGACAAGACTCAAGCCTGAAACTACGTTTAAAATCACCATAAGGGTTGCCTGGATTAGTGGAAGGTACACCACTTGAATAAGCGGGCACCATATACTAAGCCAGCCTCCTACAATGTCCATGCATACTTGTAGGAGACGTAGGTAACCAAACACTAGGACCTCAGGTAACAAATGGCTAGATTGAGCGGTATGGGGTCTGGATGTCTGATTTGGCCTTGACTCCAGGTGAAAAGATCCAGCCTCTCCAGAGCTTCTCATTGGGACTCAGTTCTAGGTTTTAGGCAGTATCTATGGTGAAACACTACTGATACCCATTTGTCTGATGTGATTGCCTGCCAGCAGGGAAGAACATCCTTCAGTCTCCCTCAACGGGTGTTGTGTGTTCGGGTTGGGGGACGAAGGAGAAGGGGAGTCAATCTTTTGAGTTGGAGGCCTCCTTAAAAGAACCCCTTTTGCCCCTGCCCATTATTGGTGCCCCTATAATCAAAGCCACATGAATTATGCGGGAGGGGAGGACCAAATTATGTGGCAGGGTTGCACCTCATTAGTACCAGTTTAACACCCAAATATAGCAATAAGCATTAGAAAGGTGACAGTGAACCTTTTCAAAGGTCCTTCCCCTGCGTTGCAACGTGTCGCTGTGGTTTTAGAAACTTTTGAATTGTTTAAGCTAGAAACATTTTTATTTATTCTGCAGTCTACAGATTATGCAGTAGATGATGCATTATTTGACAAATGAGGCAAATCTATAATCATGCAAAAAATGCTGCAGCAGCACAATCGCATAGTTCCAGTGGCCCTACTTGAAGGCAACCCTGGTGTGCCCTTTTTAAACAAAATCTTTTTATATTGCGATAATCAAAACATAACATTGTGATGACAGCAAATATCATAGTACACTGTATTGAGACACAGTACAACAGTGGGAAGACACCACTGGCTTTAGACATTCAATGTACCCCAGTCTCCCCGACATTCCAACATTATTCAGCCACTTTATGCAAGATATCTTAAGACAGCTCAGCAGGATTAACTCGATCAATAGGTGCACATAGCATCCCTCTATATTCATTCCACTTTCCCCAAATGTTGGTCCATTTATTTGCGCAACTTCTGCCCTCGTAAACCAGCCTCTCAGCCTGCATACACCAGTCCATGTCTGCTTTCCACCCCCCATATATTCAATAGGCAACACTTTGCCGATATCGTCATGGCCCCCCTGCACACATTCATAATACAGGTCGTCACCGCCCCCCAGTAATCCCGGACCGTCGGACACTGCCACAGCATATGGAAGAATGTGCCCTCGCAACCACACTCCCTGGGGAATAACGCTGACTCAGCCCTTCCCATCTTAACCATTGTTGTGTAAGCATAATAGGACCAATGTAAAATCTTAAGTTGTATGAGCCGAACCCCTAGTGTACTCTTGAGCAGTTAGCTGATGGTATGCCTGCTACCACTTCTGGTATGAGGGAGTAGAGTCTGGGGAAATGTCTTTAGAGCCTGGCCTGCAGTGTCTCTGAAAGGAGCCCCGAAGTGATGCGGTCTAAAAGGCTCCTATGGTTTTTGCAGTGTTTGTGTGATTTTTTGTAATATCTGATCAACCTGCTCAAAGGGCAGGTTGAGCAGATGTGGTTGGACCTCCAATTTGGAGCCTGAGCTGTGGAGCCAGGCATGTCGTCTGATGAGGACACTGGTATTGTCTTTCGTGATGTGGTGTCCACTGCGTCAAGGGCGCCGCTCGTTTTGAATTCCTCTGGGAGATGGTTGACTAGCTCTTGCATAACATCCCACTGAGCCCGGTCATTGTGGGGAAAGGTGAGCAACGGAGTTGGCTATCCTCCAGTGGGTAGAAGTGTCCAGTCTTTATCTCTCCTTTAGGGGCACGGGCACATTGCGCATGGTCTGAGCTGAAGCTCGCTTTCATGCAGTATGGACAACAAAGGGGGTCCTGTGGACATGTGACTTGATGTAGGTCAAGTCTTTGGAAGATGGTTTATATATTTTTTTTGTACCTGTTGTGTTCCAACCATGGCCTTGACAGACTCCTTAAAAGTGCCGGGGGACTATGTTAATTTGCCCTTCATCATGGAAAGGAACTGGACAGTTCTTGCAGAGGCCTTTGTTGAAGGACAAGATTAATAACGGTTGATTAATAACGGTTGACGGAACAGAATGCCTTAATTGCTGGAGTCCTCACCTGATGTCGAGCAGAAACTGTTCTTCAAAGATGTCAGAAGTGTCATTGGAAACTTGCTGCTGCAGCTTCTGATGGGCCCACCTTCTTTACTGTCGATACCGGAGGGTCTTCTTCGAACGAAAGGTGAGGCAGGCCTGGCACGTGGTGTTGTCATAGTCAGGTAAGAGGCAGAAGTTGCAAACCATATGGTGATCAGACCGCAGATATTTGCTGCTGCACTGTGGACAGTTTTGGAATGGCATTTGTTCCATCACCGTGAGAGCATTCTTTGCATAGAAATTGTCGAAGATTAGGGGTCTCCGGCTCTAACACTCAGAAGTCAATGG
Source organism: Calotriton arnoldi (assembly GCA_963921515.1). Taxonomy (NCBI): domain Eukaryota; kingdom Metazoa; phylum Chordata; class Amphibia; order Caudata; family Salamandridae; genus Calotriton; species Calotriton arnoldi. Next base: position 50,195 of record CAWUFW010016591.1, on the reverse strand, counting down.
TGAGCCGGCCTCCAAAGGTTGTCGCCGAAAGCAACGCAGACGAATGCTTTTCCCAGAGGACTGGAATCGAATTGCACTGTCTGGGCCTGAGTGGCAACACAGAGAAAGCATTGAAGCATGGAGGATGCGTCGAAATTCTGAGCCTTGGTAGTACACATCCAAACCCAATTGTGGAAAAAAATGAGCTAACATGAAATCGGTGCCAGAGATATGCATAGTTCACAGATTTTATTACAGCTTTCTCTGTATTTTTCCACATTTGCTGCATATTGTCTTAGTGTGTATCAGGCCTTGTGTTGCATTGACATCACAAACATTATTTGTCAAGAATGTTATAATTTTATAGTGTACTTTGCGATTATTTGTCTGGTACTTATGCGAGTATTCCTGTTGTGTAATATTTCCCTGTTGGCGATATTGGATTCATGTCCTTCCTTCCTTTGTAAAGCGCTCTGATATCCTTCGGGATCTTGTTCGCGCTATATAAAACTTTATAAATAAATAAAATAAATACTTGCTGCAATCCTTGGGCGGCTAGAGACCCAAGTCAAAGGATGAACCTAGTTTTTATGCCATAATGGATTTTTTTGATTCATATAGGATAGATGCTCTGTGGCTGCCTTTATGTGTTTCTGAGCTCCAAGAAGGACCTACTAAGCTATCCATTTTATCTCTCTCTTTGCCATTTTTAGGGGAATCGATGGTAGGAAATGGCTATCAGGCTCATGGGCACACTAGAACATTTTGAAAAACTATTATGAGTATTTCTGTAACATCAACGCATACACAGAACCAGATTTGAATGGTCGTTCTTCTACATCACTTCTAAAGCGTGGAACAATCTCCCACTCCACAACAGAGCCTCCTGCTCTCTTCTTGAATTCCACTAGACGCTGAGGACCTGAATTTTCAATTAACCAACATACCTTAAGCAGGGCTCGGTGCTCACACCTGCTCAGCACCAAGATTCCCTTGAAAGCCATAGTACGCTTTACAAATACACATAACTTTTTTAATAAATGGTTCATACCCAATACCATAAATATCTGTTGTTGGAATTGTGCCCTTTCTGCAGTCACCCCAGATTTTTTTGCTTTTTTGTGCTAGCTATAAAAAGACTATGCACTTTACCTCTGCTAACCGCAAGTTAAGTGCTTGTGGTCCTGCTTTCAACATTGTAAACTTGGTAAACACCCGATTGGCTTATCTAATTTACCTATAATCCCTTAGGATATGGTGCCAAGGTGTACTCAGGGCATCTAAGTTAAATGTCACAACTGGACTTCAGCACCAATTGCGCCATTCTGAAGAAATGGGGTATATTAGATGATGATGTTGTGCAACCTCACTGTGTTATACACTTACCAACCCCTTTAGGACCAGTAGGTTTCGTTTGTTAAACCCTCTAGCTTAACCATGGGTAGCTGTGACTCTGCGCAGGAAGGCTTACACAAAGGAACATCTATTGTACATTTACACAGCACCGAAACAATTGAAGAAGAAATCAACATGACACTCAAGAAATCCAACACCAAATTATAAAAAAAGACTGTATTTTTATGCATTTTTAGACAACACAATGAAAAAGAGCCACCAGAGGTTTCTGGTGATATAGAATTTACAAGGTATAGTAAATAAAAACATTTCACTCAACTGAGAACAAGCAAAGGCCAATTTTGGAGCAAAACCTTTGGCTAGTTGTATTGCAGTCAGTTAGAGTTACTTGAGGAGACCAGCTCCGACAGGGAACCAGTCAGGTGAACCAACAAGTTCCTTAGAAACAGATATATCAGCAGGTGAAGCAGTCTTCAGTCAGTTCCAGGCACTTTTATCCTTTGCTGTAGTTCCCTATGCAAGTGATCCTGATGCAAAGGATACAGCATGCTGAAAATGCCCAAGGATCATGTAGATGCAGTCATAGGGGATCTTACTGCGGCTACTCCTCTGTCCACGAAAGGGGTGAGGTGGTCCTGGTCACAGGGTCGACATCACTGGAAGTCCTCTCGGTCCTGGTAGAGGTCCAGCCGCCAGTGGGCTACCAGTCGCCCAGTATCATGGTCACATCCAAATCCTTCCCTGTGCAATAACTCATCTTCTGGGCTACCAAACTGCACTCCAACGACTCTGCTGGGTCCAGCAGACTCGGGCACAACTTTGAGTGCCGGGTTCTTGTCTCTGTTGCTGCATGGTGGCGGTCTGAAGATTCTTGGCTATCGACTTGCCCCAGCAAGCTTCTTCAGATTTTTGTGGCCTGTACTGCGAACAGGAGGTCAGTCAACTGACCTTTGGAGTCTCTTGCTTCAGCTGGGCTCTGGAGAAGACTTCTTCATGAGCAGGACACAGCAGTCAGAGGCCCTCTCCTGTGCTAGTCACCAGGTTCCACAGTCGCAGTCCACGCCAGTGCAGCCTCTGTCGATTCCACAGTGCAGCAGGACAGTCCCTCTTTGGTCCTCCTTCCAGTCCAGTCGAAATCTGAGTCCTTGGTGCCAGAGGTTCCTATTTATGCTTAGAAAGTGCCCTCAGGGTAGACGTGGTTGTAGGAAGATGGAATATTATGTGGTGATGATGGTTAGGCTTTACCATGAAATACTATCACAAACCCCAAAGATGGTCTTTAGATTCACACTAATAAATCCTTAGCTCGATACAGAAATGTGTTGATGTACATTTTTGTGTGTTCGCTCTCATGTGCCTTTCGTTTCTTTGCGTGTTCACATGCTTCATGTGTTGTTTGCACAAAACTCCAACAAAAACATTAAAAAAAATCCTTAGCTCAGTCCTGGTAGTGTGGCAAAGAACAGTCAGGTTTTACAAGAGGAACATGTGTTAAGCTTTTCAGAGTATCAACATGGACGATAAGTAATTGAAACAACTCAAATGAAATCCGACACCAATTTATAAAAATAAACCAGATTTTTATCCTAATTTAGGCACCAGAATGAACAAAATAGCATACATATAATCAGAGTTATAGATTTTTTTAACCAATATAAAATCAGTGAAAACGAATACAGTGAAACGTTATCATTTCTGTCAAAGGGAAAAACCACAAATGAGAATCAGTCACTTGCAGGTCGAGTTGCATGGAACCCTTGCAAAGTGAAGGTGATGTGGGTCCCAGGACCAAGCCAAAACAGTCAGTTCAATTTTACCTGGCCCGTGGAGCCTGGGTGCAGAGTTGTCCTGGCTGTCCCTGGTGAAAGATGCAAAAACACAACAATGGGGCCTCTATTGATGTCAGATGAATGTCGGGTGGAGTCCCCTCTAGGTGCAGCGTCGAAAGTAGGGGTTAGTTTCCAGACTGGTGACCAATAAGCCTTGGCAGGGTAAGTGGAGCAGAAAGTTACTTCGAGGTACCGTGGTCCCAGGGAATGTGGCACCTGCCTGTACCTTTGTGGAAGGTAGGACTAGAGTTCCCACAGTGCATTAGACCATCTGGATTTGGGTGATCCCTTGGGACGGCCTAATGGCCAGCGATTCTTTGGATCCGGAGCGTTGTTTTATCTGCAGTTTGCAGAGGACAAGTGCCACTAGTCCAAGGGAATGCAAGGGTGCTTCGGGCTTCCACAAGGGTCCATCTGTTTGGGGGAATCAGGAGATAGCCTCGGATGAGTCGCGATAAGGCAGTTCCAAGAGTGGTGCCAAAGGGACAGAGTATCCCTCCTTTGCTTTTGTGCAAGTCCTGTTGTCGCCGACACGGGTCCCTTCTTTGTTCTCTTCGCTGCAGGATGTTAAGAACTGGGGTTCTGGTGTCAGGGGTAGCCCTTAAATCCTAGATTTAGGGGTGTGGGTGCAAGTGGCCAATGGGCTACTAGCCTCCGCAGCTAATCTGTCCCAGAAGTGACCACATCCAGGGGTGAGGTCACCTTTTCTACCCAGACCCCACTATTTCTACCACTTTTAAGAATGGCAGAAGTCTTCCTTGGTGGTACAGACCAGGTAGCCCACCCTAGATGTGTGGCTAGCCTTCTGGGGCTGTACGCTTTTTGACTATCTAATTTCCTGCCTGCCCGGGTGCAAAAGTGCTTGGGGGCAGGGGGGTGGCTGTTCCTTCAGAGGGGAGGCAGCCTGGATACATATCAGAGGCGGTGTAGCCTTTGAAGCTCACCGCCTTGATGTGCCACTTCACTAGCCACCCTGGGAGGGAGGAGGTGTGACCTCCTTCTTGCCCAAGCCTTTGTTCCTGACTCTTGGGAGTGTTCCCACTGCCTGGCAGGAGGTCAGAATTCTGACTTGGCGGCAGCAAGCGCGGGCTGTCAGCAACAGTACAGGGAAGCTGGGGCAAACAAGTGAGCAACCTCTAAAGTAGCCACCTGTGTGCATGTCACATCGCTGCAGGCACGAGATTCATGTTAGGGGTGAGGAGGCATGTTGTTGAATACCAAACATGAAAGTTTAAGCGGTACCATAATAAATCTGCCAACCTCAGATTTGCTCGGGTGCCAGCCCATGTTATCCTATGGACCGTCTATCACTTAGAGTGTCCTTTAATGGTAAAGGCAAAAACAACAATTGATGGACAGAATGCAGAACAATGTCATACATTCACCCCAGTACAGAGATCTGGGCCTAAATCCATCGTTTTTTTGTTCACCATGCCATTCCAGTTTGAACCCAGCCATATGCAAATCAGTCTTGACCCTGTGCCCAATGGGAACAGTCCAGCCCAAACTGCCAGGCCAGGTCCTCCCTGGACTGGAAACAAGCATCCTAGGACCGGTTTCAGGGTTTCACCCCTCATCAGCCAGGATAGCTTGACTCCAGTGGCATGGACAGCACGGAACCCACGTCTGGGCATACCCGTCCCACTCGGGGTGACAAATGCAAAAACAACAATTGATGGACAGAATGCAGAACAATGTCATACATTCACCCTAGTACCGAGATCTGGGCCTAAATCCATCGGTTTTTTTGCTTAAGTTGGCAGGGTATGCCCAGACGAGGGTCCCTTGCTCACTTTGCCACTGGATTCAAGCGAGCCTGGCTGATGAGGGCTGTTACCCCGAAACCGGTCCCAGGATGCTTGTTGCCGGTCCAGGGAAGACATGGCTTGGCAGTTCGGGCTGGACTGTTCCCATGAGGCACAGGGTCAAGACTGATTTGCATATAGCTGTGTCTGAACTGGGGTGGCGAAGTGAGCTAAAGAACGATGATGGATTCAACCCAGATCTGAGACTGGGGGTGAGTGTCTGAAAAGTTTCAGCGCTCCGTCCATCATCTCCTTGTGTTTGCTTTGTTCGCCCTAAATTGGCAGGGTATGCCCAGACGTGGGTCCCTTGCTCACTTTGCCACTGGTTTCAAGCTAGCCTGGCTGATGAGGGCTGTTAGCCCGAAACCGGTCCCAGGATGCTTGTTTCCAGTCCAGGGAAGACATGGCTTGGCAGTTTGGGCTGGACTGTTCCCATGAGGCACATGGTCAAGACTGATTTGCATATAGCTGTGTCTGAACTGGGGTGGCGAAGTGAGCTAAAGAACGATGATGGATTCAACCCGTTTGTTCCTGGAGAGGTACGCGTTCGGAGACAGGAGGTTATCTATAGAACCCGGATCTTGTGAGTGGCATCAACAAGATTTCTACCGACACTGAGCTTACTCTTTATGAAATCGATCATTGCAAGCAACGTCAGCAATATCAAATCAGGATTGCGCTCACTTTGTATGACATCGTGTGGATATCCACTCTAGCCTATTCATCAGGCCCTTCCGGTGTCTGTGACCTGGAATTGTTTTTAAGTCGTGATCCCCCCCTGTTTTTGGTTCATATTCAGTGTCTGACCATTTCTAACATCTTACTCTTCGTCCTGAAGATGGTCTGACGGAAAAATTTGCCAAGAAGGACCGAAACGTCGACAAACTCATCTGATTCCATAGCACTTTTTTGTGTTTAGGACTTGCTTTCTGCTGTTTTCAGATTCATGTCCTATGGTATATTATTTGGAATAGATGTTCACACTTACGATTTGAAGGTTTATTTTCTGTACAACATGCATACCCTCTATCATAGTGTTTTGTTATAACCTTATGTACCCCTTCATGATTAGTTCACATTAAATTTGTTTACAGTTTGAAAAGTACATTCCCGTGTTGTGAAATTGTTCATTTTGGATTAATCATTTCTGAAGAAATGTTTTGATGTCTAGATTATTCAATAGTCAGTCACCATTAGGGACTTGACCAACAAGTAGTTGATTAAAATTATTTAACAGAGTGCGTTGAACAAAATCCCTTGAAGGCACAGTTACTCGTTACCTGCTGATATAGGCAACTGGTTGATCCTGGACCTCATCATTTGCTTGTGGCAACACTGCCCACTCCCATGTTCAGAAGCGTCTGTTTGGACAATGAACTGTGTTCCATAGGTGCCTTCAGGACAGGTGCTGAGCACATAGCCTCTTTCAGATGGTCAACGGCCTTTTGGTATCTTGTGGTCGAGATGACTTCCTTAGGCTGCTTTTTGAAGGTACGTTCAGGGAGTGGGGTCACAAGGGTCCCATAAACCGTCACAAACCTCCTGTAGTACCCAGTCAAGCCAAGGAAGGCCCAGACTTGAGTCTGGGTTTTGGGAGCTACTCCAGAATAGTCTGGATCTTGGGTTAGAGAGGTTGGACTTGGCCTCCACCTACAGGGTGGCCCAAGTACTCAACAGATCTCTGCTCTATCTGGCAGTTATTGGCCTTCCTGATGCCTAAAAAACCTCCTTCAGGTGGACCAGGTGATCCTCCCAGATAGATTTCATCTAGATATGCTGTGCTAAAGTTGTCCAAGCCTGAGAGAACTCCAACCTTTGGAAGATAGCAGGTGCATTTTTCAGTCCATAGGGCATCACTCTGAATTGAAAGTGGCCCTCTGGGGTCGAAAATGCTGACCTCTCCTTTACTCCCTGGGTGAGTCCATTCTGCCAGTAGCCTGATGTTAATTCGAAGGTACTTAAGAATTTGGCTACACCCAGCTTGTCATTCCATTCATCTACTCTTGGGATGGGGAGTGCATCAGTTTTAGTGATTACATTTAAACCCCTGTAATCCACAAAGAACCTCATGTCAGGTTTCCCACCTTTGGAATGAGGCTTGGGGACCAGTACCACTGGGCTGGCCCAGGGACTGTCAGAGTTCAATCACTCCTATCTCTAGCATCTTGCTTACCTCAGTCTTAATGCAAGCTTTGACTTGGTCTGACAGTCTGTATGGAAAATGCTACTTACACAGTATGCATCTGTTCTTGGCATATAGAGCTGTAGAGTCATATTCTGTGCATAGATCGCCATCTAGTGTTGGGTCCGGATGTTTGCACTTTGTTTTTGTTCGAAGAAGTCTTTCCAGTCACGAGGTAGGGGACTCCTGCTTTCGGTGATAGTGTGCATGGGCATCGACTCTATGCTTAGATTGTTTTGCCGTAAAGGGTGATGATGGAGTTAGTAAGAGTAGTAAAGAAAGATGTCCATGTATATTGTATCTAAGTAAGATGTTACTGCAACAGGTAAAGGTACCCGGGGAGGCGGGTGGGCGCATAGGACTCTACAGCTCTATATGCCAAGAACAGATGCATACTGGGTAAGTAGCATTTTCCATTCGAGGCATATGAGCTGTAGATCATATGCTGTGCATAGACTACATAGCAGTTATCTCCCAAAGCAGTGGCTAACCTGTAGCTGTTGCAGTGGTCTGAAATAGTGTACGTAAAACTGCCTGGCCCACACTAGCTTGCTGTCTTGCTAAAACATCTACACAATAGTGTTTTGTGAATGTGTGTGGTGTAGACCATGTTGCAGCTTTGCAGATGTCATCTATGGGTATATTTCCTAAGAATGCCATAGAAGCCCCCAGTTTGCGTGTAGAGTGCGATCTAGGGGGAATTGTTAATGTGTATTTAGCTTTAATGTAGCATATTTGAATGCACTTAACAATCCACCTTGCAATACCTGATTTTGATATTGGATTGCCTTTATGTGGTGGAGCAAAAGCAACAAAAAGTTGCTTGGTTTTCCTGAAAGGTTTTGTTCTTTCTATGTAGTATAGTAATGCTCTTTTGACATCTAAGGTGTGAAGAGCTTGTTCTGCCACTGAATCTGGTTGAGGGAAGAACACAGGCAGCTCAACAGATTGGTTAATATGAAAGGCAGAAATGACTTTAGGTAAAAATTTGGGGTTAGTCCTAAGAACCACTTTGTTTTGGTGTATTTGTAAAAATGGCTCTTCTATGGTTAGTGCCTGAAGCTCAACCACTCCTCAGCGATGTGATGGCTATGAGAAAGGCTACCTTCCAAGTGAGAAATTGTAGTTCACATTTGTGCAATGGCTCAAAAGGCGGACCCATAGTCTTGTAAGAACTATGTTGAGATTCCACACTGGAGCAGGTGGAAGTCTGGGGGAAATGACTCTTTTAAGTCCTTCCATAAATGCTTTAATAACCGGCACTCTAAAAAGAGACAAATGCTGTCTGTTTTGTAGATATGCAGCTATTGCAGCAAGATGTAAGCGTATGGATGTGTACGCTAAATTGGAACGCTGTAGATGTAATAGATAGCAAATAATGTTTTGGATTGAAGCATCTAGCGGATTGATTTGATTGTTGTTACAGTAAATGACAAACCGTTTCCACTTTGCTGCATAGCATGCTCTTGTGGTAGGGCGCCTAGCCTCTTTGATAATATTCATGCAGTCTGGTGGAAGATTAAGATAGCCAAACTCTAGGATTTCAGGTGCCAGATCGCAAGGTTGAGATGACTTGGATCTGTATGTCTTGTTTCTCCATGGTTCTGAGTGAGAAGATTGGGAGTAAGGTGTAGTTTTTGGTGAGGAACTACTGATAGCTCCAACAGGGTTGTGAACCAGGGTTGACGGGCCCATGTGGGACCAACTAGGATTAGTGTCAGGGACTCCTGTCTGAGCTTCCGAACCACTAATGGTGGGAGAGGCAGAAAAGCATAAGCAAATATCCCTGACCAATTCATCCATAGTGCATTGCCTTTGGACAATGGGTGTGGATACCTGGATGCGAAGTTTGGGCATTTTGCGTTTAGGTTGGTGGTGAACAGATCTATCTCTGGGAAGCCCCACATTTGGAAGAATGGGAGGAGAACTTGAGGGTGGAGTTCCCATTCGTGGATCTGCTGTCGTTAACGACTGAGCAGATCTGCAATCTGGTTGTTTACTCCTGGAAGGTGTTCTGCAAGGAGATATATCTTTTGAGGTATGGCCCATCTCCAGATGCTCTGGGCTAGCTGTGAGAGCAGGAGAGAGTGTGTGTCCCCCTGTTTTTGTATGTAGTACATTGCTGTCATGTTGTCTGTGCGAATCAGGACTGCTTTGCCTACTAGTTGAAGTTGAAATGCTTTCAACGCTAGAAAAATTGCTAGCAGTTCTAGATGGTTTATGTGGAGTTGTTTTTGTTGCAGAGTCCACATGCCCTGAATGGTATGTTTTTGAAGATGAGCTCCCCAACCAGTGAGCGATGCGTCTGCTGTTAGCACTATCTGTGGAACCGGGTCGACGAATGGCCGCCCCTTGGGAAAGTTTTGTATGTTCCACCATTGCAGAGAGCGATGGGTGCGGCCATCCACCAACATTAGATCTGATAACTGACCTTGAGCCTGATTCCACTGACTTGCTAAGCATTCCTGTAGGGGACGCATTTGGAGTCTTGCGTAAGGAAAAATTAAAATGCAAGATGCCATCATTCCTAGCAATTGCATGAACACTTAAGCTGGTAATGAGTGTTGAGGCTGAAACTGCGATATTAGAGTCTGCATGTTGCGAATCCTGACTGAGTTGGGACACGCTAGAGCTTTCTGAGTGTCTTTTGTGGCTCCTCGATACACTTCTGTGTTGAATGGTTGGACATGAGACTTGGTGAGGTTTACAGTGAACCCAAGGTCGTGAAGCAGTTGGACTGTTTTTCGAGTCTGGCGTAGGCAGCTCTGTTGCGAGCTGGATTTTATTAGCCAGTCATCAAGGTAGGGGAAGACGTGAATGTGCTGTCTTCATAGGTGAGCCGCGACTACTGCCAGACACTTGGTGAAAACTCTGGGTACTGTAGTTACTCCGAATGGGAGAACTTTGAATTGATAATGTTGTCCGTCCACCACAAACCTGAGGTATTTCCGGTGAGCCGGGTGAATGGGAATATGGAAATAGGAGTCCTTTAAGTCCAGAGTGGACAGAAAGTCGCCTTGCTGAAGGAGTGGGAGCACCTGTTGGAGTGTGACCATGTGAAAGTGGTCCGACTGAATGTACAGATTTAGTTCTCTGAGGTCTAGTATAGGCCTGAGAGAGCCGTCCTTTTTGGGAATTAAAAAATACAGGGAGTATACTCCGGTCCCCTGGTATTGTAATGGGACTGACTCTATAGCGTGTTTTTCCAAGAGAGAGAGAACCTCTTGCTTTAGGAGGGTGAGATGCTCTGGTGACATTGCATGTGATCTTAGAAGAATATTTGGGGGAGTGTCTGTAAGCTCCAGGCAGTAACCATATTGGATAATTTGTAGTACCCACTTGTCTGAGGTGATTGAATTCCAGACAGGTAGGAATTGGGAGAGACGTCCCCCGACAGGGGTGGAATGATCGGGGGTAGCGGAAGGAAGTCACTGCTTGTTTGTGGGGGGAAGTGCGTGTGGAGTTACCTCTGCTTCTTCCCTTACCATTGTTTCCTCTAAAACCTCCTCTGAAATAACCTCTTGAAGAGGGGGATTGGTTGTTGCCCTTGTAAGAGGAGGAGGGATTTTCGGTGGACACAGTTTTTGAACCAGCCCTGTAAAAGGATCGGAGAAAGGGACCCCTAGTGGCAGGTAACTGCAAAGCCCCCATGGACTTTGCGACCTCAGTGTCCTTTTTCATCTTTTCCAGTGAGGTATCAACAGCTGGGCCAAAGAGATGCTCCTTATCGAATGGTTGGTTAAGGATGGAGGTTTGTACCTCCGGCTTGAAGCCTGATATTCTCAGCCAAGCATGCCTGCGTAAGAGTACACTGGTGTTGACTGCACAAGCTGCTGTGTCTGCTGCGTCTAAGGCACACCTAATGGATGTATTAGTGATAAGTTTACCTTCCTGAATAACGTCATTAGCCTTAGATTTGTATTCATCAGGTAAATGTTGTATGAGTTTCTCTAACTCATCGTAATGTTATGTTATGTTAATTAGGTATTTATAAAGCGCACGGCTACTCCCAGGAGTGTCCCGGCGCTAAGCAAAAACCACATAAACAGCCACAGAGAGGAGAACCAAGGCGAAAAACCTGCACAACGGGATTAAAGTTGGAAAAGCCACGTCTTAAGTTTTTTTCTGAAGGTGAGTAGGTCCTGAACCTGTCTGAGGGCCAAGGGGAGGCTGTTCCATAGGTGGGAGGCGACCACTTCAAAAGATCGACCTCCGACCCGAGCAAGTGAAACTTTAGGAACAGGAATCAAGAGTTGAGTTGAGGACCTCAGAGTACGTTGGGGAGTGTAGTGGGGACATCTTTGTCTGAGATAAGGAGCTCCAATCTGATTAAAAGCTTTAAAAACCAGAATCAGCGCTTTAAAGTGGATTCTTTTCTGAACAGGGAGCCAATGCAGGGATAACAAAAGAGGGGACGAATGAGTTCTAGGGCCAGCCAAAAAGATGGCCCTAGCAGCCGTGTTTTGAATCACCTGCAAACGGGCAATTAAATAACTGGGAAGTCCCAAATACAGAGAGTTGACGTAATCCAATCTCGAGATTACCAGAGCTTGGACAATGGTCTTTCTGTGAGAGACAGAGAGCAGGGGAAGAAAATTCTTCACCATTCTTAAGATCCCAAAGCAAGTCCCAGCTACGGATTGAATCTGGGACTTCATAGAGAGCGTGGCATCCAGCCTGACTCCAAGGTTCTTAACCATGGTCACAGACGACCTGGGGGTCAAATCCTGCGGCCACCAGTCATACCAAGTCTCACATGGTCGAGAGCCAAAAAGATAATCTCCGACTTATCAGGATTACATTTCATTTGATTATCCTTCAGCCACAAAAAAACTGCTGAGAGACATGAGTTAATTGCATGTCCATCAAACTCAACACCCTTCTCACAAGTGAACAACAACTGAGTATCGTCTGCATACGATACGATCTTAGCCCCGTGTTGTTCAGCCAGAAGGGCGATAGGGGCCATATAAAGATTGAACAGGGTAGGGCTCAGAATAGAGCCCTGCGGGACTCCAACATTCATGGGAGGAATAACAGCAGAGAAAGGGGGGGACCATATAGTTTGGAGGCGGTCACTGAGAAATGACTTAATCCACCTCGGGGCTAAGCCACCGACACCACCCTCCACCAATCTTTGCACCAGTCTATTGTGGGGCACGGTAATGAGCCCTATCATAACGAGCCAACAGAGCTTGAGCGTTGGCAATGCGCCAGTGATTTGCTGCCTGTGAAGCCACTCTTTTGCCAGAGGCATCAATAAGATTAGAATCCTTATCAGGAGGAGGAGCCTCACCTGTGGTTTGTGAGTTAGCTCTCTTGCGAGCGTTGGAGACTACAAGAGAGTCTAAGGGCAGCTGGCCTCTAATGTACACAGGGTCGGTAGGAGCGGGTTTATATTTTTTGTCCACCCTAGGTGTAATTATCCTCGCCCTTACAGGGTCTTTAAATACTTCATCCGTGTATTTTAACATGCCTTTGAGCATTGGTTAGGTATGAGTAGCTCTTTGGGAAGAAGTAAGTGTTTCAAAGAGGAAATCCTCTTCTAAAGGTTCCTTATGGAGCTCCACCCCATGATATTGAGCAGCCCTGTTAAGGGGCTCAATGTACCCCATGTTGTCGTCGGGTGGGGAGGGTCCGGAGGGATACAAATCAGGGTCATTGTCTGTGTTTGGGTCTGTATGATAATCCTCCCAAGGGTCAGTGTCGTGTAACCTATCCTGATCCTCATCCCCATCCCCTTCATCCTGTGGGTCAGGTGAAAGTGGTGAAGGTGGTGAATTTGATGGTGTGATGAGCAAGTTGGGATCAGTGGGAGAAGAAGGTGGAATATAAGGGGGAGAAGGGTTAGTACCCACACACTTCCTTTTGAGAGGAATGTGGTAGTCCTCTGATAGGTCAATCTTCCGTTTTTTGGGAAGAGTGGCATGAATATGTTCTGTTTCAGGGTTGATCACCAGTTTTTTCTGTTTTGGATCTGAAGGCGGGGCATCGGGTCGAGGCTCTTTAGAGGGAGTGCCTTTCTCTTTATGTGCTGGTTTCAGCGTCGTAGGTTTTGGCTCCAAGCCTTTGAGCGTAGAAGGTTTCGGCTCCGAGCCTTTCGGTGTCGAAGGTGGAATATTCGGCAACGGTGGTATGGTGACCAACACATGCTTGGACTTGTGTTTTGGCGCTGAAGGTGTTGGTTTGGCGCCAGAGTGGGCCCAGCTCGAGCCCGAGCCGGAAGGCTTCTCTTTCTGTTTCGGAGCCGGGCCCGAGGGCGGGATGTCGGAAACTTTTTATCGGTGCCGACCTTGGCTCGAGGGCAGAGGAGGTACTGGAGCCTTTGTTTTATGTTGAGGGGGCAAAGGGGTATCTTTACTCACGGTACGCTGACCCGGAGTAAACTGCTCCTCTTCTACCGAGTCGGAATCGGCCTCGGACACAGAGATTTATTCTTCTTCTTCGGCTCCTTGAGCCTGATGTTCAGTGTCGGAATGTTCGCCGAAGATGTCCAGTGCGGAGCCGCTCTGGTGTTGCATCTCGTGGCGTCGAGCCAGACGGTCACGAAGTATCTTTTTCGATCTAAACGATAGACACGCGTCACAGTCGTTCTCGTCGTGTTCCGGGGACAAGCAGAGGTTGCACACTTCGTGTAAGTGGGTGCGTGGAAACTTAGCACGACACCCGGGACAGAACTTGAAGGGAGTCCGTTGCATCGACTGCTAGCGTGGTCGGCGCGGGTAGGCCCGAAGGCCTGCCACGAGTTTCCAGATCTAAGGTTTTCCGAGGTAAGATGATGCGCGTCGAATAGGGAACCGTGATCGATAACAATACCGTCGAGGGTAGTGGATTGCGCGTCGAAGGGGTCCGAAAACGGTACCGAACCGGAGCGCAGCAACACACATCCGAACCCGATGGCGGAGAAAAACAATCTAAGGATGGAGTCGATGCCCATGCACACTATCACCGAAAGGAGGAGTCACCTACTTCGTGACTGGAAAGACTTCTACGAACAAAAACAAAGTGCAAACATCCGTACCCAACACTAGATGGCGATCTATGCACAGCATATAATCTACAGCTCATGTAACTCTAACATTTTGTCCGTGACAGGGAGGCTGTCACCAGTGTCCATACAACAGGTACACCGTGTTGTTTGACCAGGGGTCAAAAAGAAGAGCTCAGCAAACTGACCTAGGTCTTGCCTGTAGTCAGATTGCTGCTGTACAGTGAGAGTGTCAGACAAAACAACACCCTCAACTGACTCATCTTGTGGTTTATTTGACAGTAAGTCAGGGAGGGATCCATCCATCCATCCATGACAGCAAGGAACTTTTCAGCATCGTCAAAGAGTTCTCCAACCCCAGCGCCGGAAACAACGACATCACCCCCTCGCAAGACCTCTGCAACTCACTCTCCGCGTTCTTCCACCGCAAGATCACCGACATACACAACAGCTTCGACGCACAAACAACGCACCCTACCGCCGAACCAACGCCCGCCACCACCACCCTCTGCAACTGGACCCCGATCAGCACCGAAGACACCACCCGCACGATGAACTCCATCCACTCCGGATCACCAACCGACCCCTGCCCACACCACGTCTTCAACAAAGCCGACGCCACCATCGCACCCCATCTCCGGGACATCATCAACTCCTCCTTCCACACCGCCACCTTCCCGGAGAGCTGGAAGCACGCCGAGCTTACCGCCCTCCTGAAGAAACCAACGGCGGACCCCACCGACCTCAAGAACTACCGTCCCATCTCGCTCCTTCCGTTTCCGGCCAAAGTCATCGAGAAGACCGTCAACAGACAGCTTGCCGCCTTCCTCGAGACGAATGGATCCCTCGACCCCTCGCAGTCCGGGTTTCGGGCCAACCACAGCACCGAGACCGCCCTTATCGCAGCCACCGATGACATCAGAACCCTAACCGACAACGGGAAACAGCTGCCCTCATCCTCTTGGACCTCTCTGCGGCGTTCGACACCGTCTGCCACCGCACCCTAGTGAAGCGCCTCAGCAACATCGGAATCCGAGAGAAAGCACTGGAATGGATCATCTCGTTCCTCGCCGGAAGAACCCAGAGAGTCCGCCTCCCCCCGTTCAGATCCGAAGCCACCGAAGTCATCTGCGGCGTTCCACAAGGATCCTCACTCAGCCCAACCCTCTTCAACGTCTACATGAGCCCCCTCGCAGCCATCGCACGCCGACACAACCTCAACATCATCTCCTACGCCGACGACACCCAGCTGATCCTCTCCCTCACCAACGACCCCACCACCGCCAGAGCCAACCTACACGACGGGATGAGAGACGTCGCCGACTGGATGAGGAACAGCCGCCTTAAACTGAACTCAGATAAGACGGAAGTCCTCATCCTGGGCTCATCACCCTCCGCCTGGGACGACTCCTGGTGGCCCCCGGCCCCTGGGCACCGCGCCCAAGCCAACGGACCACGCACGCAACCTGGGCTTCATCCTGGACTCCTCCCTGTCGATGACCAGACAAGTCAACGCCGTCTCATCTTCATGCTTCAACACCCTGCGCATGCTCCGCAAGATCTTCAGATGGATCCCCACTGAAACCAGGAAGACCGTCACCCAGGCACTCGTCACCAGCCGACTGGACTATGGGAACACCCTCTACGCCGGAACCACAGCCAAACTTCAAAAGAGACTCCAGCGCATCCAGAACGCCTCCGCACGACTCATCCTGGACATCCCCCGACACAGCCACATCACCGTGCACCTGAAAGACCTGCACTGGCTCCCCGTCAGCAAGAGAATCACGTTCAGACTCCTCACCCACGCACACAAGGCCCTCCACGACCTGGGCCCAAAGTACCTCAACGACCGCATGACCTTCTACACGCCCACACGCCAGCTACGATCAACCAGCCACTCCCTCGCCACCGTACCACGCATCCGCAGAACCACCGCCGGAGGAAGATCCTTCTCCTACCTGGCAGCCAAGACCTGGAACTCCCTCCCCACTCACCTTCGGCGAACCCAGGACCATCTCTCCTTCAGGAAGCAGCTCAAGACCTGGCTGTTCGAGCAGTAACTTACCCCCTCCCCCAGCGCCTTGAGACCCTCCCGGGTGAGTAGCGCGCTCTATAAATGCCGTGATTGATTGATTGATTGACTTTCCTCCTGCTGGCCTCTATCAGCCTCTATTTTGGACAGGACAGAAACCTTCATCACTGCCTGTAGGGACAATGTTCCAAAAAGAACGAGGGTCACCACTTCTTGCCATGGCCAACAAGCCCTCCTATTTCCAGAGCTCCCACTCCCTGCTTGCTGGATGGTGTCTTTGTACGCCCTCCCTGTTACTTGTATCAATGGCCTACCCTGCTGTTTGATGGCATCAGTAAGGGCCACTCTAGCTCTGCTGCACTGACTGTTGTACCAGGTGATGGAGTACATTTCTTAACTGACCATGTAATTTCCACACAGAAAAACTCTTTAAGTGTCACAAACAACTGATTGTGGAGGGTACTAATATTCATCAGGACATCCCCCTTCTCTAATGACAGTTCTAGCAACGGCATCAACCCCCCTATACCATCAGTAACTAATCTATATAGTTCTTCAACTGCTTCCTTAGATTGCGACAAAGTGCACCATCTGACCCTGGGCCTATTAGTGGTCATGGTTAACATTCTATCAAAGGGCTCATCATGATTAGCCAGAGCAACAGGGACCAATAATCTCATATCAAGGGCTAGAGTATTGTGATTGCTGTCTTGCCAGGGTATAATGACCAAATCAATTCATTTCGGCCAAAGCCGAACACCAACCAAAAAAAATATCTGTGAGACTTGGGCTCTTCGGGCTATTAAATGTATGGTTGCCCTCTCTATCAGATTTAGATCTGCCATTGCAGGCTCTTAGGCCCTGGGTCAGCATGAATGCGTTGCGTTGTATAGCCAGTGGGGACCATTTTTGTACAGGGGGATCGCTAACTCCGGAATAGACCATAGGAGTTCTTCCTCAGTTGTGTAGTGGTCCATATTAGTGTCAAGCAGTTCAAATTGACAACAGTGTTCGCCTCCCACGATTTTTAAAACCTCAGCTGGGAGTGCTGCTGATTCGAGGAAAACACCTTAATTACCTCTGCTTTGTTGCCTACAGCTCTACAATAAACATTATAGCTATTTCAAACATCATTATGCGGAAGCGTCATGCTAACATCCATCAAGTCAGGTAAGACTAACTTTATTTCCTTGATCCTACATAATATGATAGTATTAATCCAAATGGTGAAACCCCCCAATGGTCTATCTTTCCCAGAATTTGCAGCTTCCTGGGAGTATGTGGTGAACCTTACGCGATGCAAAGGTGTAAGCAACAGTGTTTCTTGGAATATACACATATTGTAGGTGTCAATAAAAGTGCACCACTCTGAGCAGACTAACTTTGGCTGTAGCCCTGCCACATTCAGGATATCAGCTTGTAAGATGTGACCGAACTCTCACTGACCAGACACCCACCCTCTTGGGTAGTCATGAAAAGAATCAGAACCTACAGACTGATGAAGTAAATCTATTTCTGCCAGGGCTTCAAATCGGTTACATGTTGGGATCCCTGGCGAACCGACAATGCCTGTATTGATGGCCCTATGATGGGTAGTTGATGATGTCTTGGGAACCACTAACTGCTACCAGTTACCATCTTGCCAGACGCATAGGCCCTGCTTGTAAAAGTAACTTAAAGATAACAGTGTAATCTTACTCTTGTCTTTTTGGTGACTCAGGTGCCTGGAGAGTAAACTCTGCACTGGCACGGGGCGATCTAAAATACACAATCCCTATGCCGATCTGCTGTCCCTGTACCAATCCCACCTACCTTTCTTGTCAACAAAATATTATTGGTTATGGAAAATTGGAAGTCTCTATGCAGTCCCAGCCAATTCAAGATTTTGTTGGATAGTTCTTCCTGGGATTCCTATTGGCCCAGTTGCAGCGGTGGCGTTCAAGATAAAACAACCACATATGGGCAATTGTGGGGGCAGGTTTATCATTGGCTAGAGGGCCATTTGGACACGATTCCGATCACCTGTTCTCCATGTTTCCTCAGCTGTATGGTGAGTATGGAGAGAATGAGACTCTGGCTGAGTTGGACTTTTGTGCTGAGGAAGACAACAGCTGTTTTGCTTAGGATTTGTAGCATTGGAATCTGGGCGGGCTCGAAGCAAGACTCGGTCTTAGGATACCCTTGGTGGGATTGCTTTGTAGCTGGCTCTGGCCAACCACCTGGCATGGGTTTGCGACAAAGCTTGATCTGGAGCCCTGCGTGGCTGAGGGACTGTTTGATGTCGGTTGTCATACGCTCAATACCCTCCAAGCGTGCAAGGATAGGAGATAGTCCCACCATTGGGGAATCCTTTACTTTATCAAGATAACCTTTTATCAGTCTCCTTTCCCACGCACATTTGGATGGGGAACCTCCCTACTCATCCTTCATCATTATTATACTTGTCTGGGTTTCAGCTGAGGCAGGAATCAGAAGGATGCAATCTGTTTACACAGCTACGTCTTCTGTTCTCTTTCTAGGTGCCCGCTTTGAGCGCTTAGCTGTGACAGAAGGTTGCAGGCTTGTTAATAAATTTATCGCCTCAGCAGAGAGAGCAAGGCTGGGTCTAGGTTCGGGTGAAAGCAAATGTGGATGACCTGACGTGTTAGGTGGAGCAGTAGATGTAGTGGAGGAAGCAGGTGTTTTACTGTTAGAGCCCGATGTATTAACGGAGCTGATGGAGAGTCTCCTTTCGGTTAAGTCACTCTCGTTACTGATGACACTCACGGCTCATTGGATCATTCGATCAATTGAGGTAGTTATGACCGGGGAGGGCATAGAAGTGCCCACGCCTCCTCCCACCTTTCATTTCCCCATTATGCTGATGATCTCAGTGCCAGACTTAGTTGCTATATGCAAAGGACAGAGTAAAAGGGTTGCATTGTAGAAGGGTACTTAACGAGATGGGGCCCGCCCTGCCCCTCCTCCACACTCGTGGCAGTGCTGTAGTCTTGCTTCAAGGGCTGTAGGAGATATCAAGATGCCAAGAGGGGACTCAGTCTAAGACAGCTACGCCCTAACAAGAATCAATGGCCAGAGCAACAATGAGTTGAGCGAGTGACCAATCGTCCATTCAAGAGCCCCGGTGCTATATAATTACAATCTATATTGGCAGCTGGGCAGAAAGGCTTTCACACCTCCACTCTTCTCCTCTTGCCTTTGCCTTGTTTGGAGGGGGAAGGGGAGGCATGCAGCTCTGCTCCCCAGTTCTGTGTGATTCAATTAGGAAGTTACTCCTTTACTCTGTTGTAGCCTGTTGGTCCTGCTGGGCCTATTAAAGTCACGCAGGTGGTGCCAAGTAGAGAGGACTACATGAAGAAGTAGAGGTGGCAGAGGTAGGTGCAAATACAGGTTATGCAGGTTATGAGCAGCCCGAAAAAGTGTCCGGCCAGCAACGGCCACTTACCCCCTCCCCTGATCTTGCTAAATCCCGCTGCCTCCAGTCGCAGCCGCGGCACTATGGATTCAATGAAGACTCTGAGCAGACTCAGCGCTCTGAGGGCCTGCTTCTTGGTGATGGAGTCCAAGGGGTCCCTTCTATAGGCTGTCTTTCGAATGTCCGTATCAGCAACCAGCTACCCCTCAGCCACAGCGTCGTAACACTGCAGTGAGGCCACCCGCCGCCCTGCCGTACACCGCACCTGCCCGTCTCCACGAACAAGCCGGGTACAGTGACGGCAGATGGAGATGGAGTCAGTAGCGGAAGCAGCAGCAGGGGGGCCAGAACAGGAGCAGCCGCAGCTCGAGGTGAGGGCGGTCACAAGAATGCCTCAAGAAGCCCCACTTCTGCATCAAAGAATCTGTGGCGGGACCGCTTCGGTCTTGCTAAGCCCTGAATGTGGCTTAGCCCTGATTGTGACATCACAAAATAAAATGAAGGACAGAGTGTTGAAACTTTTCAAACACTCACCCCCAGTCACAGATCTGGGTTTAATCCATCATCATTTTGCTCACAACGCCACCCCAGTTTGGACCCAGCCATATACAAATCAGTCTTGACCCTGCTCCCCATGGGAACAGTCCAGCCTGAACTGCCAGGGCAGGTCCTCCCTGGACTAGAAACAAGCATCCTCGGACCAGTTTTGGGTATCACCCCTCATCAGCCAGGCTAGCTTGAATTCAGTATTGCAGCGACGAAGGGACCCACGTCTAGGCATACCTGAATGTGGCCTTGGAGGAGTTTTTCAGCCACGAACAGGGCTCCGACTGGCTCACAACAACCTGCAAAATCTTTCCGTGAGCTCCGCAGGCAAGTGGCATGTGGTGCAGGAGCCTGTGGGCAGGCACAAGCACAGCAGGAGGGGATGCCTAGGCCATAAGGAAACATCTGGGATGCACATAATCTATGTCAGACATTCCTCAATTTATGTCAGAAATTCCAATGTCTGGGGGGCGTGGCCAACAACATGGCCGTGTAGGACGTGCTTTCGCCAAGCTCCGGCTGAAAGCTCCATCCGACGACGAATCCGGTAGTCCGAAGGCTCGGACATTTGCTTTTGACTTTCAGGGAATGTGGACACCCCGGCCACACTTTTGAGAGACTTTGGGAGGGCTACTAGCCTCCGCGCCGTCTCTACAGGTCCCGTGACGACTCTGCGCCCGTCCTGACAAAATGGCGCTGACCTGAGGCAACGGCGGCCCGGCTAGCCCTCTGATCCGGAGCTACGTCGCCGAGAAGCTGGGCCCCTGGGAGGCGATCGGGAGGACAGTCGGCCTCCGTGCCCCTCTGTCCTTGGAGGGAGGTACGCCGTGGATGCCCCGGCCTGGATCCGCTCTGATCCGATCTCGCCACGGCGCGCCTTGGACGAGGGGCTCCCTGCTGCAGGCTGGACGAGGGAGGCGCGCCCTGCCGCTGCGAGACCTGCGGACTGCGCTGGAGGCAGACGGGCGCGACGCGGAGCCGTGATCCCAGGTGAGCCGGGCGGTTGCGGGGCGCTGCGCCACCCGGTGGTGTGTCCTGGGGGCCCCCGCTGGTGTGGGGCTTTGATCGGCGTCCCGGCCCTGTTCAGTAGACTGCTGTGATGTCCCGGGCGGCTGCGGCCCTTGCAGCGAACTCCCTGCACCTTGTGTCTGTGCCCCCGGTCCCCTCTGGAACGATGCCGGGAGAGGCCCGGAACGGGCTTTCAGAACGTTGAGCCGCCGCCGGCCTGGCAATTATGACAAGTGGGAATGGCGGGGCCTTTGGCCACGTTTGAGCAGGCGGGTGGCCTTCATCGTCCCCCTTTGATCTGCCATAGTGGGAGGGGGCCGCCGGGTGCGGGACATGGGTGCAGTGCCCCGCTGGAGTGGAGCCCCCCCCTTTGTTAACCACCCTGCAACCGTGTGTTGGTGTCTCTGCTGGACCTGGATGGCCCTGATCGGTCCGGAACCCTTTTGTCCCTGTTGAGGCGATGAAGTGGATGGCCCCTTGCTTTCCTCCTCGGCCGCAGGCCCTGGATCACTGACTGTCTGAAGGGTGCCCATACTACTCGAGCGAAACGGGACTGCGCACGGTGGGGACGCCACGATGCTCCGTGGCCTGGAGTCACGCCTGGGGATTGTCCACCAGGGGGGCGTGAGGAGCCCACCACCCCCTCCGCTTGAGTGCTTGGTCCCGGCCCTGGCACTGTGCCCCTTGCAACCCACACCTGCATCCCTGAACATGGGCAAAGACAAAGACCCAAATCCACCGCGCCAGGGGAAAATGGACCGTAACACAAAAGTGATGATCCCCGCCCCCCTCCCCGGAGGAACGACCGACCACCCGTGCAGACACGGACACTCTCCTGCAGGCGATCCAGTCCTCCAGGACGGCATTGGAAGGGAAGATAGGAGAGGTAGGCACGGAGGTGACCCTCCTGAGGCAGGATCTACGCAACCTGGCGGCCAGTGTCACGGAATCGGAGACCAGACTGGGCGAGGCAGAGGACTCCCTCCAGGATCTCCGTTAAGGCATGGCGGAACTCCAGTCCTCGAACAAAGACCTTCGGTGGCGCGTTGATGACGCGGAAAACAGGGCAAGGCGCAACAACCTTCGCTTTGTGGGTTTTAGGGAAGGCATTGAGGGATCAAACGTGTCGGCCTTCATTCACTCCAGGCTCCAGCACACATTCACGACAGATAAATTCTCTGCCTGCTTCGTCATAGAAAGGGCGCACAGGGCACTGTTGGCACGACCTCCACCGGGAGCGCAACTGCGTCCCATCATAGCCCGTTTTCTGAACTTCCTAGATAGGGACATGATCCTTCGAGAGGCAAGGAAGCTTGGAGAGATAACTCACGAGAACAGCCGCATAATGATCTTCCCGGACTACAGCAGGGAGGTCCAGAAGCAGAGGCGCACCTTTGACTCTGTGAAGGCGAAACTCAGGGAGCGTCAGATTCAGTACATGCTTCTATTTCCCGCAAAACTGAAGGTCCTCTTCATGGGGAAGACACATTTCTTCCAAACACCGGAGGAGGCGTGGCACTGGATTGAGGAAAGGCCTGTAATGAGGCGGCTAGAGGTCCCGTCACCCCACAGTCAGACACCGGCGAGGAACAAATCAAAGCCCTCTGGT
Organism: Calotriton arnoldi; assembly: GCA_963921515.1. Lineage (NCBI taxonomy): Eukaryota > Metazoa > Chordata > Amphibia > Caudata > Salamandridae > Calotriton > Calotriton arnoldi. The sequence goes on along the minus strand of CAWUFW010016591.1, from coordinate 27,443 downwards.
TCCCAAAGAACACTGAGAGACCGTGTACAGGGGGCAATGCCATATGCAACACGGGGCAGTGGCAGGGTCCGACGAAGTGGACACTCCTTAGATTCCCGCCTGTCAGCGGGCTCGCACACCCTCCGCCTTCCTGGCCGCCGAGAACCTGGCACAGAAACAGACACAAGAGACAGCGCGTCCGGTGAGGAGGGAGAGGATGAGCCCTCTCTACATCCCTTGGTGGCTGAAATAGTGGCAATGGAGCAGGACGCAGCAGCAGAAACTCTGGCATCACAGGGGGACTCCCCCTGACTCGCATTCTTGACTGATGAGCCTAAGAGACTTGCCATGGAATCAGAATACTGACGGCGGAGTCTGTTGATTGGACCTTCGCCCCTGACACATTCTCTACTAGTCCTGCAAAGCAGCTGAAGAGCTACGTTTCATCGCAGGCGACAGGCCAGGATTGGCCACAGACTTGGGCATTGGATAGCCCTTTCTCTTTTCTGCTTTTCTTCTCCCCTTTCTGTCCTCCCCTCCCTCCCCTCCTGGTATCTTCTGTTCTTCGTCTTTGCTTTGTCTCTCCCCTTCTTTGGTTTGATCTTTTCTTGGAGTTCTTTGGGGCGCTGCAGGAGTTTGAACTTGTAGCATAAGCTTGGGGCCGGGGTGGGCGACAGACCTCTACCACCCTTATGCGCAACCTCGACTGCTTGGCAGAGGGTGTGTCACTGGGGGAGGTGGGGTGGGGGGAAGAGGGCAAGGGGTTTCAACCAGTTGTATTGTTTCTTTGGTTCATTATGCTTTCGTTAAGGTACAGCCGCAGATTGGGTGGAGCGTACGCCCTCCACCAAAGTCCCCATACAGGGCTTCATCTCACCGCACATGCATGTCCGCCCCACTACTATACCTTAGCCTGTCATGTTGGGTCCGGAATATAGCCCCTTCACGGTGCTTACTTGAAATGTCAACGGCCTGGGTGACAAAATTAAAAGGGGGCTGGTGTCGTCCTTCATAAAACACACCCACCCGGATGTGGTGCTTCTGCAGGAGACCCATCTTAAAGGCACGAAATGTGGGTTCCTTGCACGGGGGGGCGTATACTGTCCTGGCACATGCAGGATACACCTCCGGCTCTAGAGGAGTCGCCATCCTGATTAAAAAGTCACCACCCTTCAAGGTAAAGCGTACATGGATAGACCCCCAGGGAACCTATGTGGGAGTGTCAGGGGCATGTGGTAGGAGGAATGTCACCATCTTATCGGTTTATGATCCGCCAAAATTGCAGACCAGGACTCTACACGGGGTGACTGATATACTACTGGGGACACAGGGATCGACGCACATCATCGGGGGGGATTTTTTATTTTTTTATTTGTTTATTGGCATTTCATAAACACAGAACAACAAACAACAGAGCCAGACCCATGTTCCAACAGTGCATATACAATTTAGCATTTACATGTCAGTACCTCCTGACCGGATGCAAATAAGAACTAAAGTAAATAAAAGAAAAGGAGAAAAGAATTTAAAACGGGCAAAAGATAATAGGTTCCCAAAATGCTTCCCTCCCCCATCAACAATCGTCCCTTTCTGAACAGCAATTAGCTCGACAGCATCCCAGTGGGGGTAAATACAGCAGTTTTTATCTTACAAGACGTCCCTAAGTCAGGGTCCTGAAAGCCCCACCTAGGCCTCGAAAGACCCGCTCACCTTCATCTCACACAGCTAGATTCAACCTGGTACAGCTGCAACCCCAGTCTCCCCTTATCCCATCTAACGCAGTGAGGCAGTCTCTGGGATACGATGCTCTCGCATCCACTCAATAAATGGCGCCCAAATATCCTTCGGCCTCGAGGCAGATGGCATCAATTCACAGAAGGTGGACAGCTGTAATTGACCAAACACCACATCCCTAAGCCAATCCTCTTTAGATGGGAGTTTCCTACTACCCCAGTGAATGGCAACGCGGCGTTTCGCAAATAATAACAGCATTGCATGTAGCTTCCTATATGCCACTGGTGTGTCCTTGACATACCCCAACAACCCCTGCAGAGGAGTGAGTGTGTCAGCTTCGCCTATAATCTGTTGTATGATTTCACCCACGCCTGACCAGTACGTCTCCAGCCTTGGACAGTCCCATGCTACATGAAAGAATCCCGCTGGTGCAACACCACAATGCCAGCAACTATCCTCATCTTTCAGACCCATCCTGTGTAGGTTGATTGGTGTTCTATAAAGCCTGTGTATAAATTTGAAGTGTATTAGGCGGAGTTTATAGTTTGGAGACAGCGCCGTCAGTTGGCCACAGCAATATAGCCATTGGTCGTCCAACAGCGGGGCTGGGAGTTCAGCGTTCCACGCCGTCAGTGCCGGCGGTTTCGTGATTGGAGCTGATGTCTGTGTGTGATTATATATTCTAGTAATGAGCCTGCGTGGGGAATCCGTAGCAAGTACATTTTCTAACGCCGCCAACGTAGGTGGAGCGCTTGGAAACGTGCCATGCAGCGACCGGCATGCCATTTTAAGTTTATGGTAGGCAAAGAGTTCAGCGAATGGCACTGGGCTATCCTCCCCAGCTTCCGGGGGGGGTCTAAACAACCCTTCCGGGTAGAGATCCCCAAACGTGGCCAAACCCATTGCGTGTGCCTGGTCTTCTCCTATACCCGCTCCAGAGGGGAACAGCATTGGATTTTTAACTAGGGGAATGGATGGTGCGTAAAGAGTTGGTGTGCCCGCTCTCTCCCGCAATCCATGCCAGGCCCAACACAGCGTCTCGACCGTATCTATTCCCTCTCGCGGACGTTTGTACTCCCCGAATAGTGCGACCCCCAACGACAACGGGCGAGCCACGACTTCCTCCACGGCCACATGTGGCTGAAATGGGGTGGGGTGTACCCAAAAATGTAGAAATTGAGCTTGTGCGCTCCAAGCGTATAATTGCATGTCTGGCGCTCCCAGTCCCCCTTGCCGCAGAGGTAATGTAAGCAATTCCCAGGATATCCGGGCCTGCCCACCTGCCCAGGTTAGAGCGATCAGCAAGGATCGCAGGGTAGTGAAAAAGGCCTTAGTGAGTACAATAGGGACATTCACAAAGAGATATCAAAATTTGGGTAATACCACCATCTTTACCAACGCTATCCTCCCGGCCAACGAAAGCGGTAGTTTCGCTCAGGCTGTGACCTTCCCCTCAAGCCAGGATATAGCGCGACCATGATTCAGCCTCCAGATTTCCTGCATATCCCTACTAATCCAAATACCCAGATATTTCACTGGCCCTGTTGCCCATTTTAGAGGGAATTCCGATGGTGCTTGGGTTGTGTTATCGGTCAATGGGAAAACGACAGACTTCGCCCAGTTTATGGATAGACCGGAGAGTCCCCCAAACTTGATAAATTCCCTCAAGATTGGATCGAGGTTTGTTCGCCGGGTCTAGAATATCCAACGTGACGTCGTCAGCTTAAAGGGATATCAATAGACTCCGTGCACTAAACCCAATCCCCTTCGCGGTGTGGTGTTGCCGGATCCGGGCTGCCAGAGGCTCCATCGCGATAGCAAAGAGTAACGGGGAAAGCGGGCACCCCTGTCTCGTCCCACGAGAGATAGGAAATGGGTCAGAGAGGAGGCCATTAACCCGCACGCGTGCTGTGGGTTGTGTATATAGGAGTCTTATCAAGTCAAGAAACAGTGGACTGAACCCCATACGTTCTAGGATAGCGAAGAGGTAATGCCACTCCAAGGTGTCGAATGCTTTTGTGGCATCCAAAAACACTACAGCTGCTTGCACATCCGAGTGCAGGTAATGCAATACTGAAAAGAGGGTTCTGAGATTGTGTGCCGGTGACCGGCCCGGTATAAATCCCGACTGGTCCGGTCGGGCGACCAGTGGGAGCAGAGGCTGCAGTCGGTTAGCGACCAGCTTTGCGAAGATTTTCACGTCTACATTTATCAAGGAGAGCGGTCTGTAGGAGTCCACCTCCTCCTCCGGTTTACCAGGCTTTAGCAGAGTGACTATAATCGCCTCTCGCATGGACGGCGGCAGCACGCCAGCCTCCACATATAGTTTGTGTAGTTTAGGGGCTAACTCCTCGACGTAAGTTTTATAGAACGCGGTGGTCAGACCATCGGACCCCGGGGCCTTATTTAAGGGCAGGCTTTTTATGACCCGAGCTATATCCTCCACAGTAAATGGGGAGTCTAGATAATCCCTGTGTCCCTTGCTCAACCACAGCAATTCCAGGGAGTCGAGAAAGGGAAGTAGTTCCTCTGGGATTGATCGTTGAGTCGTAGTATATAGTCTCTGATAAAATTCTGAGAACGCCTCCAGTATGTCTTTCTGTCCCCTGAGTTGTGACCCATCGGCATTGGTGAGTGTGGTTACAAAGGTGGTGTAGCGTGGCGGGCGGAGCATGGCTGCCAAAGTCCTCCCGGGGCGGTCTCCCTCCCCGTACCGCCGAGCTTGAGCATGTTTTCCCAAAAACTTAACCTCCCTGTCCGCCTCTTCTTCGAACTCAAGCAGAGCTACTTTTAACGACGCCAGAGCCATGGGATCCCCCGTGGAATAGAACTGTGCCTCCAGCTCCTTTATTTGTTTTTCTAGCCTTACCAGGGAACCTCTAATGGCCTTCAACACCCCGGCCTGTCTGGCAATGCAGTTCCCTCTCACCACTGTTTTAAAAGCTTCCCAAAGAGTAGCCATTGAAGTCACCGAGCCCGTGTTTAGCTCGAAGTAGTCTACGACATCTGTCCTTATTTCTTCTTTAAAGGCTTCGTCAAGTAGGGCATTTGGCGGTAAGCGCCATGTATATACCCTCTGTGTGTAATTGGGCAAATTCAGTCGCAACAAGCAAGGCGCATGGTCTGATAGAGACCGGGGATAATGAGACGCCTCCCCCACCCATGTTGTCACATCTCGGGACACTATCCAATAATCTAGCCGGGACCAGGCTTTATGGTGATCTGTAATACAGGTACCTTTTCTTTGACTCCTGGGTGCAGTTGCCGCCAAACATCCACCAGATCCCCATCCTCCAAAATAGCCCTCAGTGTCCAGCTGGCCAATGGGTGTAGTGTCCTTGCCATCCCCCTCCTGTCTAACTCATCATCCAGTACAGCATTAAAGTCTCCCCCCCACACAATTGTATCGCAGTTAGTGGCTTTTACCTTGGCCCAGACATTTTGGAAGAATTCGGGGGAATCGGAGTTTGGGCCATAAATCGCAACCAGTACCACCTCGTGACCATGAAGATATCCCTGTAGTAGAACATATCTGCCCTCGGGGTCCAAATGTGTCTGTCCCTCTCTCCAGTCTAGCCCCCTACGTATCAAAACTGCCACCCCCCTTGCATCATTTGAGTAGACTGAGGAATACACCGACCCCCACCTTCCATGTTTTAACCGAGGAGAGGGGTTGGTACGTAGATGCGTCTCCTGCAGCATACATACATCAATGTGATGCCTAACCAGGTAAGCGTGTATCAGTCGAGCTTTTCTGCCGTCATTAATCCCTCGGATATTCCAAGTAAGGAAATTTAAAGAGGACATTTGGAGTACATCTTGGTACACTGTGACAAAGCAGGCGGAGTACAGCATTGGAACCCACATATTGGTACAAAGTGAAGCAAATGCACCTCGAAAAGTACGAGTCTGGCAAACCATACAACAGTACCTACCCTCCTCCCCCCACCCACTCCAACCCCCCAATCAGGTTGAAGAAGACCCATCCCTAATAAGGAAACAGTTCCGATAACTCGCGGGAGCTCTCCCCCGGGGCGCAGTAGTGCCGGCACACTCCCCTGAGTTCTCAGGGTGGCCGGAGACATCTATAAACAGTGTGCTACATTCTGCCAATTCGTGCGCTGGGAAGTTAATATCCTAAAAACCTTGAAATGCATTGCCCAGGGGCGCAAACTAGTTTAAGTATGCACATGGCTAGACAGTGAAAAAATAAACCGTTCACGTGCCAATTGACCCATCCCACCCACTTCGTCCCCTATGTTAAGGTCTGTACCACCCAGCACTTCATTTTCGTAAATGTCAACCAGTATTTCCCATTAGCAACTAATCGCAATTCAAACATGTATTGGAACAATACCAGGGAAAGTGTACAAAGCCTAAGGAAAAATTCCAGAGGGCAATCAGTCATTGTCACTTAGACTTGCGTGATCCGGGGTCACAGCTTGGGGGCTTCGTCGTGCCGTCTTCCCACCAACGTGCTTAGCAAACTTTAGCGCTGACTTCGCATCCGTAAAAAGATGTGTAGTCCCTTCATAGCTGACCTTGAGTTTTGCTGGGTATAGGAGTGCATAGGGTATCTGTGCCTGGAGGAGCAGCTTCTTTGCCTGTATAAATTCCCTCCGTGCACTCTGCACCGCCGGGGTGAAGTCGGGGTAGAAGGAAATGGTGTTCCCCCCATACACTATGGTACCTTTGCCACGAGCCAACCGTAAAACCGTGTCTCTGTCTTGGTAGTTCAGGATTTTGGCTAATATTGGCCTGGGGGTTCCTCCCACCGGGGGTCTGGGGCCCAGTGTGCGATGCACCCTCTCCACCGCAAACACTGTCGAAAGGTGTGGATCAAAGAGTTCATGGAGCATATCAGTCACGTACCTTTCCATCTTCTCGATGGCCGTCTTCTCCGGGACCCCAGTAATACGAAGATTGCTTCGGCGAGAGCGGGCCTCCAAGTCCTCATTCTTAGCCCTGATAACTCCGAGGACTTTATCCATTTGTAGAAGCTGCTCCTTCGTCTCCACCTGGAACTCGTGAAACTCCGAGACCCGGTTCTCCAGTACATCTAATCTTGTGTCGTGCGCTTCCACCTTCGACTTCACCGCATTGAGCTGGGAGGACATCGCGTCCAGTTTAGTGTCTATAGTGCGTAGGCTGGACCTCATCTCTAGCATGAGTGTGCATAGGTCTTCACCCTTGTCCTCTGCCGTTAGCTCCTGTTGTCGCTCCACGCCCGCCTCTGTCTCTTGCTCCGTGTTTGTGGTTCGACGCTGATCGAAGGTTAACTTTGGTTGTTTTGCATCTTGTTTACCCATGGTGGGACTGTGCGAAGAGATATCGGTCGGGTCACGTATCTGCCCAGGGCAGCCTTGTCTGTGGGCGTCTAGAGCGTATCCGCACCCAACCACTGTTTGGACCTGGAGTGTGGTGACCCACCAAATCCAATAGCGCGTGTCTCCTGCCCCTCCAATTGCCCCCTCAACGAGGTCTCCCTCAGTGATACGGCTCTGGGCCACAAGGTGCGAAAAAATAAAAAGAATTAAAAAATGATATCTCCTGCGTCGCCAGGTGGGACAGCCTCCCGGTCCTGCGCTGACCCTTCTTTAAGTGGAATCAGTCGACAACCAGCACCGTCATGAAACGTGGTGCCTGCCAACAACCGTGTTTAGCGCAGCTCCGCTCTCGCCTCTTGCTTGGGTCGCCTCGACTGTCCTATCAACCTTGTAGGGTCTATCAGGTAGGTCCTGGGTTTAACTCGGGCTCTCCGAGGGGCCACCAGACACAACGACAAATCCGGGCTGGAAGGTCTTTAAGGAGCTCCTATAGCCGTAGAAATATAGGGCGCATTTGATGTGAGGTAGCACAGTATCCCACGGCTCACGTCTCAGAAGCTCGCGGGGACCGCGCCCAACACCAGCCGCTAAATTCTATGTGTTGAATGGGTTCGACAGACGGGTGTTGGAACGACTCTCCCACAGCAATCCCGCCGACTGTCTCCCTGCGTATACTCTCCGCGTATTTCCCTGCAGATCGTCTCTTGCCGCCGCTGTGTGTCTCGGCCCGCAAGCCGCTCGCAGTTCTGGGCGCGCCCTCACAGAAGCCTCCAACTGGGCTATATTCTCCTCCAGCTGCCGCCACTCATCCTTCGTTCATATGCCACTCTGCCCACTTGTAGCAGTCTATTTTGATCCGCTGAGGTCCTCCCAGAAACGTGCGCCCACCTGTAGTCTGCTTTACCCCAGCTTGGGCAAAATTCAGGCGCTTACTGGAGACCACTGTTCCTGGGGCATTTTCCGTTTGTCACACTGCATCCCGCAATGCTCCAGTCTCACCTCTGGGGCTCGCGGCGCTTCTCGCTGCCTCGTCCGGTACGATGCGGCCTGCGCGGTCGCGGTCTCGAGTTTGGAGGCAGGCCGCCGCCTACTTCCACCGCCTATCGAGCCGCTCCCGCCTCCGTATAGCGCACCTCACCACACCGCTTCCCGGACTCAGAGGTGGCTGTATCGGGTGTCGCCTGCGTCCTCGCGGTGAGCGCTTCCCAGCGCACCGGGCTTCATTCAGCTTTGCACACCAGTAGCGGGTATAAATTCAGGATTATAGCTCCGGCCGGCGGAGCTCGCCTAGTAAGCGGCCATTTCGCGGCACGGCCAGCCACGCCCCCCTATTGGGGGGGGGGACTTTAACGACGTAATGCACGTTCCTACAGACCGGTCAGGCGAACATGTCCATCCGCCCCCGGTTACACAATTGGCCCGCCTTGCCGACACGCTGGGCTTGGTGGATGTATTTAGACACTTGCATCTGGGAGATCGAGGGTACTCGTACTATTCTGGGGCTCACAAGGTCCACTCGCGGCTGGATTACGTGTTTCTCCCGCAGGGTGCCATCCAGGACGTCTATGAGGCGGAGTACATGGCCCGGGGTTTGTCAGACCATTCGCCTTTATATGTTCGAGTGGGTGAGAGGGCTCGTACTGGAAGGGGGGGCTGGAGACTGTCGGCATGGGACCTACAGAACAAGGAGGTGCTCCTGGGCCTCCGCACAGACACGAAAGTCTTCTTTGCAGAAAACTTGGGTTCGGTGCAGTCTGGAGTGATAATCTGGGAAGCATATAAAACAGTATTACGGGACAGGGCCCAGAACCGGATAGCCTGGGAAAAGGGGAAGGCTCAGGAAGAACTTGCCACACTAGAGGCCCAACTTCTCACCCTAGAAAGACGGCACCTCACGCAGAGAGACCCTCAGGCTCTGAGACAGTTAACGGATGTACAGCATCGATACAGGGCTCTGGCCACGCAAGCGGCTAAAGCACACGCCCAGGCGACTCTGCATAGGCTGTATGACGTGGGGGACAAGTCGGGCAAGCTCCTAGCTTGGCTTAGCCGTAAAGAGGTAGAGGCTCGATGGGTGGCAAGTGTGGTGGACCCCCAAGTAATACCCCAGACGCGCGATACGCAGATAGTACAGGCGTTCGCGTCCTATCAACACTTTTACGAAGCCCGGAACCTGAGGGCGCTGCCAGACATAACAGACTACCTAGCGGACATTCATACCCCGCTATCAGATGAGGATGATAGAGAGGGGCTCGACTCTGATAGAACGATAGACGAAATCAAACTGGCTATAACTAGATTGCGTCCTGGGCAGACCCCGGTCCCAAACGGCCTCCCTGCAGAATTTTATAAGTACGTAGATCTTTTAGGCCCCCAAGCTCTTCCAAGATGCGTCCCAGGAGGGAATTCTGCTCCTAGACCTGCGCATGGCCATGATTATTCCTATCCATAAACAGGGGAAACCCCCCACTGACTGCGCTTCATACCGCCCTATATCCCTCCTCAATATAGAGGTGAAAATACTGGCAACTATCCTTGCCTTGAGGCTCCGTCAGGTAATCACTGTTCTGGTGCATCAGGACCAGACGGGTTTCCTGCCCGGAAGGGCGACCCGACTAAATTTGCGACGGACCCATAATTGGCTCATGGAGGTTCAGGACCGAGGAGACCCACATTTGCTCCTGTCTTTGGACGCGGAAAAGGCGTTCGACGCGGTACATTGGCCCTTTTTGGAGGCTACCCTGGTCAAATTTGGCATCGGCCTCCGGTTTCGGCACTGGGTGGGTCTCCTGTATAGTGACCCCAGGGCGAGGATTAAGGTCAATGGTCAGCTCTCCGGAGACTTCCCCATCAGACGAGGCACCCGACAGGGCTGTCCCCTTTCCCCATTGCTCTTCACCCTCACGATCGAGACAGTGGCCTGTGGGATCAGGCAGTGTCCGGAGATTCAGGGGTTCCGAATCACACCAACGGATACGGGGAAAGAAAAGATCTCGCTTTACGCGGATGACATTTTGCTCAATATCACTCATCCAACTGCCACGATTCCAGCCATATTCGATGTCATGGATGTGTACGGGACCTACTCAGGTTACACCATAAACTGGCACAAGTCGGTCATTTACAGTCCACATGCTCTGGAAGTCTGGGGCCCTCCAGATAGCTCACAACCGGGTTCACCTACCTGGGGATTTACCTCACCACAGATACGAGGCTCTCATACCAGAGAAACATCCAACGGGTGATAACCAATTTTGCAGAAGACACGCAGAGATGGAAATCCCTACCCCTCACAATTCTAGGCAGAGCTGCCATGTTTAAGATGATCACCTTGCCTCGCTTTCTTTACGCCCTTCAGAACGAGTATTTCCCCCTCCCACGACAAACCTTCTGCGCTGTGGAGGCGGAACTGCGCTCCCTTCTATGGCTCGGGAAACAACCAAGGCTCGCTCTGCCGACACTACACCGTAATCAGTACAATGGGGGGGGGATCTCGCTGCCAGACATAGAGGCTTACTATTGGGCAGAACATCTAACTCCAGTGAATGACTGGATACACGCCACAGCACACCACCCCACCTATAGGCTGGAAAGGGACACGATGGCGAATCGTACTTGTATGTATTATCTCTATAGGGGACGGGGGAGGGGACGACTTCTCCCAGCTACCCAAGTCACACTGGAAGTATGGGATAGAGCGTCGAAGGCACTGGGTTGGGCTCGCAAACCTACTAAACAGACACCACTTTGGAATTGTCCCTGGTTAAAAGAAATCCATAAGCTGAGGGGCTTCATGGGATGGGATGCCATAGGCATATCTGTCATAGGCGACATTGTAGCTAAAGGTAAACTTAAAAGTTTCTGCATGTTGCAGACAGATTTTGGGTTGCACACATCCCAGTTTTTTTAAGTACATGCAATTGCGACATGCTTGGCAGGCGGAGAGCTCCCTATCCTCCTCGCTGCCAGAATATGCACCACTGGAGGGACATCTGCTGCAGGAACAGCTGCTTACTAAGGCAGTATCACTCACATACCGCACCTTGAATAATAATGCACCAGACAGGTTGGGTAGATTGCGGGAGACCTGGGAAATGAACTTAGGTACACTCGAAAACATTGACTGGGAAGCAGCCTTGATGCATCCTCGGGAGGTGGCCATCAAATCTCGTCTCCGCCTTATCCAATATAAGACACTTCACAGAGTCTATTATGATAGGGCCCGACTACACCGTATGGGCCGCGGAAGCGACCCTAGTTGCCAGAGATGTGGTCACGAACAGGGAGATTTCTATCATACACTCTGGGACTGCACCGAAATACAGACGTACTGGGGGAAGGTGTTGGGGGAATTGAGCAAAGTTCTAGAAACAACACTACCACTGGACCCTAAATTCATACTGCTGGGCATACCTGGGGACATAGATGTGGGACGCCCGCAGCTAATTTTCGCTATGCTAGCTCTGGTGGTGGGATGTAGCACGAACATGGGGAGCGGCACGGGCACCCCAACTCCGAGAGTGGAAGGGGGGAATGGACATGTATATGGCAGCAGAAAGAGTCACCTACAAGGCACGAGGCTGCCCAAAAAAGTTCCGCAGGGTATGGGGCAAATGGAGGACATACTATGGGTTTGATGGGGGGTTGGGTGATGGTTAACGGGCCTTTTGGGAGTTCCTCCTTCATCCCTAACCAAGAGTACTGGTTCTCTTGTCTCCTGACAGCCCAGAAGGGGAAGAAGCATGAGATATCACCACGAAGTTGGGTGATGGGGTGGGTCTTGGAGGATCAAGTGGCCCTATGGGATAATGATGTGGGATTCTTTGTGATATGGACGGTATATGAATGTTATTGTACGACTGTACCTGATTTTGTTATGCTTTCTTTTGGTTCTTGTTTTCGCATAACAAAAATAAAAAAATGTAATAAAAAAAAGAAATTCCAAATTCTGATCAAATTCAGTATATAAGGAATGTCACTTGACCACTTACTGAGGAGAGAAACTTCACCCAGGTTGCAGAGGCAGATTGGAGATCCAGATACGCACAGCACCAGATTCAATCTCGACCAAAGAAGTCTCAAGCAAGACTTCCTGAGGCTCTGCGAGGCATTCCATTTTGCGTTCACAAACTGGTACTTCTCTCGTAGACACAATCTCCTAGCTCTTGGCCTTGTGCTCGAAATATCTGATAAGCTACTCCAAACAGACAACAAATCCTTTTGTCCAGGTATGTGCCCCACCTCCAAAACTCAGCCTTATTATTTATTCATTTGCTAGAACTAGCATAGCCCAGTGAGGGTGTAAGGGCTATAAATTGTGATGCTACAATTTTTCCCTGTTTTCACTGTTATTGAAAAGCTTAGCTGCTTTTTATTATCTTCTGTGATGTTACCAATATTATGAGCACTAGATCCCGGCATTTTAAAATAGCTATTTTAAAATAAATATGCTGAAATACATATTCCGTTTTTAGTGATCTTGAATGTGTAAATAATTAATGAACAATTGTTTGCATTACCACTGCTCCCTGTTAGTAACCCAAAGCATTGACACCACCTCAATCATATATTGGGTGGGGTTCTACGGGGTTACAATAATCTGTCTTTCACTTTCAGTGCTGGTACATTGGACCAGGTTCACTCATGTCACCCGCAGGGGTGAAAACAAACTTTGTAGGACGGAGCCAGAGACTCAGTTTATGCAACAAGACTTTGATCGCCTCATTGGCGAGTTCAGGGTAACACACTGACCCCACAGCTGTGCTAACTCCTGATTGGTGCGACCAAAGTTGATACGGTCAAAAAACTCGTTACATTAAGCTAGACTAGACTTGATACTCAAGTCAAAATTTATGTAACAAGTGGCAGTGTGCAACTTTTACAAAGTTGCCAAATTGTTGCCTTAGTCTCCTGTGCCCTTAACAATTGCACAAGGAGCCTGGCCCAATCCAGCTTTCTGTCCTCCTGGGAAGATGTGCTAACTCACAGGAAAGGAGACACAGGTGTTGGTCCAAAAGACGAGCTTCAAAGGAGAAGCCTCATCAATCAATCAGGGAGTTTTAAGCGCGTTACTCACCCATGAGGGTCTCAAGGCGCTGGGGAGAGGGGGGTGGGAAGCAGCTCCGGTCAGTCGAAAAGCCAGGTCTTGAGGGCCTTCCTGAAAATGTGCAGGGTGGGGGTGCGTCTGATGTCGATCAGGAGCTCGTTCCAGGTCTTGGCCGCGATGTATGAGAAGGTTCTCCCACCTGTTCTTGCTCTGCCGATGCACGGGGTTCGGCGAGGGCGAGGTCAGCGGATCGGAGGTTCCTCTTGGGTACGTGGAAGGAGATTCTATCGTTGAAATATTGGGGTCCAGTGTTGTGGAGGCATTTGTAGGCGTGGGTGAGTATCTTGAAAGTTACTCTCTTCTAAACGGGGAGCCAGTGGAGGCTGCGCAGGTGTTGGGTGATGTGTTCGTGTCGAGGGATTCCGAGGATGAGTCTGGCTGCGGTGTTCTGTATGGTCTGGAGTTTGTGGAGGAGAGACTTGTTGATCCCGGTGTAGAGGGCTTGTCCGTAGTCCAGTCTGCTTGTTATGAGTGGGTGGGTGACGATCTTCCTTGATTCGGGGGGGATCCATTTGAAAGTCTTTCGAAGAATGCGGAGGGTGTTGAAGCAGGCGGGGGCGACAGTGTTGACCTGTCAGTCATGGAGAGGGAGAAGTCAAGTATGATGCGAGGTTCCGGGAGTGGTCCGTGGGGGTGGGGGAGGTTGCTGAGGGCGGTGGGCCACCAGGTGTTGTCACACGCACAGGGGGAGGGTCCGAGGACGAGGACCTCGGTCTTCTCCGAGTTGAGCTTCAGGCAGCTGTTGAGGGCGGTTCCCTGTATGCCGGCATCGTGGAGTCTGGCGGTGAGTGTGCAGTGGGAGATGGTGTTGAAGGCTGCGGATAGGTCGAGTAGGATCAGGGCTGCGGTGTGTCCTTGGTGAAGGAGGGTGCGGATGTCGTCTGTGGCGGAGAGTAGAGCGGTCTCGGTGCTGTGGTTGCTGCGGAACCCAGATTGGGAGGGGGTCGAGGATGGAATTTTCTTCAATTAATTTGGTTAGTTGGACGTTGACGGTCTTCTCTGTGACTTTGGCCGCGAAGAGGAGGAGGGAGATGGGTCGGTAGTTCTTGAGGTCCGTGGGATCTGCTGAGGGCTTCTTGAGTAGGGGTCTGACTTCTGCTCGTTTCCAGTTGTTGATGGGCAAATGGGTAACACTTCTAGGTAGACAGGCTGGCACGCCAGACAGGGAAGGGGGAAACCAGTTATAAGAACGAGCTCTTTCTACAAACATCGGGTACTTCGATGGGCGCAACTTTTGCACCCAGTCTGGCCTGCATTTATGTAGGCCAGTTTGAAGAACACCATCTGTACCATTCATCTAACCCCTTCCAGAGGCATACTTGCCTCTGGAAGCGGTATATTGATGATGTTCTTTGTGTGTGGTTGGGGCCTGAGAGCAAACTATTAAAATTCTTGGATTGGCTTAATGGTCGTGATGACTGCCTCAAATTTACATGGAGCATAAGTAATGAAAAAGCTACATACTTGGATTTGGACATTGGGGTTAATAACTACAGGCTTACCTCAAGTGTGCATCAGAAGGCGACGGATAAGAATTCATTGTTGCACTATCAATCATTTCACCCAAGGGCTCTTAGGGATTATCTCCCGGTGGGTCAATTCCTTCGATACCGGAGGAATTGCTCCTCCACATGTGACTATTTGCAACAATCTGAAAGCTTGACGGAGAAGCTGGTGCAGCGGGCGTACCCTAGAAGGATTGTCAACAGAGCCCGTAAGAGGGCTCATAATACCCCTCGGGAGGCTCTCCTTGAAAGGAATAGTAAAAAAAAACAGATGACTGCTTGCCAGTGGTGCTGACTTTTGACCCTCTGTCTACCAAAATTCGCCAGGCCATTAGAAAACATTGGTCTTTGTTATCGACCACAGAAAATCAGATACCGCAACCGAGGTTTGCGTTTAAACGTGCACAGAACTTAAAGGACAGGCTTGTCCATACAAGACCTGTGTCACGTAGTGTGAACACCACGATCCCGCCTGGACATTACCCGTGTGGAGGGTGTTCAGTTTGTGATTTGACAGAAAAGACAATGAGTGTGCAGTTGCTGAACAGAAGAACATGGAATTTGAATAAGTTCAGTAACTGCAACTCAATGAATGTGATTTATAGGCTTACATGCCAATGTGGGTTGCACTACATTGGCCTTACATCGCGTAAGATTAAGGTTCGGGTGCAGGAACATTTAAGTACCATCAAATCAGGCAAATTGACCACTCGGTTGGTACAACATTTCCAGGAACATCGACATAGTCACAGAGCTTTGAAATGGGTGGTATTAGAGAAGGTAGTGGGTGATTCAAGTAATATGGAGAAGATACTCGCCACTAAGGAGGCTCGTTGGATTTTCTCCGAGAAAGTGGACCAGATTGGCCTTAATGACCAAATTGAGTGGAACAAGATCAGTAAGCAGTAACAAATATATTTGAGGATGTAAATAGGGGGGCTCCCCTAGGTTGCTGCTACTTGATGGTTTGTCTGCCTTTAATGTATAGCCATTTCACACTCTGACGTACGGACTAAGACGCCCACTGTTCATTATGGGGGGCACATATATATCCCTTTAGATTAAATAGCTGCTTTTCAGTATATACACACTACTGGCTATACCCCACTTGTGCGAGTTGAGGATTGTTGGAGGAGTTGATAACTTGTAGTTGAGGTGTCTTGAACCTCTTTATATAACTGGCATAATGATTTGGGGGCTGAATTGTGGTGCGGCTGTACTCATGAGGCATGAGTATGCGAATAGTGGCCTATATGAGGCGGGTGGATAATGACAATTCAGGGTCTCCAGTATTGATTGGAAATGATGGCAAAAAGTATATGTCATGTTATCTTTGTTGGTTTGGAGATTTCAGTCTGCCTTTAGAAACCTCTGGGCTTTCTTTCTCCTTATTTTTCTTTTCGCATGCTCTTCATATTACAGCTCCCTGTTTTTTTGATAAAAGTTTTTTTGATAAAGGCCTCTTATATCATTGTTAGACGTGATCATTAGACATTTTAAGATGGCCGACGTTTCTCCTCCGTGATTACGTGACATTTGGCAACGTCATGACGAGCCGAGACATGGATCACGTGGTGTTAAGCTAAAAATGGAGAGTGCTCGTAGATGTTCGAGACGCCGGGACGATTGACCGTGTGGTTTTTTGCACAAAGCGGTAAGGAGATATTGGATGTAGAAAATATGGGGTTGAGAGTGCCACCATGTGAGGAAGTTTGATATGAGACGTTTCTTTGAATGGACTAACGTCCCGCTCTTGCGCCGGTGGATGACTCCGCGTATTGATTGACTGGGTGTAGATAAGGGGTTGTAAGGAGCCGGAGCGAGTAACCTAAACACCCCGGGGCAAATTTACAAGGCCCTTGCACCACTTTTGCGTCACTTTTAACATGGGAAAAGTGACGCAAAAGTGGCGCAAGGGCCTTGTAAATCTGCCCCCCGTATGGAACTAAATTAAAGGAACAGGCCCTATAACACTGTGAATTCGTGTATATGGCATTGTATTGAATAAAGCCTTTATGGACCCTGAACATAGTGGCATTTAGTAAGGAAGGACATTGAATTTTAATTTTGTGTGATTACGTGCTGTGATGTAAACTATGAGCACGTTAGCGGCGGGGTGAGGAATGAATTTATTGATCCGGCTATGATTTATGGAATGAGAATGGCTGTACTCAAATATGTGCATGCTAACTTGTTGTGTCTATTTCCACAGATTATTTTATGAGCAACAAAAGTGCTGACAGGAAAGGGGAGAATAGTATATATGGTATACACCCCTGTGACCTTTGAGAGCTGGTATGTGGGCCCATGGCTCTCAGTAGGTAAATATGATTATTTGCCAATGAAGTGGGAAGTGGAGCGATAATACAGTCCACTCCGTGTTTTTATTATTACCTGTTCTGGAGTGAAAGTTTGAGGCTGTGTTCTCTAATGAGTTAACCAGTTTGTCCTTTTATGTTTTGTCAGTCACTTTTGATATTACAGTAGACGTCCAGGGAGGTGACGTGTGACCTCGATTGCCCTGACGAATTTGCCGCTACTATTGAATTGGCAATGAAACATGTTGGCCGTCCTTGAAGTGGTTCACAACATACCGTGTTTTTAATATTGGGCGAACTCACGTGTTGGATTAAAAACTATAAGTATGTGTGTGAGTCCAGCTCAATTTTTATTAGACACTACTTGTGTCTCATTTTTCACGGGGTCTTTTCTATACATTTAATGTTTTCATTTCCCTTACACTGGACACGAAAACTTTTCCTTTCTTTTTTCACATGAGAAAGTGATCAATGATGATAAGTACTTGGGTAAGCTGGTGAGAACCTGCCAGTAGCCCGTTTTGATGATGTGCATACGTGAGACACTTTCTCATTTTCTTCACAATTATTCTTTGTGGGATATACACTTAATTTTCTGAGTGTTGTCTTCTAAGTGATCTGACAGACGACTGGTTTTCTCATGGTGGGTTGTTTTAAATTATTAATCAACTAGGCATATTGGATTAGGTCAGAGTGCATGCAATAGCATCTGAGTGTGGGAAATGATAAGAATATCACCCCATATCAATCCAAGATATTTATAAAATGGATGAGGTTGCCTATTAGTTCCAGGTCTTTGTTGTTTGATTCAGTGTTGAGGGGAGGGTGACCTGGTACATTAATTCCCTCTATAGCTCCTTATTGAAAATAAAATAAAGGAGAAACCAGTTGCCAAACTTGTTTCTCAGGGGCATGTAGCCCCCTTGGTAGCCACACCTCCAGATTAGGCTAGGGTGTTCTGGACGCTGAGAGAGGGGTTCTGCAATGTTGGGAGTGGACAAAATGATGCATCTTGGGATAGCCAGGAAGTGGTCATCAGGAGGAAGGAAACCTGATAGCCTGGCTACTATCATTGTAGGAAAGGCACCTTTTTGGATTGTCACCGCACCACTTTTTGCTCCAATGCTGATGGTTATGACTCATAGTGCACTGGAGCCTGTTGACCAGGCCCCAGTGCCCTCTCCCTAAAACTGTTATGTGTAAGTTGGCAACCCCAATTGACAAGGACTTTACCCCCCCCCTTATAAGTCCTTAGTATATGGTACTAGTGGTACAGAGGGCATGGGCGGTAAATGGGTCCCCAGGGCTTCTAGCACTGTTTGTGCCACCCTGAGTGACCCAAATAAACTAATGACTGCAGGCCTGCAATTGCAGACTGCAGAATCAGTGCAAACTGCTCAAACTCGAATTTGCCCACACCTGGTGTGGCAAAGTTAATGCACTATCTTTAATATATACCAGTCACCTCTAAGCAAGGCCTCCTAAAGTTAAAGTTTGTAGATTTATATAGTGCAGCTTATCACCAGTGAGGGTATCCAGGTGCTGTCCATGGGGAGATTAAGTGATTTACCCAGAATCACAGGATGTAGTGCCAACGAGGAGACTCAAACCCTGATCCTCTTCTCCTGAGTTGGCAGCACTGGCCGCTGTGCCACCACCTCACATCCTAAAGCCTAAGAGTCAGGGTGCATTATATTAAAGGTGTGGACATGTAACTGGAAGCTTATATGACCCTCTAGTGCCCTTTACCATCAAAGGACACTATGAGTGATAAGACGGTCCATAGGATAACATGGGCTGGCACCTGGGCAAAACCGAATTTGGCAGCTCTAGTATGGTACCGCCTAAATATGTCATGTTTGGTATTAAACAGTGTGTCTTCTCTCCCCCGATACAAATCTTGTGCCAGGAGCAATGTGGCATGCGCCCAGGTGGCGACCTTTGAGGTTGCCCACTTGGTTTCCCCAGCTTTCCTGTGCTCAGGCTGACAGCACGCTCTTGCTGCTGCCAAGACAGGATTCTGACCTCCTGCCAGTGTGAGCACTCCCAGAAGTCAGGAACAAAGGCTTGGGCAGGATGGTGGTGACACCTCCTCTCTCCCAGGCTGGCTAGTGAAGTGGCACATCAAGGCGGTGAGCTTCAAAGGCTACACCGCCTCTGATATCCATCCAGGGTGCCTCCCTGTGGAAGGAGCAGCCATCCTCCTGCCCCAGGAACATTTGCACCCAGGCAGGTGGGAAATTAGGTAGTCAGGTGGCGTACACGCCCAGAAGGCTAGCCACACCTTTAAGGCGGGCTACCTGGTCTGTACAGCACAAGGAAGACTTCTGCCATTTTTAAAAGTGGTAGAAATAGTGAGTTCTGGTTAGAAAAGGTGACCTACACCCCCGGATGTGGTCACTTCCTGGGGCGCATAGCTGATTGGCCACTTGCACCCACATCCTTAGCTCCCCTAAATCTAGGATTTAAGGGCTACCAATGACACCAGAACCCCAGTTCTGAACATCCTGCATCAGAGGATAAAGAAGGGACCCATGTTGGCAACAACAGGACTTGCACCGAAGCAAAAGAGGGATACTCTGTCCCTGTGGCAACACTCCTGGGACTGCCTGATCGAGACGTCCTATGCGATCTCTCAGTTCCCCCAGACAGAGGGATCCCTGTGGAAGCCTGAAGCACACTCCCACGGACTATTGGAACTAGTCTCCTGCAAACAGTAAATGTAAGTCCGTTTTTATATAGCGCAGCTACTCACCCTTACGGGTCTCAAGGCGCTGGGGGCCGTAGTGGAAATTAAGTGAGCTATTGCCCAGAGTCACATGGTGCTGAGCTGCCGCCGGGGATCGAACCGTGAACCCTGTGCTCCGAAGTCAGCTGCCCTGGCCGCTGCACCACACCTCTCCACTGCAGGTAAAACAACGCTACGGATCTGAAGAATCACTGGCAATCAGAGGGATCTCCCAAATACAGATGGCCTAATGCATTGTGGGAACTGTAGTCCTACCTTCCACGAAGTAACAGACGGCTACTGCTTCTCTCGGGACCACAGGACATCGAAGTAACTTTCTGCTCCACTTACCGCTACCAACACTTGCTGGTCGCCAGTCCGGCAACTGACCCCTGCATTCGATGCTGCACCTAGAATGGACTCCATTCAGTGTTCATCCGACATCACCAGTGGGCCGCTGTGTATTTGCATCTTTTTCTTACACAGCACCGTTTGAGCGGTTAAAGCCGCTCTCCTGCGGTTCCCATTCATCACAAGGGACAGCCAGGACAACTCTGCACCCAGGCTCCACAGGCCAGGTAAAATTGAACTGACTGTCGTGGCTTGGTCCTGGGACACCCATCACAACGCAACTCAACATGCAAGTGAACGTTTGTCTCTAGAGTTTTTTCCTATTGAGGCAATGATAATGTTTCACTGTATCATTTTGCACCGATTTCATATTGCTTCAAAAATGTATAACTCCTGTTATTTCTATGCTATTTCGTTCGTTATGGTGTCTGAATTAAGATAAAAATTGGCTTTATTTTTATAAACTGGTGTCCAATTTCTTTTGAGTTGTGTCAAATACTTTTTTTTTCAAACATATTTTTATTAGCATTTTAATTTAACATGTCTGATATACCAGCTCATAAAATTACATGAGGTACAGTTTAAGATACAGTACGTCTTCGTAGTAATCCAGGTGTGACTAAGCCGCCATTCCCTATTTTGATCATATCACTACCCTTAACCTGGTATGTAACATAACCCCAGAAGCTGGAGTCTGTGGCAATTCCCGCTGGTTATCTAAATACATTCAAGATAACCAGCTTCTAGACACCTCTCAATTTGGCTTTCATCCAGGGTACAGTACAGAAACTGCCCTGGTCAAAGCTACAGAAGAGGTGAGAAAGGGAGTAGATAATGGAGGTTCGGCAGTTATGATCCTTTTAGACCTATCTGCTGCCTTCGATACCGTAGATCATACAACTCTTATTCATTGCCTAGAGGAAATAGGGGCGAAGGGGGTTGCTTTGGATTTACTCACCTCTTTTCTCTGAGACAGATCACAAACAGTAGCATTAGGGATATTCAATTCTACACCATTCTCCCTGCCTTGCGGAGTCCCCCAGGGTTCATCTCCAAGTCCAATAGTCTTTAATATTTATGTAGCGAAACTGGCCCCTCTCATTAAAAGCTTCAACCTGGAGGTAACATCCTACGCCGATGATACCCAGTTGATAATTGCTGCAGCCAACAATGATTTATCCAGCCCTTCAAGATGCCAAAATTGCATCACGGCGGTCAGTGGCTGGATGAGTAAACACTGCCTGAAACTCATTTCAGGTAAAACTGAGATCATTGTTTTCGGGAACCCCTCCCCAGCTTGGTCCACTAATTGGTGGCGGGAAAATCTGCCTCATCCTCCCCTTCCTGTCACCAAAGCTAAGAACATAGGAGTTATTATTGATGACAACCTTAATACGAGTGCCCAATTTTCGGCTATAACGTCCTCAGCCAACTTTCTTAAAAATGATTAGGAAGATCCTGCCATTTATTCCGGACAGCCACAGTAAAACCTTAATCACCGCTCTAGTCCTACCCAGATTGGACTATTGCAACAGTCTCTATTTAACCATCTTAGAAAAACATATGAGACGACTTCAGTCAGTCCAAAATGCCGCAGCTAGAATGATTCTAAAGCTTCCCAAATTTCACTCCATCACGCAGGGACTTTGCAAGCTACATTGGCTCCCGTGCGCAGTCGTGCAAAATTCAAAGCCCTATGCTTAGGTCATAAAGAAATGCATAATTCCGGGCCTGATTTTCTTAGATCAGCTTTTAAACGCCCAATAGAGATCTCAGATCGGCTAAAGCTTACCTCCTATCTGTCCCCAAATTAAAAAAGATGCAATGGGGTGGCAGAGGTATTAAAATACTACCAAACTCTGGAACAGCCTCCCACCACATAGAGCAATTCCCTCACTAACGTCCTTTAGGAAGGAGATTAAAACCTGGATATTTAACCTTTAAACAGTATCGTATAGTTTACCTGTCGGTGTAGTTTTGCAGCTTGAAGACTTTCTGGATTCACTATGCTGTGCATTATTCCGCCATCTAGTGGTTGGGTCGGGAATTGTAGTCTTTTTTTCTCGTGGCCCAGGTGGGTGTCGACATACCACCATTTGGCCTCCATCTTCGGATTCTTTTTTCTTGTCCGGTTATTATTGTTTTTCTCTTATTTTCTAAAGTCTTGTTTGTGTTTAATCCCTTTCCTCCCGTCTCATCTTTTGGCGGAGGAGGGTGGGTTCGCTAGTGAATCCAGAAAGTCTTCAAGCTGCAAAACTACACCGACAGGTAAGAAACTATATGTTTTGCAGCATGAATCTTTCTGGATTCACTATGCTATGCATAGACTTTGTAGCGGTTTGTCCTTATTGTGGTGGCTGGGTGGAAGATGAGCACTGGTTACTGAATATGTGTTGTAAGACCTTCTGTCCCACTTGCGCTTCTTTGTTCATTTGGATATCCACACAGTAGTGCTTAGTGAACGTGTGCACTGAAGACCATGTTGCAGCTTGGCAAATGTCTTGAATCGGTGTGTTGGCCAGAAACGCAATCGTTGCTCCCTTCTTCCTTGTTGAGTGAGCATGAGCTGCTCCTTGTAACAGTTGCCCAGCTTGTTTGTGGCATAGTTGTATGGTTTGTGCAATCCATCGTGCAATGGTATTTTTGGTAACTGGCTGTACCCAAAAACTGCTTGCGAAGGAAACAAAGTTGTTTTGTCTTTCTGCACTCTTTTGTCCTTTCTATATAGTGCATCACCGCCCTCCTGGCGTCCAGTGTGTGCAGCGCTCTGTGTGCTTGTGGTCGGTTTTTCGAAAAAACTAGGTATTTGGATTGTTTGGTTGATGTGGAACCGGGACACCACCTTTGGCATGAAGTGTGGGTCTTGTCTCATTACAATCCTATCACTGTGTATCTGCAGGTAGGGCTCTTGAAGTGTTAGCGCCTGCAACTCACTTACTCTTCGTAGTGATGTGATAGCCACTAAGAAGGCAGTCTTTAGTGTGAGCATGTGCAGTGTAGCCTTGTGCATTGGCTTGAATGGTGCCTTCATCAATTGTGTCAGCAGTACTTTGAGGTTCCATGCTGGTGCTGGCATTCTGTTTGGAGGTGCGATTCTCTTTGCCCCTTCTAGGAATCTTTTTACTACTTGTGAGGTGAAGAAACTCTTCCCGGTTTCTCCCCTTGTGTAAGCCACAATCGCCGCTAAGTGTACCCTTAGGGATGTGTAGCTTAGTTTACTTTGCAGTAGGTGTGTTAAATATTTCAGTACCGTTGACTCCCTTGCGATCTTTCTTTGCAACTTTTTTCTAATGCACCATTCTGAGAACCTTTTCCACTTTGCTACGTAGCATTTCCTTGTGGTAGGCCTTCTTGCCTCCCTGAGCACTGCCATTGTGCTCACCGGTAGCTTGAGGTGTGCGAACTCTAGGTCTTCAGGAGCCATGCCGCCAGACTGAGGCTCTTTGGCTCTGGGTGAAGCACCCTCCTGTTCTGCATTGTTAACAGGTCCCTTCGTCTTGGGAATCTGTGTGCTGGTGCTTGCGCCATCTCCAATATTTGTGAGAACCATGACTGTCTGGCCCACTGAGGTGCTATTAGTATCAGTAACATGTTGCTGATCCTACATTTGTTGAGTACCCTGTGCATCAGTGGTATTGGGGGGGAAAAGCGTATACAAATGTCTTTGACCAACTTATCCATAGCGCATTCCCTTGTGACCAATGGTCTGGTTGCGAAGTGTTGGCATTTTGGTGTATTGCAAATAAGTCTATTTTTTGGTGTACCCCACTTCTGGAATACTTTCTGTAATTCCTGTTGGTTGATCTCCCATTCGTGGGATGCTGACGTCTGCCTGCTGAGTCTGTCTGCTTCCACACTGTCCTTCCCTGGGAGATGTATTGCTAGGTCTATCCTCAGTGGAATAGCCCATGTCCATATCTCCTGTGCTAGCCCTGATAGCGCTCCTGACTGTGTTCCTCCTTGTTTGTTGATGTAGAACATGGTCGTGGTGTTGTCTGTTTGGATCAACACCCTGTTTCCGTACAGCTCCTTCTGAAAAGCTTTTAAGGCTAGGAACTGTTTAGTTCCAGGTAATTGATGTGCTTGACCGCATCCTGTTGCGACCATAGCCCCCTCACCTTGAGCTCACCAGCTGGGAGGCGTCCGTTGTGATGGTCACTGTTGGAGTTGGTTGTGTGAATGTTTCCCCTGTGATATGTTTTGTTCGTTCCACCACGCTATTTCCTGATGCACTGCGTGTGTGACAACCACTAGATCTTCCCAACTCCGTTGCCTGTGACCATTGCTGCTGTATCCATTCCTGGAATGGCCTCATGTGCAGTCGAATATTTTGGACTAGGTGAATGCAGGATGCCATCATTCCCATGAGCTTGCTCACCGTCCTCACTGTCAGAACTTGCCCCTTGCAGTAATGACGTGTTTCCTTCAGTATCGCCAATGTTCTCTTCCTGCTGGGGAACACTTTGGCCTGTATGGTGTCGATCTCCGCCCCTAAGAACATCTTGATTTGCTCTAGTTCTGTTGACGATTTCTCCCAATGGATCGAGAAACCCAGTCGTGTCAGCGTTAGTATGACCTGCTGGATGTGTAGTTTGCATTGGCTGTACGAACTTGCCTTCACGAGCCAGTCGTCGAGATAGGGGTATACGTGTATTCCTTGCCTTCGTTGGTGTGCTGCGACAGCAGCTAGGCATTTTGTAAACACCAGTGGTGCGGATTTTAGGCTGAATGCCAGTACTGTGAATTGGTAGTGGCTTTGTTTGATCACAAACCTTAGCAGGCGCTTGTGTTTGTCGTTGATGGGGATGTGCAAGTACGCAACCTTTAAATCTATAGTAGCCATGAAGTCCCCTTGTTGTATTTGTGGGATCACCTCTTGTAGGGAAGTCATCTTGAATTTTTGAGTTTTTATGAATTTGTTTAGGAACCTTAGATCCAGGATAGGTCTTAGTGTTTCGTCCACCTTTGGCACCAGGAAGTAAGTTGAGTAAACCCCTTTGTTCCTTTGGTTTTTTGGCACCACCTCTATTGCCTTCTTGCTGAGCAGTTCTTGCGCCTCTAATTGCGAGAGCTCCTTCGCGGAGTGTGCCTTTCTTCTTGGTTTTCTGTTCGGAGGCTGTTTTTCTAACTCTAAATAGTATCCGTATTGTATGATGTTTAGTATCCATTTGTCTGATGTGACCTTCCTCCATTCCTGGATGAAGTTTTTTATTCTTCCCCCTACCGGTTTTAAGTGTTTGAGGTACTGTTTGTTGTTGAACGCTCGGCTGCAGTTTTTGTCTTTCCGCCCACCCCGAGGTGTTGCTAGGGTAGGGTTCTGTTTCCTGGTGAAGCCACTTGGATGAGGGCGGCTGGCCACCCCTTCGTGTTTGGCCTCGTCCGTTTCTGCGCCCTCGAAAGGACTGTCCCCGGGGCTGGTGCTGCCAGTTCTGCTGCTGGCCTTGGTTGTTCCCTTGGTAGCCTTGCTGGAACGTCTGGTGCAATGTGGTAGGCACGGTGCCTCCTCTCCCACCTGGCCTTCTTATGGGTGTGCCCCTTCTCATCCCTCTGAACTGCAACGCTCCCATGGACCTTGCTGTCTCGTCCTTCTTGAGCTGCGTCAACTTGTCGTCCACTGGTGTGCCGAACAGTTGCTCTCTGTTAAAAGGTGTATTCAGGATGTTGCTTTGCACCTCTGGCTTGAATCCCGAAATTGAGCCATGCGTGTCTCCTCTCGGTCACCCCTACCATCATTAGTCTGCTCGATGTTTCTGCAGCATCCAATGCTGATTTTAGGCATGTGTTCGCGATGCTTTTGCCTTCTTCTACCAGGTGAGCTGCTCTGTTGGTACTGTTCTGGTAGGTGCTTTAGGAGCTGCCCCACTTCATCCCAGTGTTGGTATGCGTGCCTGTTGATTATGGCATTGGAGTTTGCGATGCGCCAATGGATTGCCGCATTTCTCTCCACCTTTCTCCCTGTGAGATCCATCCTCCTACTCTCCTTGTCTGAAGGTGGTCCGGCATTAGTGGGCATTGGCCCTCTCGTAGCCGTTGCTGCAATTATGGAGTCGGCTGGTACTGACCCTTGGATGTATGTAGGGTCCTTTGAAGAATGTTTGTACTTCTCCGTTCTTGGCGTCACAGCCTTGCATACTGCTGGTTCCTTAAAGGCCTCCCTTACTTGATCCAGCACACTAGGGAGCATGGGCAGGAATTGGCTCCTAGTTTGTTGAGGTAATAGAGTCTCCAGGAGAAAACATGCCTTGGGCTTCCACTCTTCCATTTGCACTCCATACGTCTGTGCAGCCTTTTGGACGACCATGTTGTAGATCCCCATGTCGTCTGGCGGCGAGGGCCTCAAAGGGTAAGTATCTACCCCTTCTTCCGGCGATTCTGCGTCGAGATCTTGCCATTCTAGGTCATGTGCCTCCGAGGACATCGAGTCCCGATAGGATTGCAGATCTTCGCCGCCTTCTCCCTCGAAATAATAGTCTTCGTCCCCCTGTTCCTCAACTGGTTTGGGCATTTGGCGGTTCGGCATCCTCGTCGTCTTTCGACTCAGAGCGCGGGTTTCGGCGGGATGGTGTATTGGCTCATCTTCTCGTCGAAGTCCCTTCTCCGCTGCAGGATGCTCGCCATTTCGGCCTCGAGCCTCCTCTTCTCAGTCTCCATCTCGGCAGGCTGTTCAGCGTCGAGGGTAGGAGCGCCCCTCTTCGGTGCCATCGACGACTGACGTTGATCTCGGCCCTTCCTTTCTCGGCACCGAGGTGTCCTTTTCGAGGGCAACCTTCGATGATCTTGGTTTTTCGAGGGCTTTCGCCGATTGGGAGTCCTTTTTGAAGGATCCGCTCGGCTGGCTGTCCTTGGTTGCCGTTGCCTCCGTCGAGTGTTTCGGCGGCAATGCTCCCTTCGAGGACTTAGCTTCACTTCTACGCGTCTCGCTCGGGACTTTAGCTTCACCCTTCCGAGTGTCGCTCGAGTGTTTAGGGGGTCAACGACTCCCTTCGACGTCTTCTTATGGACCTAGACGACCGTGCAGTCCTCCGGTCCTTCGGCGATGTAGTCCACTTCTCCACTGGAGAGGCCAAAGTCTCGGAGCGATGGAGGTGGTCCCTGCCCCTGCATGTTGTGGTTCGCCCTTCTCCGCCTCTCCCTTACTCGGAGGGTCTTGGGTGTAAACGCTGAGCATGCGTTGCAGTCTTCGCTACTGTGGTCGAGTGGCAGGCAGAGGTTGCAGACTGGATGCTGGTCCTTCTGGGCGTATTTGTGGTGGCAATTGGTGCAAAACTTGAATGGTGTTTTGTCCATCCCCGCACTCAGGGAGCCCCCTGCGAGCGCAATCTCCGTAGAACGGCGAGGTCTTGGCCGTAGACCTTCTCCCTAGTCGTCCCGGTTACCTGACCTGTAGTCCGGTGT